>JAMPIV010020742.1:0-310453 GCA_024509875.1 Oreohelix idahoensis
ACGCCCCCCCCCTATGTGCTTCCATTAAAACGCGTTAAAACCTTTCGCTACAGTTAGCCCATCTTAATCACCAATGTTAAACCCATCTTCACTACAATGTTAGCCCATTGATTGCGGCTCCTCTTTTGCACACCTGCAGTGTATTCATTATTTTTGAAACGCTGCGGTGCTCAACTAGGAGGGATTGCTTAGAATAGAATGTCGTAAAATTAATGTATGGTCTGTGTTGTTATGACCGAGAGCGTGATTTGGTTATGTCCCTGTGCGAAGAATTGCAGCTCGTGAACAGTACTGAAAATAATTGTAAGATTTTTGGTGGCAGGTTGATTTTTGGAAGTGTTGCCAGCTGCGAGGGGCTATGCATGTTTTTTTTTTTTAAATTAAGGATAAAAAAAAAAAAAATCCTGTTCTAACCTCTGATGGGTTATAATTAGGATATATATTGTTTTCAATTCCAAATAATATGTCCAACTCCCCCCCTGCGAAAGTGTCATCAGATTTTTAAATAGGGATAATCACAATTGTGCTGTATACATTAAAAAAAATAAATAAATAAATAAAATAAAATTAAAAAAAAGAATAAACTCTGAACAACAATAATATTAAAGTGGAGGGGTGTAAAGGCCTGGTGGTTTCCAGTTATATAACGGACTTTAAAACAGGTATTTTAATTGACTTTCATCTGTTTAAAAGTCATATGCATTGTAAGAACAGCATCAGACCTTCACATTCCCAGCCACTATTATATTAGCATTTGTTCATGTTAAATATTGTTTGACTACATTATGCTGTTTCCTAGGTCTGTCTATTCTCAACACCTCTTCTATATTTATAGGTAAGTGGATGCTTGCAAATAATCTATTTATTGGTATTTCTTCATTTGTTCATACCTTCTTACATTTTAACAAAGAAATGTTTCTATATTATTGTCTTGAAGACATCCTGCACAGTAAATGTTCTTCTATTCTGAAATAGAATAGCTGGAGGGGGGCTTCTGTGCCATGTGTATTTTTCCTGATGTTCTTATTCTGCCAGCAGTGTGTCTGCATATAGGGAAGGTGTTGATTCATATGTATGCCAGCTGTTTATTATTAACCAGGAAGTATTTTAATGATGTATGATTGAGTAATAGATATTTATATCGCGGTCCATTATCAGACAGACTGTAGTAAGAGGTGACAAAAGCACCATTACTGCTGTGTTTATGCAGTACATGAACGTTAATGGCCTTGTATGGTTGTCCTTATAAAACTATGTGATCGTGAATCCTTAATCATAAATGGAGTTACGTTTAGTGTATGGTACTTGTCAATAAAATATATGAATTGTCAGCAGTATTCATCTTACATTATTTCGACCAGTTGCTGTTTGCAGTTTCCATTTGATAGATGAATTAACATTCCCTTAGAGATATAACTTGGCCATCACTTCTACCAGCTTCTCACACATGCATAAATGGAACGCAACACCAATCTCCACCACAATATTAGCTATCTTCTCTACAATGTTAGCCCATGTTAACCACACAATGTTAGCCCATCTTCACTACAATGTTTAGCATATCTTCTTTTACAATGTTAGCCCATCTTCACTACAATGTTAGCCTTTCTTCACTACAATTGTTAGCCCAACTTCTCCCACAATGTTAGGCTAGCCTATCTTAACCACAATGTTAGCCTATCTTCACCACAATTGTTAGCCCATCTTTAACCAACAGTGTCAACTTATCTTCACAAAGTTAGCTCATCTTCACTACAATTGTGTAGCCCATCTTCACCACATTGTTGGTATAGTTCTACCACATTGTTAGCCCATCATCACCACTATTGTTGGTCTAGTTCTGCCACATTGTTAGCACCATCTTCAACACCTGTATCTTGACCATAAATGGTTAACCTATCTTCACCATATTCTATTTCTTGACTTCATTCTGTACCCTGTCTTTACCAGATCTGTTAACCTGTTACCACACCAGTCTAGTAGCTTATCTTCACCACATGCTGTAATTTAACCACAATCTGTTAGCATATCTTCACCACGTGCTGTATTTTAACCACAATCTGTTAGCCTATCTTCACCACATGCTGTATTTTAACCACAATCTGTTAGCCTATCTTCACTGTGTTTAACTGTGGTTATAAATACTTACTTACTTACTTAGTCGTTCCCCTTCTACCGGGAGGTGTAGAGGTTTGGAAGAGAGAGCGCCAGACCATTCTATCAGCTGTCTTCTTCCTGGCCTGGTTCCATTCTAGTCCTCGGTCCTTCAAAGATTGTCTAATGTTGTCATCCCAGCGGACTCTGGGTCGTCCTGGAGGTCTGGATCCCTGGCTCTTTGTTTCCCATGCTTGTCGTGGTAGCCGATCTTCTCCCATTCTGCAGACATGGCCAAACCATCTTAGTTGGGACTGTTCTATTTGGGTCTGCAGCGAATGGGATTTTAGGCCTTGACGGATCGTCTGGTTGCGGACCATGTCTCTTCTTGTTACTTCACCCACTTTCCTCAGATACCTCATTTCTGAGGTTTGGATCTGGCTTTTGTGGGTTGTAGTCATTGCCCACGACTCGCATCCATATGTCAAGACTGGGACATAGGTGGAGCGGTATACAGCCATCTTCGTTTTCTTACCAACCTCTTTCTTGCTGAGGAATCCACGATTTATGGCCTGAAAAAGTCTCCCAACCGCTGCTTTTCGAGTGGCCAACTCTTCTTTGATGCCTCCCTTTCGGTCTATAATAGCTCCAAGATATTTAAAGTGGTCGACCTGCTCCAGGACCTGTTCTCCCAACTTAATCTGATGTTTTCTTTCTTCTCGTGATATCACCATGGATTTTGTTTTAGAGCTGCTTATGACCATCCCTCTCTTCTCCAGCTCTTCCTTCCAGACTTGCAGGTTGGTTTGGAGATGTGCCTCTGATTTAGCAATCAGGGCAACATCATCAGCAAATGCCAGCTCCGAAATATAGACCTGTCTCATCTTCCAGTACCCCCACTGAATACTTTCTTGTTCTCTCCTTACATGCCTTGATGACATCGTCCATAAGGAGTATGAAGAGGTAAGGTGATAGGATATCACCTTGTCTTACACCAGTGGTGGTCCTGAACTCTTCTGACTTATGGTTTGCTGTCCTCACATAATTTCTGCAAGACTTGTAGAAGCTCTGTATAGCATGAATCGGAGGTGCTGGAATATTCTTCCTTGCCAAACAGTCCCAAAGTTTGCTCCAGGGGACCCTGTCAAACGCCTTTTCCAGATCTATGAAACAAAGATGCATCTCACTCTTATACTCAAGGGCCTTTTCACTCAGCTGTCTGAGTGTGAAGATTAGGTCTTGAGTACTTCGGTTTGCTCGGAATCCGCACTGGACCTCATCCAATTGTGGCTCAGCTAGGCGTCGGAGTCTCTGCTCTAGGATTCTAGAGTAGATTTTACCAGGGACACTGTGAAGGGATATGCCTCTATGGTTTCCACATTGTCGATTGTCACCCTTTTTGAAAATTGGTGTTATGATGGCAATCTCCCAATCCTTTCGTATGGTCTTGTTGCACCATGCTGCCTGTAGGACCTTTAAGAGTAATAGGTCACCTGATGCTCCCATGTACTTAACCATTTCTGGTGTTATACCATCATGCCCTGCTGCTTTGCCCATCTTGATTTTCTCTAGTGCTGCCCTCAGTTCTTCCATCTTTATGTCATCTTCACCATCATTGGTTTTCTCTTCTGTGCTAGTGGTTATCATTTCTGATGCTTCACCATGCTCACCATCCAGGAGTTCTGAGAAATATTCTTTCCATCTTTCCATTACTTCCTTCGGGGCAGTAAGCAATTTGCCTTGCTTGTCCTTTATAAATTTGAGAGGGCATTGTTTTTCTTTCCTCATGTTCTTTAGGGTCTTATAGAACAATTTCTGGTTTTCTTGTGCATCTTTTTCTAGCTTTTCTCCAAATTCTTCCCAGGACTTCTGTTTTGCTGCTAGCACTTTGTTCTTTGCTTCTGTTCTGAGTGTCACATATTCTCTATATTTTTCCATTTGTCCTGTTGTGTTTTTTAGCTCCTAAGTATTGTTTCCATGCCATTTTCTTCTCTCTTATTTTCTCTTTGACTTCCTCTGTCCACCAAGGTGTCCTCTTTCTCTGGTTCCCAAGTCGGACTTCACCGCATGCTTCTGCAGCAGCTGTCTTTATGATATCCTTGAATTTATTCCAGAGGGTTTCCAAGTCATCAGGTCGTTCTTCTGTGTTTGCTCACTGCTGTAGCAATAAGCCCCTGATATCTGGTCTTAATTTCTGGCTCTCTCAGCTTGTAGGTCCTAATGCTCATTTCTCCTGCTCGTTTACTTGGTTTCTTGCGTGATGTTGGGCAGTTTCCTAGGCTGAGCAACTCTTTCAGTTGTTCGTTTGATTGTTAGCAGGTAGTGATCACTTCCAATCTCTGGCCCCCTCCAGACTCTTGCATCTCGGACATATCTGAATGAGCTTCTCCGAACAATGGCATAGTCGATCACTGACTTCTCATTCTTGGTTGGTTCACATCTAGTGTATGCATGTATGCGCTTATGGGGGAACTTTGTGTTTGTAATGATCAGATTCTGCTCACTGCAGAATCTAAGGAGTCGCTTTCCATTGTCATTGAGAGTATCTTCTCCATATCTTCTGATAACTCCACCCCATCTAGCATGGTCATTTCCAACTCTGGCATTAAAATCTCCGAGCATAATAACTTCATCTAGGCAGTCATCCACTGTCCTTTGAAGCAGCTCGAAGAATTCCTCCTTGACCTCTGCTCTCTCATCCTCATTTGGCCCATACACTATGACCAGGTTGACTATGGTTTCTCCTTCTTTTAGTTTTACAACCATAATGCGCTCCGAGACAAAGTTCCATCCCTTGATACTATCTTTTTGATTTTGGGCCACAATGCAACCCACGCCCCCTTTAGCTCTTTCAGATATGGGTACACCACTGTAGAGCAACGTGTTGCCATCGAGATCCATGACTCCTTGTCCTTTTTTCTTCATTTCCGTTATAGCCAGGATTTCTAGTTTTGCTTTCCTCATCTCTTCCACCAGCTCCTCTTCCTTCCCATTTATACTTCTTGTGTTCCAAGTTCCATAAGTCGTAGTCCGTTCCAGTTCGTCGCCTTTAGAATCAGACCGGTTTTCTCTCTTGTAGTTCGCGTAATCATGATTTAAAGCAAACAGGTGATTGGCCTGTTGTGCCTTTGCATGGTGGAGGGGCTGCCTCCTTACGGCCTCCATGCAGGCCGCCCTCCTCCTTTTTCATCCGGGCTTGGGACCGGCATAGGCGGAGTTACTGTGGTTAAATGCCGAATATTATTTTCTAACTATCTTCCTCAGCTTTGTGACTGAAGTGTTTTTTCTTGTGGCCATCTTACTCATCTGGTCTGCACCATCACCAAGGGTCATCTACAAAATGGTCACACATGTGTAGTATTTCTTAATGACCACCTTTAGCATATCTACATCACACAGTACACCCACATCACACAGTACACCCACATCACACAGTACACCCACATCACACAGTACACTCACACAACCATCTGTTCATTCAGCTTCACCTCCCCAAGGAGCACAGGCTTTCAACAAATTCATTCTCAGTTTTCCTGTCCTGTGCCATCTGCTCAAGATCTTTCCATGACTTCTTTATCCCTTTCATTTCAGTCTCCAGTGTTACCGGGGCCAAAAGAGAGACAAAAAAACGTGTGAAGAAGAGAACTGGAGACAGACTCATCTGCATGACCACCTATAGCACATCTTACCATGTGTACATCACACTTCCACTACTACCTATAGCACATCTCATCACTCTTATAGCGCAATTACATCTCTGCATATAGCAAATCTAATCATACTTATATGACACACTTCTACCTATAGCACATCTAATCATACTAATAGCACACTTACTTCTCAGGCTACAGCACATCTAATCATACTTACAGCACACTTGCATCTCTACTAATAGTTCATCTAATCATACTTACACCACTACAGCAATTTTGTAGGACAGTGTCTGCAGACGTTTATACAGAACAAAAATCTGCGACCAGATTTTGTTGCATCTTACGGTCACACAGTGTTCCATCAGCCAGACAAAGGCATCACCTTCCAGCTTGGAGATGGCGAGATCATTTCCACATACATAAGGTTGGTGAATGACACCTACATAAGTGTGGCACTGTTGTTGATTCACATTGGACTTAAGTCACCACAGCAACTCCAATTGAGAGTTTTTTTTAATTAGAGACTTGACTCAAGTCAGGACAAGTAGCTTATCTAGTGTAGGAGCACTCTTGAGCTCCTTTTTTTAAAAGTTGACCCCTAAAAATTATTTTGAACACTCACCAACCCAGTCATCCACACATACTCATAAAAATAGTTCCTTGCAGTGTAAACAATGAAGTCGCTGTAAACATGAGTGGTCGGCAGCATGGCAACAGGAACATTGTCCTAAAATGCAGTTATTATAATGTCAAGCATATCAGTGGAACCCATAGATCATAAGTTGCCCTACAGTTCCTTTTGCTGTTTGTAAATGTTTTCCTGTTTGATGGCTATCACTTCAGAAATTCCCCAGGCTAGTGTAAATTCTAGAAAGAAACTCTTGCATGAACTTTTATGATCATAATTTCATTGTTCAAAATGGAGATTTAGTGATTTTTATTGAAGCCAAAACATTTTCCATCAATTCACCATAGGTAAGTATGTCAAGATAGAGTCAAAATAGTGTTAAATATATACATATGTGACAAATTTAAAAGAAAATAACCTTGATTGGCCATCTTAGCCCCTAAAACGAATCTGTCGATAACATCAGTGCAAAGATGACGGGCCTGTTTGAAGTGGAAGATAAAACTTACACACTATAGATTGGATGGTGGAAGAAATGATTATGTTCACTACCCTGTTGAGTTCTTGAATTTACTCAATCCTGCAGGAATGCCTCCACATAAATTAGACTCTAAAATTGGTGCTCCCATAATCTTCTTCTTCTTTGATCCATAACCGCCAAAGCAGTCGGTGGCCATCACACTTGGTGGCGTCTTGTAGGGTAGCAACAAATTGATTCCACTTTGCTCGGTCGGCGGCCATCCTTCGTACAGTGCCCCAACTCTGGTTCATTCTTTGCATCTCAGCTTCCACAGTTCTCCGCCAAGTTGTTTTTGGTCAGCCTCTCTTTCGCTTTCCCTCGGGGCTCCATAGCATAGCTGTTCTTGTGATGGTATCAGGGTCCCTTCTGAGGACGTGGCCAACCCAACTCCAGCATCTGCCAGCTATGATGGTATGCATGTCCTCCTGGTTACTCCGAATAAGTAGTTCTTGGTTGCTGATGGTGTTTGGCCAAAAGATTCGGAGAATTTTCCTTAGGCAGATTGTGTGGAAGGAGGACAGTTTTGACATTTTTTTCTCTGTTACTCTCCAACATTCTGCACCATAGAGAAGCACAGAAAGTACACAGCTCTCATACAGTCTTAATTTGGTGTTTGTGCTGTACTGGGAAGACTTCCAAATGTTGTTGAGAACAGCAAAGGCTGTTCTCGCTTTATTCATTCTGTTGTTAATGTCCTTGCTTGTTCCGCCGTCAGGTGTTACTATGCATCCTAGGTAAGTAAATGTGTCTGTCTGTTCTAACTTCTGGTTCCTTACTGTTATTGTCTCAGGATTGCCCACATTTAGTGTCATGACCTCTGTCTTCTTCAGATTGATGTTCAGGCCAACCTGCTCCCATAATGTATCTCCATAATGTGAATCCACACAAATTGTGAAATGGCACTTGGCTGCTGGTGAAAGCCCTCATGAGAAATGTTATGGAAATCATCGTACTCACAAGCATGGGTAAAGAAGAGAGTGTTTGTATCCTTTGGATACCTTTCACACCAAGTGACTAACTCTTCGGTTCAAGTGGCTCCAATTTCTGGTCAAAGTTTGCTTTGTCATTACCATTAAACCATTAACAAAGCTCAGGGCCAGTCCATCAAGTACATAGAGGTTGACTTAAGAGTCATGACTTCTTCCTCTTCTTCTTTGTTCATCCTCAGACGTTAACTTGAATATATTCAAAGAAAACAGTGGTCAGCCTGAGGCCGTTGACATCTCCGTAGAGCTTTCCAGGAATGGTACTTGTGATGGCCATATACGCTATCTCTGTTCCTCATATATTGGTTACCTTTGAAGTAGAATCTCAGCAGTAGTTTTATCAGTGACACAGTTACACTCATCAGTAGTTCCTATCTTTAACTTGTTGAATAGTTGGTATCCCAATCTGTCGTGACACGTGCAAAGTCTGAAGATTACCACTTATTCACTTCTGCTAAGCTGGTCATACGCATCATTTTTGTTATGGCCTGGATGTTCTGCTTCCCACTTGCGCCTGTATCTGCACTTGATAAAACTCTTGGCCTCTTCATAAGTTTTGCTTGTGGTCAAGTTGAGGTAGCTTTCCTCCTTCTTTTGCCAATCTCAGCCTCTTCATTTTCGAGGATTTTGCAGTGAGAAGTGATCCACTGTATCACAACCTTGATTCTCACATGGGCAGTTTTACATTGCATGTTCTATGGTAACTTCACCAAATAATGTTTATTGACACCATCAATTAGATATCAAATATTGTACACAGGGAATTATAACTTACCCTTCAAAAGTTAATTTTTTAACACATTTAAAGATTAACTAGCATTTTGACATTATGTTTTAGTTACCCTAATTTTCATGTTTTGGCACACAGTTTAAACAAACAACGGATTAATATTTAAAAAGAATGTCAGCTTTGGTCACTTTTCCCTACTGGATAATTTTATGTTAAAAAAAAAGAACAAATTTATTTTATAGATTGCCCATGCGAGGACCCGGGATGGCCTCTGGTGAAAATATAAAATAAGTAAATGCCACACATCTTTTGTTTTAGGCTTTTATATACAGTATAAATAGGCTTCATACTGTAAAACTATTTTTATATTTTAAATACAGAATAGCATACAATGTCATTTTAAAGTTTGTATTTAAATTAAACAAATAAGTATATATAACGAATATAAAAGTACTTAATTAGTAATCTGAAATGTTAGGTGGCACCTTTTTGGCATGTTCGCTCCCCCAATATTAAAACATGGCTGCACCACTGGCCGGGACTTGCCTATTTCAGTGTTGTCAACTGGACCCAATCAACTTGAACTCGAGTCTGACTTTAGCCACCATAACGACGAGATTTGACTTTGAGGTTTTATTAGTGACTCGACTTGACATCAGACATTTTGGGAAAGACTGGGTGACCAATCTGAAGTATGGTTGATCCTGAAACAACTTGTGGTTCTAAGTATTATTCAAATGTATCTGATCGTGTGTGTTTGTGTGAGTTTACATCACAATAATGGTCTCTCTATTAGCTTGTTTATTCTCCTAGGTGTCCATTTGTGTGTAACTTTCGGACCAAAGATGTTTCCTTGGGTGGACAGGGAGCACCATTAGTG
Source organism: Oreohelix idahoensis (assembly GCA_024509875.1). Taxonomy (NCBI): domain Eukaryota; kingdom Metazoa; phylum Mollusca; class Gastropoda; order Stylommatophora; family Oreohelicidae; genus Oreohelix; species Oreohelix idahoensis. Next base: position 9,492 of record JAMPIV010020742.1, read on the forward strand.
CCCTGTGGTGAAAGATTCCTGTTCCAGCAAACTGACATATGCATTAATCTTGGTGGCATTGCAAATGTCGGTTGCCAGGTCAGCTGAGTGGTGATATTGTATGTCTTTCATTCTTAAGAAAATGAAATATATTTCCATGTGTTTGGTTAAATTTACATGGAAATATATTTTATATTGCTTTTAGACATCATATTGGAATTTTCAGCCCATCAGAGGAATTTTCATGAGTAATAAACAACTAAGCATGTGACGGTATAATGTCATTGGTTATCATGGAAATGGCAGCTATATTGGGTTTAAAGCCTGTTTTTCCATTCGCTAAAGCTTTTAAAAAATAAATTATGAGCGCTAAAGTTGAATAGCAATAGAGTAAAGTTGAATGAGCGCTAAAGTTGAATAGCAATAGAGTAAAGTTGAATGAGCGCTAAATTACACCAGTGTGTTACCGGGCCTGTAAGGGGAGCAAAGAATAGTAACACTATACCCTACGAAACATGATGTAAAAAGCGACTAAGGAGGGTTGGGCATGGGCTGGTTACCCCATCCTTAAAACATTTTTTAACCACAAAAATTCAACAAACAATATGGATGAGTTAAAAAAAATTAAGCTGAATAAGAAGTGCAATGTACTTTCAAACTTTTGTCAGATTAGATATAAAAAAATTGCTGCAAATCTTGAGCTGTAAAACTTTAAAGTTGGTATAAAAAAATAATAAACAATTTTGCTACATTTTACGATATTATTTGCAATAAATCAAAATTTTGATAAGATATCAGAAATCTGATCTGAAAATAAGTTTTATCATGCAGTAGAAAGTATCTCTGTCGAATCTCATGTCAATTGATGAATAATAAGCAAGTTATAAGAAAATAAGTTTTATCATGCAGTAGAAAGTATCTCTGTCGAATCTCATGTCAATTGATGAATAATAAGCAAGTTATAAGAAAATATGTTTTATCATGCAGTAGAAAGTATCTCTGTCGAATCTCATGTCAATTGATGAATAATAAGCAAGTTATAAGAAAATAAGTTTTATCATGCAGTAGAAAGTATCTCTGTCGAATCTCATGTCAATTCTCATGTCAATTGATGAATAATAAGCAAGTTATAAGCCCAATGGGCTGATCACCCGTTGGCTCGTCACACCGATTACGGAAACAACGGCAGATGGATCTATTTGTTGTTGCCCTAAAGACGCCGCTAGGCGTGATGGGAAACTACAACAGAGAAAATCAATCTGCTGTTGCCCTTAAGACGCCACACGGCGTGATGGCCTCTGACTGCTTGGTCGGTCTTTGGCTAAGGACGGAAGAAGAAGAAGAAGCAAGTTATAAGAAAATGTCGGCGTCTGTGGCCTAATGGATATGAACGCAGTTTCATAATCCAGATATACCAGGTTCGAAACCTGCTGCAGGCGGTTAGGTAGCAAATCGCTTTGTGTGGATTTTTAACAATGGTATAAGCGCCATACCGTTCAGAAAGCAATGGCAAACTACTGAATGAAAAAAATTGCCTAGAAAAATTACAAACAGCCAATAAAAGCTGGGGTTGATTGCCACGTCCTGTAAAGGATAAGCAACTAACTTATAAGAAAATAAGTTTTATCATGCAGTAGAAAGTATCTCTGTCGAACCTCATGTCAATTGATGAATAATAAGCAAGTTATAAGAAAATAAGTTTTATCATGCATTAGAAAGTATCTCTGTCGAATCTCATGTCAATTGATGAATAATAAGCAAGTTATAAGAAAATAAGTTTTATCATGCAGTAGAAAGTATCTCTGTCGAACCTCATGTCAATTGATGAATAATAAGCAAGTTATAAGAAAATAAGTTTTATCATGCAGTAGAAAGTATCTCTGTCGAATCTCATGTCAGTTGATGAATAATAAGCAAGTTATAAGAAAATTAGTAACATAAAAAAAGGTTCTGAGAAATTCATATTTTTATTCTTTTAAAAAAAACATAACTTCTTAAGGAACAATTTCTTAAGAAAATACAGATATCAAAGTCAGAATACACCTGCTTAGAATGATGCATATTACTAGCTCAGCAGAAGAGCACGAGTGGTAATCTTGAGACTCAGCACAGGCCATAACAGATTTGGATACCATCTATTTAAGAAGCTAAAGATAGGAACTACTGATGAGTGTAACTGTGGCACAGATGAAATGACTGCTTAAGTGAGGCCCAACATATGAGGAACAGAGCAAGCACTTATGGCCGTCACCAGTACCATTCCTGGAAAAACTCTGCGGAGATACAAATAGCCTGAAGCTGACCACTGCTTTCTTTGAAAATATTCAAGCAGACGTCTGAGAGTGTATGAAGAGTTGTTTATTTAGACTTTAAATGCATTGCTACTTCCCACAATGGAACCAAGTTAGGAGGAAGACAGCCGATAGGATAGTCTGGCGCTCTCTCTTCCAAACCTCTACACCTCACGGTAGAAGGGGAACGACTAAGTAAGTAAGCTACTTCCCACCTTAAAAACTTTGTTTCAAGGACAAAAATATATAAGTATTGCTTTTTATTTTTTTAAATTAATGAAGAAACAATATCCCGTTCAACCTCTGATGGGTTATAATTAGGATATTTATTGTTTTCACCTCTACACCTCACGGTAGAAGGGGAACGACTAAGTAAGTAAGTATTGTTTTCAATTCCAAATAATATGAACAACTGCCGATATTATAAGTGTTGCTGCTACATCAGAAGATACAACATGATCAAAGCCTGTGTATTTTTGTCCTGCATGTTATATAGAACTGGTTTTTTTTAAATTTAGAAGTTTTGCCTTGCTTTGGTAAGACATACCTGTTCAGCCTAGACACAATGTCAGTTATATGAGGGTGCACGTCTAAATATAAGGACCTTGTGGTCTGGCACTATATATAGAAGTGGTTAAAACATTTTGAGTAATATTTCATCAAATATTAATGGAAACACTTTTTAAATAATTTCTACCCAGGGAGACAAAGGGTTTGATGTATGCCCTTGTAACATGGTGCTCAACTATTTGGCTTCCCTCCATGACCCTAATTTGCAATATGACTGTGATGGACAAATAGCAGCTACTGGTAAGGTATTGCCCAGCATTTTGGAACAGCTTGACCAGCTAGACTTCTACCAACAGAGTGGACCAAAGTCACTGGGATATGAGTGGGTTTCCAGCAATATTTGGCCATTGCTTAAGGTAGCATGATTTTTCTTCATCATGAATCCTTCTTTGATTAAGATTTAAAGAAAAAAAAAAAAATTCTGCTATCCATTATTAAATGTAGGGAGTAAATATTTCCCGGATATTTCCCAGGGGTCTCCGAGGAGAATAGACCCACTGCTCCTCAAGACCATAAGAGGTGACTAATATGATGCTGGAAACCTTATGTCAAATAAATTGCTGCATACCACTGCTGCATACCACTGCTGCAAGAGCATATGAAAGCTTTGGTGAAGGTTTCCTGCAAGGGACCAGCTGCAGTGAAGGTTGCGTGCTCTGTGAGGAATGAAATATTCACAGAAGATCAAGTGAGAATGGATCTTGGTGCCCTGTTTAATTCTTGGCGATCTCTAATGAGATAAAGAAAGAATAAAGACTACTGCGCCCTCGAGCATATCATGCATGGTGACAAATATGAGGTGCATGAGGCAGGCAACATCATCATGTCAAACAAATTGCTACATAAACCACAACTACAAGACCATGTGAATGTTTGGTGCAGGCTTCCTGTAGTGGTATCAGCTACAGTCTTGGCTCCATGATCCATAATGTGCAGAAAGGAAAATTATAATGATATAAGGATCTTACTTCAGTGATGCCAGGTGCAACATTACCACAGGAATATTTCTTCTTCATCATTCACTCTCAAATAACCACATCTATCTCCCTAAGAAAGTTGACAGTTCATGTCAGGCTTATCTTATCCCATACAGTTTCTCCCTCAGCTGGATTAGAGAGGGTCGTTCTGCCACCCTGCACCTCTCATGGAGCTGACAGTCTTGGAGTACATGTTTTACTGTTTGATTGTCCTCCCCACATGGACACTCGTCTGTCTGTCTGAACTCATCTGTCTGTCTGAACTCATCTGTCTGTTTGATTTTTAAATACAGTGTCACAGAATTTTGGAGAGAAGGATGTACTTACAGTGCTGTGTTTGTGGCAGTGGCTGTCCTCATATTTGTTGATAGATGATGTGACGAGATGGTAAATTTAGATGAGAGATGATAGTAGTATCAAGAAGTACTTGATATAACGAATAGTATTCTAGACTCAGAAAAGAGAACTGGTGAAGAGATGCCACAGGATGAAGCTGGGCTGTTAAACTCACCATCCAGATGTTATAGAAATAGTGATCAGGTGACCACATTGCCCTCTCGCTAGACCTGTCCTATGCTTCAGGGAAGATACAAATGGCTCTTACAAATCCCTTCAACTTACAATCATATTAACACAAGAAACTTTAAAAATAATTCAATAACTTCAGATGTAAAGAAATCAATTAATTTAATGCCACTTGATTGTTGTTCAAAAAAATGAAATTAGTGTACAAAACATGCAGATATATATATTTATAAATCAGTTACAGTTTTGAAGATATATATCTGGCACAATAAAACTAATTACACAAAAAAGTGTCTCGATTCCTTTTGTCTATTCTCATCATTAGACACTTCGTTGGTTTGTTGTGGTATCTTGGGTTTATAGCACTTGTCTGGTGAGTTGCTCCTGGTCTATGAAGCAGCTATGCTAAGGTCAGCTAGCAATCATAGCCTAATGAGACACACAGTTGAAATCTGGCTCCCGGTCTAACCAACACAATGTGGATTCCAGGTAGCAGTGGTGGTCCACGTTAGTAATGTGTTGGTTCCTGGTTGAGACTCTATGCTAAAGCCAGGCAACAATCGATCCATTTCCAGCTTGAACCTGTAACATGACAAACTCAGTCTATGATATTTGTCAGACAAATACCACATGACCTACTGTGTTGTCTCTGTCTTCAGAAGTTATGATTGTTTGCATGCAGCCATATGTCTCTGTCATCTATTTGTTTACATACAATGTCATAAAGTTGTCAAGAACAGTATGTCATACATGATAATTCATCAGTCATATAGACAAAAAAGAAGTGCCCTATAATAGACAAACTCATTGTGCTCAGCCTTACAAGCCAGCTCTGAAAAGGGCTGATAGCTTCATTGCGAGTCATTACCAGTCCTGAGAAGGACTCTCACTTCATCAAGGCTGGATTAGGATTGTGGTTATATCAAGGTGACCTATCTTTCCACCGGCACTAGCAGGAATAGCGACAAAGAGTCATGCACATAATACACATCAACCCACATTATATACATAATAATCTAGTGCAAATTATATTAGTTTACAAACTATAAATGTAATTTACATACCCTCAGGCTCACACTACGTCACTGAAAAAGATAGCTGTCTCACAATAGCAGTTTCTTTCAGTTCTTGTATGTCGAGGCTTTGATGCAGTTCAGCTCTCATACAGACTGCCTGCTTGTTGCATGATGTGTGTGTTTTGAATTTCACGGGCCTTTTACTATATGGAAATCATGTGGACCTCCAAGAGACAACTACGTCATAAGCCTTTTTGACTCTCATTTCATGCTATCAAAAATGGCAGTTTGTGCATTATATGTAGCAATAATTCCTCCTATCTTCATACAGACGATAAGTAGTACTCACACCCAAATATCCTTAGATTCAGCACAATCTCTGCTTTATTGTGCATAATTAGAAGTTTATTCCGATAGTTCGAAAAAAAAAAAAAAAAAAAAAGAATGATAAAAAATAAAAAAAAAAAAAAAAACAACCACCCCAAATATCCTTAATTCAGCACAAAATTGTGCATAATTAGAAGTTTATTAACATCTTACTTATTGTTAGACAACTAATTCTGCGCTAGTTGCTTGTCTGCGTCTGGTTTCGATCTCTCAAAATAATAATATCTCCACAATAACGTTATGTAGCAATGTAATACAGTATTCCATAGATTCTGCTTACTTGTCAAATCCAAGCAGTATTTACTGAGATATGTGCCTAAATATACCTGTCAGATGTGGCAAATGATGTTACCTATATGAATTCAGTTCAACGTGTTTTCCGGCACTGAAGAGCCGAGCTAAATTTGGTTGCGGGTTGCTAGGCATTAGACGTAAACAATTTTGCAAAGAATCTTTTACAGATTTCCTGACAGATGAGCTCACAGCACTTAGAGGCACTTACTGACCTCACATTGGGAGGGTGAAGGATGTTAAATGAGTGCTATATTTCTGTCCTCTCATTTGGAGAGAGAAGGATGTGTGCAGAGTGCTGTGTTTCTGATCTCACATTTGGAGAGAGAGATGGATGTATGCTGAGTGATGTGTTTCTGTCCTCACATTTGGAGAGAGAAGGGTGTGTACTGAGTACTGTGCATGTCCTCACATTTGGAGAGAGAAGGCGTGCACTCAGTTCTCTGTTTGTCCTCACTTTGGCAGATACTGCAGAACCATACTATACATTACCCTTTAAGAAAAAAAGATAAAGGATCCCGTTAACGCCCATTGAGGCATATTGGGAATATGGTGTTAGGCCCATATTTTCTTGACCATCGGCACACTAGGGGTGATGTGGTCAGCATCACGCCGGCCACCTTAACCTTCCCAGAGTTGCTCTGGTACCCAGTTCATGAGGATGGGTCGACCCCGGAGCCGTTTGCGGTCTAAAAAATCCCACCTCAACTGGGAATCGAACCATGGACCACAGAGCTAGGAAGCCAGTGCACTAACCACTGCGCTACCGCGGCTCCCTACCCTTTAAGAGACCAAGTGATAATTTTCCGACTAAGAACCGGCAATAGCAGACTCAAATCCCATCTGTACAACAAACTGAAAATCGGACAGACAGATATGGGCCCATGTAGGGAGGACAAACAAACAGTAGAACACATACTCCATAACTGTCACCTCCATGAGAGGAGTAAGTTAGCAGCATGGCTTTCTCCAACCCAGTTGAGGAAGAAACTGTATGGTGACGAGAGAAGCCTTTACAAGAGAGGTGTGGTTATTTGAAAGCGAACGATGAACGAGAAGAACTTTGAGAAAAGGATGCGTGCTTAGTAATGTCTTTCTGTCCTTACATTTAGAATGAAGAAAGACGTGCTCACTGTAGTGTGGCGGAGACATTAACTGTAAATTAAATGTTTACACCTTTTTTTTTTCCTACTTGATCATTTCACAAACTGTGGCTTGTACCTTCATGAAGCAACATTCAATCACTCTGTATAAATAATTTTTTTTACACTAATGAGATAAAAGGGTTGAAACACTTATCTGACAGGGGGACCACTTCTGATGATAAGATTGCCTACCAGTGTACCGCTCAGTATAGAATTTTATTTACCAACATAATAAATTTGTATTTCCTTCATAGCCAGAGCAACATTCCATCCCAGATTTGTTACGTACTTATGTAGAACACATTACTCAACATGTATCTGATGCCTGTGTCAAAGCCATCAACAAAAGCCATGGTACAGTTCTTGTGACAGGGGGCGGAGCTTATAACACCACCCTTATGAATGATTTGAAAGCTAAGCTGAAAAAACATAACATAAAGGTCAGTAACTGAAAATACAGAATCTTAAAGAATGGTGAGAATGTTGTTCTTGTTGCTTTTAGTCTAATGTTTATTGTTTGAATCCTGCTAAATCATTATTTAACAACAAGCAAGTAAAGAAATGTGATGGTAAAAAATTATAGTATGTGATTTCTGTCTCAGGAAAGCATCATTTCTCTGGTGTTCAGTTTTTTCTTTTCCGTTTCCTTTCATCTTCTGCAAAGCAAGTACCGTAAAATCTCGCGTATAATACGCACTCGTGTATAATACGCATGCTTGATTTAGCCCAAAATTTTCTGGTAAAATGGAAATTCGTGTATAATACGCACCATAATTTTTCAAGATTTTATTTTATGAAACATTTGTTAAAAAACTGAAAGAAGATGGAAGAAGCTGCGCGATAGTAGTTCTTCGACGAACTGAAAGACCATGTCGCTTCATAAAACGAACTGCCCATCCATATGACGCTTTAAATGCTGTTGTGCCTGTACGAGATTTTTTAAGTTCCAGAGCTATAAGTCGGATTTCAATGCATGAAACACCGATGCCTTGTTGCCTTCTATCCACTACCCACTCCAATAATGTTTTTTTTAGGTCTGGAAGATCTGGTGGTGACCCACGATTCGCCTTTTTCTTACTAGGCAACACTTGCAGCGCCTCTTTGTTTTTTCGCCATAATCGAATGTTGTACTCGTTAATGGAAAAATGTCGACTTGCTACCCAATTGCCGTTACATTCTGCATATTTTACCACTAAGAGCTTTTCTGCTGCAGTACAACATTTTCTCGAATTCATTTTAGGGCTCGAAATCTCTCCACATGTAAGCCTACCTTGCCGTGGTTGGAGAGCTTGAGCGCCCCAATGATCCCGGGAGCTATGCCGGCGGGAGTTTTACTCCTGGCAGGGTCACCCAAGCCGGACAGGTCCTGGGTGAGGGGCCAGACTAAATGGGCTGAGGAGTGGGTGGAACCCTATAGGTGTAGATGCAGAACCCACCGGCGAGTGGTACATGCTCTGGTCTGCACCAATCCACCCCCACTTCATGGGTTAAATGCTTTCTTGCCTCATTCTTCACTGTTTGTCGTCTATCACGCCCACGGCGACCGTTGCCTCAATTGGCTGTGTGTGGTGTACCCGGAAACGGGGCCTCCCAGCACTGAGGCACAGTTAAGTCCCCGATGTCACTTATCGGTGCAGAATTGAGAGAGATGGCTGAGCATCACAATCCCCCCTGTGTTGCAGCATGATGAGAACCCAGCATTGCACACTGAGCTTGGGGGGATCACTTGGGCACCAGACTTAATACTGGCTCTTGACTGGATGGCCGCATGCAGGAGATTTCTACAATGGAGGGTTGGCAGGTGGTGGGTATCTGGAAGTGGCTCTGTGCAGGACGTGAGGATTCCTTGGGAGAGCCCAAAACCAGAGCACAGCATTGTGCAAGCTCTGCATAGTTGGAGAGCCCCCTGGATGACGGGGAATGCACAGTGTGCTACCCCACCTATCCCCAACTGCTAACTTAGAACCAGAAGTGGGGTCCTCTGTATGCGTGCCAGGCCAGGATAAAACGCCTGGGAAAGAGACTGGAGCTCAGAACTCCCTAACTCAAAGTTGCAGGATGGCAGAAAAGCCACGGGAAAGACAGGGCTATTTTGAAGATAACGCAACCATATTTTCACCATACGAGCTCGGACGCCGCCTCGGTAAACAAGGTCCGCGCAGAGCAGTGACACCCCCAGGCTGCTTGCGAATAGTCTACTACTGGGAACATAAACAGATTAGGGATGAGCCCACTCTCCCGTTGAGCAGGTGCTAAAGTCGTAGATACTGGGCCAGAAGGCGCACCGGAAACCACAGTATCATGCAACTCGCTTTTTTTTTCTATGGAGAGTACACCGTCAAATAAATCTCGTTCTGGTGCTCGCCCTGTGGAGCTCCACCAGGCAGGTGCAGTGCCGGGCTCTGAGCCTCGACAGAGCCCACCCTCAGCTACTGGAGGACCCTCTAGACCGTCCTGTGGAGTCAGCAGACGGCGGAGGAGAACTACTGACCAAAACAAAACAGAAAAAGAGAAACCCAGAGTGCCACTTGTCATAATGCACTGGAATGCAGAGGGAGTGAACAGCAAGCAGGCTGGATACAGCAAAAAGACAGAGCTGGAAAACATCTTGTATGAGAAGCAAGTCAGTGTTTGCTGTATCCAAGAGACTCACTTGAAAGCAGATCAAACCTTTAAAATAAGGGGATATCAATGCTTCAGATCCGACAGAAAAGATAGACGAAAAGGAGGAGTACTTACTCTTGTAAGGAATAACATTCCTGCACACGAAAGGAAAACCTTCATGGATGGAGCAGAATATCAGCTGCTGCAGATAAAGGTAGACAAGATGGAAATAGAACTCCTGAACTATTACTGTCCGAACAACAAACCTCTGAGTCTCAGCTCTATACAGGTACCAGCCACCAACTTTATAGCAGTTGGAGACTTTAATAGCCACTCCCAGAGCTGGGGCTATAACCATCTGGATCACAGAGGTGAAGAGGTTGAAACTTGGCAAGATGATCACTCCCTAATCCTAGTCAATAATGCCACAGATACTCCTACCTTCTACTCCAGAGGATGGCACACAACTTCAACACCAGATCTTGCCTTCTCCACACCAGATATAGCTGGATCTATTAGTAGAGAAGTAGGAGATCAACTAGGGGGAAGCGACCATCGCCCAATCTTTCTTACTGTCCAGAGTGCAACTCTCAGTACAGGCCCAGCCATTACAAGATGGAACTACAAAAAAGCCAACTGGGGTTTATTCAGGCATCAGGTGAACACGCTGCTGTCTACCCTCAAGGTACAGAACCGAGATATTAATGAAGTGGTAAAAGACTTCAACAGATGCATACTACAAGCTGCAAAAGAAACCATTCCCAAAGGATGCCGGCGTAACTACATACCATACTGGTCCAGCACACTCCAAGAACGTCAGGAAGCTATGGACAAGGCTAGAAAGAACGCAGAGTCTCAGCCTTCACTTGAAACTCACAACAAATGGAAAAAGGCTGTAGCAGAGTTTCAGAGAACAAAGCTAGAAGAAAAACGGAAAAGCTGGAGAACTAAAACGGCATCGCTGAACCTTGAGAAAGACGGCAGGAAACTTTGGAGATTAGTCAAGTCTCTAAATGAAGAGTGTTCCTCACCAAGGCAGACTATCACATTGGATGAAGGTGGCAAACTTTTCAGAGGAAAACAAGCTGCAGACTTGTTTGCTAGAAGATACAGTTCAGAAAGCAACTTACCCATTAACATAGACCATCAGAGAGAGATAAGAAAAGAAATACTGGCAACCATGGGACAGACAGATACTCCTGCCCCAATGAGGGAACCCATCACACTAGGAGAACTACAGAAGGCTATTTCCAAGCTTAAGTTTCAAAAGTCACCCGGCCCAGACAAAATCAGCAACGAAATGCTAGTAAATCTGAGCTCAGCAGCAAAGACAAAACTGCTTGAGATATTCAACCACAGCTGGTTGAAAGGAACGGTACCCCAAGTATGGAGAGAAGCCATCACAATACCCATACTAAAGAAAGGGAAATGTAAGACCGAGGCTGCAAGTTACCGGCCAATCAGTCTCACAAGCTGTGTTGGGAAGACTATGGAGCGAATAGTCAACCACAGATTGAAATGGTATTTAGAGTCTGAGCAGATCCTGGTGCCGGAACAAGCTGGATTTAGAGAATGCTACAGTATAGAAGACCAAGTTACTTACTTGTCTCAAGCAATAGAAGATGCCTTTCAGGAGAAGAAAAAGGTCCTAACGATCTGGGTCGACTTCAAGCAGGCCTTTGACAGGGTGTGGAAAGATGGCCTCATTGCAAAACTTGGGAGAGGTGGAATCCAAGGCAACATGATGAAATGGATCCAGTCATACTTGCATAACAGGAGAACTAGAGTCACTCTTGACGGTCTGCAGAGCAGAAAAGTGTTGCTCCATCAGGGGGTACCTCAAGGAGGAGTAATTTCCCCTACACTCTTCCTTGTTTACATCAATGACCTGGTGAAAGATCTCCCTGCAGGAGTGAAAGCTGCCTTATATGCAGATGACCTAGTACTCTGGTGCGCTGATGAAAATGTCACCACAGCAAATTATAGAATGCAGCGGGCAGCAGACATGCTAGTGTCATGGGCAGAGAAATGGCTTATCACAATAAACACAGACAAAACCTCCACAACACTGTTCTCCCTCGCCCCCAAGGACAAATCAGCTAACATACACCTAGGGACAACCGTTATCAAGGAAGAAAGCTACCCCACCTATCTTGGGGTGACATTTGACCAAAGGCTTACATGGAATAAGCATATTGAAAATGCAGAAGGAAAGGCCCGAAGACGACTAGGCATACTCAGAAAATTGGCAGGTACCAACTGGGGAGCAAATGAACGAAATCTAAAGAAGATTTATAGTGGAGTAATAAGACCACACTTAGAGTTTAGCTCAGCAGCATGGTCATCAGCTGCTAACTCACATCTGCAGTCCTTGGACAAGGTGCAAAATCAAGCTCTCAGGCTCATTACAGGAGCCATGAAAACTACACCAATAACAGAGATGCAGAAGGTTGCTGGATTACAGACATTGTCCCATAGAAGAGACACAAAGACCATGATCCAGATGGAAAAGTACAACAGTATGCCAACGCACCCAATGAAGGCAAGACTAGATGATCTGGCATTGGGACGTCTAAAGCGTAGCAGCTTTGTGCATCGGGGAAAAAGACTTATAAGACAGCATCAAGAAGACCTATCTATGAAGACAACACCACTGAAGCCCACCCTATACCCTGTACCATGGGAGCAGGCCAGCAGTGCCCTCCAAATTAATACGTCGGTCAGTGGTCTCACAAGTGGATGTGAGTATAATGATCTGCAAAAACGAACTGCTACATTGAGTATGATCCAAGAAAGCTATCCCGATCAATCATGGATACATGCCTATACAGATGGATCAGCAACTAATGCTGTTAGGAATGGAGGTGCCGGTATCTTTATCTCATATCCTGACAACCACTATGAGACTAGGCACATTCCCACTGGTAAATTCTGTTCCAACTATACAGCTGAGGTTCAAGCTCTATCTAGAGCAAGCTGCAAATATGATTTATAACACCAACTCTGACTGCCACCAGGTAGTCATCCTCACAGATGCACTGTCTGTCCTGCAAGCTCTCAAGGGTGGTAAACTCCCGCATCTGAGAAATGAACTAAACAAGGTAGCTGCCAAAAAGAGAACCATACTTCAGTGGGTACCATCTCATTGTGGTGTACCCGGAAATGAAAAGGCAGATAGACTTGCAAAAAAGGGAGGAGAATGTGAACAAGAAGATAATGAAGTCACATACTTTGAGAAAAAGAGAGCTATCCAGACTATAAGAAGAGAACAGAACCAACCCAAAGACGACTATCACACTCTCGACCGGCAGGGACAGATAACTATTTTTCGACTCAGGACAGGGCATAACAAACTGAATAAACACATGCACAAGTTACGATTGTCTGCTTCACCACTGTGCACATGTGGATTAAACGAACAAACTGCTGAGCATGTTCTACAGGACTGTCCTCTGTATGACCATTTAAGAAAGATATACTGGCCCAATGACTCAACACTAAATTCAAAGCTATATGGAGTTAAAGAGGAACTTCAAACAACAGTCGAATTCATCATGAGAACTCGTCTGACGGTGTAATCATCAAAGATGCGATCGCAAGAAGAAGAAGAAGAAGGGCTCGAAATAATCAAATGACAAACTTCACAACCAAGCTTAATATCAAAACAGATTGAAGACCAAGAGTGCGAAATGCGTTTTGCAACAATGTCTGACACATAAGAAAACACATGGCACATTCAATTTTGCGCCATTTTCACTCTCAAATTGTGACAAAAACTTGACAGACTTTCCAATGTAGGTTACTTTCGATATCGAAAATGACGTATTTTTTAGTACTCGCGTATAATACGCACCTGAGTTTTAGCGGGCAAAAATGAGTAAAAATTGTGCGTATTATACGCGAGATTTTACGGTAAGCCATCAACACACTCAGACACTTGGAAACTATAATTATCAAAAACACATATAAAAACAAAGACAGGTGAATAAATATAAGTATATGAGGAGAACTGCCGGAAGATGGGGGTAAAACAGTTGAATGGGAAAAAAAAAAAACACACACACACAAATAGTAATACGTCTTACAAGGAGAAAGGACAAGAAAAACCTACATTGCGGCCACAAGGCCTTCGTCAGGGACAAACAAACAAGAGACAGGAGGGAAAGAAAATGAGAATTAAGGAGAGAACATGAAACTATAAAAATAAGAGAAAAAACACTCCCTTATGTCCAGTCACATGGTGAAGCAAGATGGCTGCCACCAAACCGGAAAGCGGAAGTCAATAGTACATTAAAAACAAAAAATAAGAAATAATGAAAACAAGGACAGGAAAAGAGTGAGGGAAAAAAAAATATTAATGTTAAAACATATAGAGTGAGGGAAAAGTGATTTTAAAAATAAATAAATAAAAAAAATTAATTAAAAATATAAATAAATAAAATAAAAGATAAAAATAATAAAAAAATTAATTTAAAAAAAAAAAAAAAAAATGGTGATCGCATCAAAGTAGACAGTCATAATACAATAGGGACTAGATAGAGAAAGGCGTCTCAGACAAAAGAATGTTGGGTATTCAAACCGTGTGGTTTAAGGCAACCCATAAGATGGATGAGGCGTTGTTCCTGGCGAAACCAACTGTTGGCATCCGAGGAACAGGATCTGATGGCTGTCACCTGGATGTCAGTGGCACTGTGGTGGTCAGGGCCATTGAAGTGGATGGCCACAGGTGTGGATTTTATTTATTTCTTTTTTTAATTTCTTTTTTAAATTTATTTTTATTTATTGATTTATTTTTTAAAATCACTTTTCCCTCACTCTATATGTTGTAACATTAATTTTTTTTTTTTTCCCTTCCCTCACTCTTTTTCAAGTCCTTGTTTTCATTATTTCTTATTTTTTGTTTTTAATGTACTATCGACTTCCGCTTTCCGGTTTAGTGGCAACCATCTTGCTTCACCATGTGACTGGACATAAGGGAGTTTTTTTTTCTCTTATTTTTATAGTTTCATGTTCTCTACTTAATTCTCATTTTCTTTCCCTCCTGTCTCTTGTTTGTCTGTCCCTGACGAAGGCCTTGTGGCCGCAGCGTAGGTTTTTCTTGTCCTGTCTACTTGTAAGACGTATTACTATTTGTGTGTGTATGTGTGTTTTTTTTTTCCATTCAACTGTGAATAAATATAACAAACTAGCAATAACTCATCAAAATTGACAGGTTTTTAATGATGGTTCATGTTGTCGTCGTATTTCTATTTCTATAGTCTCGCTTGCTCGTTGTGAATGACGCAATCGTCTCTTCCTTTTAGCATCTGCAGCTCATTGTGCAGCAGCTATCTTATCATTTTGATCCATAATAATAATCTGCAATAATTTAAATTAAAATTTTGTCTTGAAGAAACAATCAAAAACTTACATTTTAAGGTTATTTTTAAGAAAATGATGAGTTAAATCCGTTTCCCGAATGACACTGGACAGAATCTTGATTGTCTGTTGATTTAATCAGCATCCTTCCTGTCTCCAGTTCATGTACTGTTTATCAATTGTGTTGTTGGCTTCTTTCTATAAATAATCAAACTGTTCATGCCCACCGTCATTTGACTTTTCTATTTTCGGGAGAGTACATATAAGGGAAACAATACAATTATTGTCCAACTTTCAACCACAGTTGCATCCCTTTAGCTGTGGTTGAAAGTTAATGTACTCTCTCGAAAATAGAAAAGTGTGCAAATGATGGTGTGCATGATGTGACCGACCGACCGATGTACTTATGGCGGGAATTATGGTATATAACAAATAATATTTTAACCTGTGCTAGGAATTGAATGCCACGTTTACTTGGAAGCCTGCCATTCTTACCAATAAATCCCCTTGCTCCTTGGTAAAAATGGTCTTTTTGTTTAATCTTAACTAATATTAATGTACTGTTGCACGATAGAAGTGAACAAGATGAATGCATTCTTAGATATATTGGTAATTGAAATATTTGTTTTAAAAATATAGCATAGTGATCCATGCATAATTTGACTGAGCTTTCATTGCTTTAAACACATCCAAGTTGACCCTGAGCATGTTCTAGTCGGCAGAAGGAGAATATTTACACTTGAGTTTCAGTTGTCAAGGGATGTAATTGTTTGCCTTCACTTGGATTTGGATATTTTAATGATTGTCTCCCGCAGTCAGCATTGGTTTGTTGCACAAGCAATGAAATCTCATAACCACAGCACAGGGGCAGGAAACAAGATGGGCAGAGCACAAGATGGGCAGAGCATTTCAGAGAAACTCTGAACAAGGGACCACCAGAGACACAATTAAATGTTCCTGAGGCTGAAAACGATCTAGATGTTAATACAGACATTCCACGAAAAGAAGAAATCATCACAGCAATCAAAGGGTTAAAGAATGGAAAAGCTCCTGGTCGTGATAACTTAAATGCAGAGCTGTTTAAGACAGACCCAGAGCTAGCAGCAGAACTATTAGAACCACTATTTGCGCAAGTCTGGAAAACAGGGACAACACCAACAGAGTGGAACAAAGGAATAATTGTCAAATTGCCCACAAAGGGAGATCTTGCAGACTGCAATAATTGGAGAGGAATCACTCTTCTCTCAGTTCCCAGCAAAATACTAGGCAGGATAATTATATAGAGAATTTCAAAAGCAGTAGACCACAAACTGAGGAAAGAACAAGCAGGATTTAGAAAGAACAGAAGATGTGTAGATCATATATTTACCCTCAGGAACATCATAGAACAGTGCTCAGAATGGCAAAGACAGCTGTACATTAATTTTGTTGATTTTGAAAAGGCTTTTGGCAGTATACATAGGGACAGTTTATGGAAAATACTGAGGGTTTATGGAATTCCAAGCTGCATAGTGTCAATCATAAAAGCCTCTATGCCAACTTTATGTGTAGCATTGGGCAGAGCAACCTAACCTTTGAGGTGAAGACAGGAGTACGACAGGGATGCCCCTTATCAACAACTCTATTTTTAACAGTCATAGACTCGGTGATGCGCCAGACAACAGAGGGCAGTCCAAGAGGAATAAGATGGACTACATTTTCTACATTGGAAGATCTAGAATATGCAGATGACATTGCACTACTAGCACATTCACATCAACACATCCAGGAAAAAACAGATAGACTTAATAAGTATAGCCAGCAGGTGGGCTTGAACATCAATCTAAAGAAGTCAGAGGTCATGACGCTCAATGTGAGCAACCCTGAGCCCATATCAGTAAGGAATCAGCAACTGGAACAGACAGACACCTTCACATACCTTGGATGCATAGTAACACCAAACGGCGGAGCAAGCAAAGACATCAACAACAGAATGAACAAAGCAAGAACAGCCTTTTTTAGTCTAAACAACATCTGGAAGTCCTCTCAGTACAGCACAAGCACAAAATTAAGATTATATCAGAGCTGTGTGCTTTCTGTGCTTCTCTATGGTGCGGAATGCTGGAGAGTTACAGAGAAGGAAATGTCGAAATTGTCCTCTCTTCACGCAACATGCCTCAGAAAAATTCACCGAATCTTTTGGCCGAATACCATCACTAACCAAGATCTGCTTACTCGGAGCAAGCATGAGGACATGCACACCATCATAACTGGAGTTGGGTTGGCCATGTCCTCAGAAGAGACCCCAATGCCATCACAAGAACAGCTATGGTATGGACCCCTGAAGGAAAATGAAAGACAGGCCGACCAAAAACAACTTGGTGGAGGACTGTGGAGGCTGAGATGCAAAGAATGAACCAGAGTTGGGGCACTGTACGAAGGATGGCCGCCGACCGAGCAAAGTGGAATCAATTTGTTGTTGCCCTACAAGACGCCACCAGGTGTAATGCCACAGACTGCTTTGACGGTCAGCGGCTAAGGATCAAAGAAAGAAAGACACATACCAAGACATCTAATAGAGAAGATGATTTTATAATTTTTGCCATACTTAATGTTAAGTACGTGAATCCCATTAGAACATCATTATGTGTATGTCATAATAGATATAACCTTTGCCATTTCTAATCTGTTTGTTTAATACATGATTTTAATGAGAATGGGTTTTCTGGTATTACATATTATCTGGTTTTGGTCAGCACAGAGAAATATAAGTCAAAACTCATGTAAAACAAATAGTTCCTGATGATGGATAAAACTACTAGTGCACCTATGAGAAAGGTAACAATCATCATCATCATTTTCCTTTGTGCATTGAACCAACACTGCAGCAGGAATCCTGCACCAAGAATTCATATTCTCTTGCTATGATGGTCTCTGTAGCAATATTTTGTGCATGATGGGGTTGCCAGCCTTGTGCACATCTTCATATTAGTGGCACCTTGTAAGGCATGCCTGAGGGAGTTGTAGTCCTGCTCTTTTTTGTTGTCTCATCGTAGGAACATGATCTGAATGTTGAGAGCACTCTGGTTCACAGGAACATGATCTGAATGTTTAGAGCACTCTGGTTCACAGGAACATGATTTGAATGTTTAGAGCACTCTGGTTCACAGGAACATGATCTGAATGTTTAGAGCACTCTGGTTCACAGGAACATGATCTGGATGTTTAGAGCACTCTGGTTCACAGGAACATGATCTGAATGTTTAGAGCACTGGTTCACAGGAACATGATCTGAATGTTTAGAGCACTCTGGTTCACAGGAACATGATCTGAATGTTTAGAGCACTCTGGTTACCTGGGCTATTGAAATAGTTGGCTACAGGTGAAGAGAAATCATTTAGGTGTTGGAATTGTATGTATGATGTTCCAAAATAGAAATGTTTATGTTGTCTAACAAGAAAGTGAAGGTAAATGCATGAAAATTGCTTTGGCATCTTCTTCTTCTTCCGTCCTTAGCCACCGACCGTCAAAGCAGTCAGTGGCCATTACGCCTAGTGGCGTCTTAGGGCAACAGCAGATATGTTTTCTTTGCCATTGTTTCCCCATCACGCCTAGTGGCGTCTTTAGGGCAACGGCAAATCAACCCATTTGCTGTTGTTTCTGTAATCGAAGTGACTGGCAAACGGATGATCAGCCCGTTGTAGGTTTGGCATGCAAAGTATGAAAAATTTCTGGGGGAGGAGGGGGAATTTTAATACTGCAAGATAGAAGGAAGGCACGGGATGGGGGGGGGGGGGGGGGGGGGGGGGGGGGGGGGCGGGGAGGAATTGTGAAAAAAATAATGAAGTCTTGTTCTTGACTTCCAGGTTGTGGACACAGAAAGTGAAATTGTGGAATACAAAGAGGCCTTGATCTTTGCTTTCTTGGGCTTGAGGTCACTTCTGAATGTGGAGAATGTTTTCTCCTCAGTAACGGGCAGTAAAACAAACTCAGTGTCAGGAAGCATTCACCATGGGGTGTTGGGTCACAGCAAGCCGAGCCTGCAGGATCGGTTCAATTTTATGATCAGGAAGAGAAGCCTCGGAGTCAACGAACTGCGCATTATCAAAGAGAAGTGATAAGAATTGACTTGCATTGAGGTTAGTGTTAACGACCTAGATTTAATAGTGAGCAGATGTCCTTAAATGTTAAGAGAATTTGTTGCCAAGATTTGACAGCTGAAAGTATTAAATGCAGTTAAAGATTACACAAGCTAAGTAAATGGGTCTTACCTAAAATATTTATCTTATATGTAAACATGACTTTGATGTCACTAAAACATTTTTTCAGTTTTTTATGAGAGCTTTGCTGTAATGTAAGATTGCGCATGAAAGATGGTTTGTTCATAAAAGTTAAATGATAGTTTTGTCATGATATTCTGATGCAGAAAGTTGAAATGTTTGTGCAAGCTGTACCTTTAGTGGTCATAAGTGCACTGGCTTCCTAGCTCGGTGGTCCATGGTTAAATCCAAAGTTGAGGTGGGATTTTTTAGACCGCAAACGGCTCCGGGGTCGACCCAGCCTCATGAATTGGGTACCAGAGCAACTTCTGGGAAGGTTAAGGCGACCGGCGTGATGCTGACCACATCACCCCTAGTGTGCCGATGGTCAAGAAAATATGGGCCTAACACCATATTCCCAATATGCCTCAATGGGCGTGTAACGGGATCCTTGACCTTTTATAAAGCATTGGAAACTCTAATGTGTCAGCACAGACAAGTTATATAGCTCTCATTCTTTAGTTAAATATTAAAGATGAAATATAAATCAGTTTTTTACTGTGGTACAAGGAGAAGCTTAATGTCAAAATGGGCAGGGCAATAGCTCAGCATGCAGCTGTGAACTAGAATACAGCCCTGATCCCCTAAGACGTACGCCCCTCTACGCCTGAGTTCCGAAGCAAAAATGTAGAACCACATATATAATAGATGCAATGATTACATGAAAATCACTGCACATATACTCGTAACATTTCAGGACATTATCAGTAGTAGGCTTACTTGTAATACAGCATCAGTGTTCTATCTTACAAATTACATATCCTGGGAATAAGCGCGAACAGATGGACAGGGACCAGGAAAATAAAAACAGCTACAGGGGAAACAGTACTTTATTCTGGTAGAGAGGATGGTCAGCACAACGAAGGTGTAGCCATTATCCTGAAGAAAGGAATGGAAAGGTCTTTACTGGAATGGAAACCCATCAAAAACAGACTGATAAGAACAAGACTGAGAGGGAGATTCACCAACACCACAATTATACAATGCTATGCACCAACAAACGACAGTGATGAAGAGATCAAGGACGAGTTCTATCAACAGGTACAAAAGGAAATGGAAACTGCACCCAAGTACGATCTTATTATAGTAATGGGATACCTAAATGTGAAAGTTGGAACACACAATAATTATAATGAAAGAGTAATGGGGAAATGCGGCAGTGGAACAGTAAATGAGAATGGGGACAAATTAATAAGCTTCTGCAGTATTAACAACCTGGTCATTGGAGGAACACTTTTTCCACACAAAGAAGTGCACAAGTTAACATGGGAATCACCAAACGGACGAGACAGAAACCAGATAGATCACATAATGATCAATGGCAGATGGAGACATGCATTACAAGACGTGAAAGTAAGAAGAGGCGCAGATGTGGGAAGTGATCATCACCTAGTAGTAGCAAGACTGAAGGTGAAACTCAGAACTGCTGGACCAGTTGCAGTCAAACAGAAAAGATATAACATCACGAAACTTAAGGACCCCCCTCACCAGAAAAGCTTTCGTGGTCGACGTAAAGAGATGATATCAGATTACCAACAGCCAGTAAAGAACAGAGACCGATGATGTCGACCAGAAATTCAACACCATCTCAACAATATACAAGGAAAGCAGCAAGTCATGCTTGGGATTCCAGGAAAGAAAGAGCCAAGACTGGATAACACCAGAAACTCTAAACACCATAGCGAAGAGAAAGGTAATGAAAAGAAAGAAAACAGAAGCTAAGTCTCACAGGTTAAAGGCAATATATAGTGAACAGTACAGTCAGCTGGACAAGGAAGTAAAACATCAAACCCATGCTAACAAAAGGACATTTCTGGATGACCTTGCAAGACAGGCAGAAGAGGCAGCACTGAGAAATGAACAAAGCACAGTTTATAAAATAACTATCAGTGGAAAACGAGGTGCAAACAACATAACGTTAGTAAGAGACAAGCAAGGAAATCTCATCACACAGCACAGGGGCAGGAAACAAGATGGGCAGAGCACTTCAGAGAGACACTGAATAAGGAACCACCAGAGAGTCAGCTGAATGTTCCTGAGGCTGAAAGTGACTTAGATGCAAATACAGACATTCCACGAAAAGAAGAAATCATCACAGCTATCAAAGGGTTAAAAAATGGAAAAGCGCCTAGTCACAACAATCTAAATGCTGAGTTATTCAAGGCAGACCCTGAACTAGCACCAGAACTATTAGAACCACTATTTGCACAAGTCTGGGAAACTGAGACAACACCAACAGAGTGGAGTAAAGAAATAATTGCCCAAGAAGGGCGACCTTGCAGACTGCAACAACTGGAGAGAAATTACTCTCCTCTCAGTTCCTAGTAAAATACTAGGCAGGATAATCATCCAGAGAATTTCAAAAGCAGTTGACCATAAACTGGGGAAAGAACAAGCGGGTTTTAGAAAGAACAGAAGATATGCAGATCATATATTCACCCTCAGGAACATTATAGAGCAGTGCTCAGAATGGCAGAGACAGTTATACATTAACTTTGTTGATTTTGAAAAGGCTTTCGACAGCATACACAGGGACATCATCATGTGACGTATTCTTTCCAGAACGTTGTCTCCATTACAGCTGCTCTGAACGCATCACGATTCTGGGCAAGTCGACCTGCATCAGCCAAAGACAAGTTCAGACTCTCTGTGATGTCCTGGGTCCACCGTCGTCTAGGTCGACCCCTTCCCCTTTTTCCAGGGACCATGCCTTCCATCACTGTTTTTTCCAGACTATTATGTCTTTTTATATGACCGAAAAATTTCAGCTTCCTTATTGCGATGGTATTTAGGAGCCAATGTTCCTGTCGTTTAGTGAGTGCAGTACTTCTCTGTTGGTCTTTTTTTCTGTCCAGGGTATTCTCAACATCCTTCTGTAGCATTTCATTTCGAATGATGTAATCTTTTTTGCAACTGTTTTATTGAGTGTCCAAGTCTCGCAGCCGTATGTTGCTACTGGGAATATACATGCTCTGATCAGTTGTAACTTTGTTTCTTTGCTTGTGCCTTGCCATAGGTTTTTCATCTGTATTAGTTTATGTGAAGCGATTGCAAGTCTTCTTTTAATTTCTACTGCACAGTCGCCAGAGCTGTTGATGATTGATCATAAGTATTCGAATTCATTAACACTTTCCAGTTCTTCGTTATCAATTTCAATTTCTGGTTTGGTCTTTACTTTGTCTGTTGTCAATACTTTGGTCTTCTTGGTGTTTAGGTATAGTTTCTGGGCCTCGCTGTGTTTTTTGGTGGACAGAATTAATTGTTCAAGTCCTTCTGGGTTGGTCGATAGGAGGACTGTGTCGTCAGCATATCTGATTTCCGGGATCTGGTACCCGCCGATGTTAAATGAGTCAAACTCTGTGTGTTCTTGGTCATCTTTTACGTTTCTCATGATATTCTCGGCATAAATGTTAAACAGGTAAGGGGAAAGGGTACAGCCTTGTCTTACTCCTTTATGTACTTCAAACCATTCTGATGTTTCCCCCTCTATTCTTACTGCTGCATGTTGTTCTTGGTACAGCAGTGCGATGAGTTGTATAAGGTGGTTTGGAAATCCCATATTTTTCATAATAGCCCATAACTGCTTATGTTGTACACAATCGAAAGCTTTGGTGTAATCAATGAAACAAGTATGTAGGTCAACGTTGAATTCTCTACACTTTTCTATGATGATCCTCATGTTGAATATATGATCTCTAGTGCCTCTACCTGGTCGAAAACCCGCCTGTACTTCGTTTATTTCTGTTTCTAGCTTTTGTTGCATCCTTTTCATTATGATTTGTAATAGTATTTTGCTGGCATGGCTTATAAGAGCTATAGTTCTGTAGTTTGTGCACAGTTTCAGGTTGCCCTTTTTTGGCAAGGGTATGTAAATTGATCTTTTCCATTCCTTGGGCCAAATTCCGCTTTGCCAGATCTTGCAGCATAATGCATGGTATATACGAGCGCTGCCTTCTCCTCCTGCCTGTATCATTTCAGCTGTTATTTCATCACAACCAGGAGATTTTCCACTTTTTAAGTGTTTGATTGCGTTCCGGACTTCCTCTATGGTAGGTTCTGGTTCACGTTCCGCTTCATTCATGACGTTGTTATCTGCCGCTTTGTTTATTTCCATATACATTTCTTGACAGTACTCCTTCCATCTGTTCAGAATATCTTTACGTTCTGTTAGAGTGTCGCCTTTCTTGTCGTTTATTGCACGAGGTGATGATTTAAAGTTGCTGTTCTTCCTTCAGAAAACACATTCTTACTCAATCCCTGTTCGCGCATTTCCTCTATTTTCCTGCATTTGTCGTTTATGTATTGTTGTTTGTCTTGTCTGACTCGTTTTTTAATCTGCTTTGTGTATTCCTTGTACAACTCCTGATTTTCTGGATCTTTTTTGGACTTCATTTTTCTTCTCTCTACCACCAACTTCAGTGTTTCGTCTGAGATGTATTCTCATCTCTTTATACTTCTTTTAGGAATTAACCTCTGTGCATTTGTAATATAAACATCTCTGATGTTATTTCCTCCTGTACTGCCATAAGAATGTCAAATTTGTTCTGAATATCGACACTGTACTCTTCTGGTATGGCGCTTGTGTCATAACGTATTACTTTGTCGCTTGTAACGACTTTTTTCAATTTGATCTTGAAGTTTGCAGCAAGAGTTCATGGTCGGAGTCACAGTCTGCTCATGGGAGCGTCTTGATGGATGAGATACAAGATCGGAACCTTTGTTGTATTAAGATGTAATCTATTTGGTTCTTGCTTTTTCCGTCCGGTTACGTCCATGTATATAGTCTTCTAGGGTGTTGCATGAAAAGAGTATTTGTGATGACTAGGTTGTTTTCTAGGCAGAATGTTGTCAAGCGTTCTCCTCTCTCATTTCTCTGGCCCAATCCATAACTTCCTTTCACTCTTTTTTCATGTTCTAATCTTTTGTTTCCAACTTACACAGGGACAGTCTATGGAAAATACTGAGGGCTTATGGAATTCCCAGCTGCATTGTTTCCATCATAAAAAGCCTCTATTCTAACTTTACATGCAGTGTTGGATTGAGTAATGTAATTTTCGAAGTGAAAACAGGAGTATGACAGGGATGCCCCTTATCAACAACATTATTTTTGACAGCCATAGATTGGCTGATGTGCCAGACAACAGAGGTCAGTCCAAGAGGAATTAGATGGACAACGTTTTCTACTCTGGAAGACCTGGAATATACAGATGACATTGCACTACTCACTCATTCACATCAACACATCCAAGAAAAACCCGATAGACTGAATAAGTATGGCCAGCAGGTTGGCCTGAACATCAATCTGAAGAAGACAGAGGTCATGACACTAAATGTGGGCAATCCTGAGCCAATAACAGTAAGGAATTAGAAGTTAGAACAGACAGACACATTTACTTACCTAGGATGCATAGTAACACCTGACGGCGGAACAAGCAAGGACATTAACAACAGAATGAATAAATAGCTGGCAGACGCTGGAGTTGGGTTGGCCACGTCTTCAGAAGGGACCCTGATACCATCACAAGAACAGCTATGCTATGGACCCCCGAGGGAAACGCGAAAGAGAGGCTGACCAAAAACAACTTGGCGGAGAACTGTGGAAGCCAAGATGCAAAGAATGAACCAGAGTTGGGGCACTGTACGAAGGATGGCCACCAACCGAACAAAGTGGAATCAATTTGTTGTTGCCCTACAAGACGCCACCAGGTGTGATGGCCACTGACTGCCAGCCACATGTACAATCTCATATTTGTCACCTTGTATGACATCAGTGAAGGTGCAGTAGGTCTATTCTTTCTTGACTCTTCAGAGAACCTCAGCCCACGACCTATAAGGGCCCGTTTCACAATTAGCTAATAAATTATTTTACTCAAAATTAAGCACAAGACACCAAAGTAGACCAAAGAAGCTTGAGATTTTGAGAATATTTTGGTTTGTGGATTAAAGGATGTAGACATATACAATTTAAGATGCTTACATACAACATAATGATGTTTCTGCTGATGTTCTCAGATCTTGAAATATTTGTTACAAGAACAATCATCCCAATACCTCATCATTCATTCATACCTCATCATTCATTCATACCTCATCATTCATTCATACCTCATCATTCATTCATACCTCATCATTCATTCATACCTCATCATTCATTCATACTCATTTTCTTTTTTTTTGTGCTGACCATGGAGCAAGGAACCGGCACTACAGGTGGTCCCCCCTTGTAGGGAGCCTGCACACAAGCAGTTATGTGCTCTTGCAGCGGTGGTTTCTGTAGTAATTAGTTTGACATGATGTAGTTCCCAGCCCCATACACAATGTCTTATTAGTCACCTTGCTACATGCCTCAGGTAGAAGTATTCCTTCTCTGTCTCTTAAGACACCCTGGTGAACTACACAGATAATATGGAATTTGGTGAACTACACAGATAATTGGAAATTGGTGAACTACACATAATATGGAGATTTGTGAACTACACAGATAATGTGGAAATTGGTGAACTACACAGATACTATGGGGATGGGTGAACTACACAGATACTATGGGGATGGGTGAACTACGCAGATAATATGGAGATTGATGAACTACACAGATAATACGGAAATTGGTGAACTACACAGATAATGTGGACATTGGTGAACTATGCAGACAATATGGAGATTGGTGAACTACATAGATAATGTGGAAATTGGTGAACTACACATAATAAGGAGATTGGTGAATTACACAGATAATATGGAGATTGGTGAACTACACAGATAATATGGAGATTGGTGACAAAGCTTGTGTTTGTGATGAGAGTTTGTTAGGAATTTTAGGATTCTGAGAAAACCTGCTTTAATATTTAATGATTTTTCATAAAAATTTAATAGATGAAAGGTAGACAGTTTCTTTTTCTTCTTCATGCACTTTCACATGTCAACTTTGACATATTTAAAGACAGAAGCAATAAGCCTCGGGTTGTTAGTATCTCCATAGAGTTTTTCCAGGCACAGCACTGATGACAGCTATATCTGCTTTCTCTCATCTCATATGTTGGGCACTTGTGCAGTAGATATTCAGCAGTCATTTTATCGGTGCCACAGTCACACTCATGAGTAGTTCCTATCTTTAGGTTGTTGAATAGATGGTATCTCAATCTGTTGTAGCCTGTGTGAAGTCTGAAGATTACCACTTGTTGACTTCTGCTGAGCTGGTAATGTGCATCATTTTTCTCGTGGCCTGGATGCTCTTCTTTTCACTTGTTCATGTATCTGCACCTGATTTAAAAAAATATTTTTTTGGTTTAGTTTAAAAAAAAAATGAAATGGGAGAAGAGTAGGCTAGCTTCAGATGATCTTCCTTTGCCTCTGCTTGTCCACCATTCTTGGTCTACCCTGTTTAACCTAATTGACAGATATAATTAGGGTATTTAGTGTCATTTTATTTTCAATTTTGTGTGATATTCAAATCCCTATTGTCGTTTGCAGTTCATTGCCGTTGGTGGTGACAATTTATAACACTGTACAGTGTCACTAGGTCTCAGAGGTGACAATTTATAACACTGTATAGTTTCACTAGGTCTCAGAGCTGACAATTTATAACACTGTACAGTTTCATTAGGTCTCAGAGGTAACAATTTATAACACTGTACAGTTTCACTAGGTCTCATTGTTGACAATTTATAACACAGTACAGTTTCATTAGGTCTCAGAGGTGACAATTTATAACACTGTACAGTTTCACTAGGTCTCATTGTTGACAATTTATAACACAGTACAGTTTCACTAGGTCTCAGAGGTGACAATTTATAACACTGTACAGTTTCATTAGGTCTCAGGGGTAACAATTTATAACACAGTACAGTTTCACTAGGTCTCAGAGGTGACAATTTATAACACTGTACAGTTTCATTAGGTCTCAGAGGTAACAATTTATAACATTGTACAGTTTCACTAGGTCTCATTGTTGACAATTTATAACACAGTACAGTTTCACTAGGTCTCAGAGGTGACAATTTATAACACTGTACAGTTCAACTAGGTCTCAGAGGTGACAATTTATAACACTGTACAGTTTCACTAGGTCTCAGAGGTGACAATTTATAACACTCAGGGTTCATAGCAAATTTCTTCAAGCATTTTCCAGGTTTTTCCAGGTCCAGCACGTGATTTTCAAGGATGGGAAACTCTAATATTTTCCTCATCTAATTTTCTCAGATATAATTATCACTTTGCTGACCAGCAATCCGGAGCATTACCGTCTCCCATTACCAAGGGTGTTTGCAGATTTCTTTAAAAAGAACATTTTTTTTTAAAATTCATAAAAGATTGAAAAACAGACATCTTTTCCCAGTTTTTAGCGAATTTGTTCAACGTCAGCGCAATAAAATGTTAGTGACATGGATGGCAATGAATAAAATAAGCTTGATTGACATATTGATTTAATGATTAACGTATATCTACGTAAAAGGCTAATAAAATTGTGAATAATCCTTGACTGTGTGGTATAACTTGAAGCAGGGTATCAGGCATAGAGGTACATTGCAATCTGGGCAGTACATGCAAGTCTGGCTTCTGTTCCCTGCAGCCTTACACACTTTACAGTCTGGTTTGTACCTCGTCCTTTCATATTTATCAATGAAGTGGTGCTCAGTAAGTCGTGTTGTTGTGACCTGTGGTTTTGAAGGTGTCACATTTGTCGAAGAATAGCAGGTTCAATAAGAGTCATACTGACATCCTGATCTTTGCTTTGATCTTTTTTTGTAGAGTTGGCAGTGTTGTATAAAGAATTTGTCTTTCTGTCTTGTTTATATTATCATTGGAGTGAACAAGGTAAAAGGTTAAATCTTTTCATATACCAGGTGACTGTCGGCATGCCTTATCTTCTGTCGCACAAAACACAGGATGATTTGTCTTTTTCAATTTGAGTTGTTTTTTCTTCAATGCTACAGGAAAATGCTTCCTATTTTCAGCTACTGTTCCAAATGTACCAATCTGAATTTCAGGTCTTGAAATAAAGCTGAAGGCTGAATAAAAACTACCACAGAAGAGAATATATCCCTTGTTGCCTATCCATCAAAAAGATCTGTGACAACCCTGAAAGTTGCCCCAACACAACCTTCAAATCAATGGACATATATTCAGTTGTGGCACCATGAACTGTGTGCAGCCCAGGCCCAGCAATCCCCTACTTTGTTTTGACCTCCTACAATACAGACATGTTTATTTACATTATATAAAAATATTTTGTCATCTTTTAGACGTCTCTTCTTTTCAGCTCAGACAGTTTTTCATCAATTTCTTTGTCAACAGCTTTACTTTCTTCTTCTTTTTCTCTTACTCGTTTCAGCAGGCTATTAGATACAGTAATAGGAGAAATCTTGCGCAGTGTTTCTGCCTGAGAAGCATTGTTATCTGCAGCAGCAGTCAGGGACTTGATATCCAGGTCAAGAGCAATTTTTCTTCTTTTCAGATGCTCTAACAGAGTAGAAAGTTTTCCTTTCAGATAGACCAAACTGTCTGGCAATAGAACTATCAGGAAACATTTTCTGAAATTTTTTTATTAATTCCTGCATTTGAATTAAAACTATGGTGCCTTTCACTGAAAAAAGAGTCCAAATAATCTCAGCTCTGAGAGTTTCTTCCTTGGTCACAAATGATGTTACATCTGTAGGTCTCCTAGTAGTGTTAGACGTTTTTGACGTGTCCGAGGGAGTAGTATTACTATTAGATGGTTTTAATGTTTCTGAGGGAAAAACTGCTCCTTGAGGTTGTGTTCTTTTCTGTTTAAATAAAAAAATGGAACACACAAATAACTTATGAGTAGGCCTAAGCTATGTATATTTACCAAGTCAAAGTTCTAAACGGATGAATAATATAGTCAAGCAATATTTAATTAGAACAACAAAAGTTAATATATAGCAATTGGGAGGGTGAAGGTATGATATTCTTATAGGATAAGTGAAAATCAATTAAATATCTAACTGGAAACAGCAGGCCCCCCCCCCCCCCAAAACCCATCTTTACTATCTTTGGGTGTTTTTGTTTTGTTTTATCTCGTTTGTCTGTTTAGATATTTTTTAAAATTTTATTTATTTATTTATTTTTAAAATAACAGGCCTATGCATAAAATTGGTAATTTTCATTCATCCTAATAACAGTGATTTAACAGAAGTGAAATTAAAGACGCCAAGTAGCCTACAGCAAATACATTGGACTTATTTAAATATGTTTTATAAATGAGATAAATAAATTTATTACTTACCTCAGTTGAAACGAACGATTTAATACAACTTGAATGTGCAGAGACAAGTTGTTGGTGTTTTTTTCCAGTAACATGCGACTTTACTGCACTTTCTCCCATGCTGGTCAAACATATTTCTTTTTTACACATGGTGCAATTTGCGTAATTTGCAGTTTTTCCAGGCGCTATCCATGTTTTATAACTTGGCATTTCTAGCCATTTATGCTGAAAGTTACAACCAGGCATGTTTCTAAATAATAAATTGAAGAGTGAAGAATGCTGTCAAAATGTCAAAGTCTTGACTTTAAAAGGTGGCGATGTTTGATACGAATGAACGGACGCTAGGTCTAGTAGTGCCCTGTATATAGAGAGTAACGCCAACTAAGGTTTGGCCGATAATGACGGCCAAACCCGTATCGCTGGAAAAAGGACCCAATCGCGACTTTCAAAATTAGCTACAAATACAGTAGCACATATTTGTATCTAAGGTCCTTTTTCCAGCGATACGGGCACTAGGTCTAGCGCTAAATATAAATTTGTGCGTTCACGTCATAAACGCAAACCTCCGAAAACGTAAACTCCCGAAAACGTCTGGAAATAGATTTAGTGCCCAAATGGAAGTAAAAATTCTGCGGTAACTGAAGTTTAACGAAAAATACCATCAATAACCGAAAAATGGAAAACTTCCGATTTTTAATATTTTTTCAAGGTCCGATGCGGGAAATTCAAGGCTTTTCAAGGCCTGGAATTTTTTTTTCTTCGTTTTCCAGGTTTTTCAAGGTTTTTCAAGGTCGCTACGAACCCTGAACACTGTACAGTTTCACTAGGTCTCAGAGGTGACAATTTATAACACTGTACAGTTTCACTAGGTCTCAGAGGTGACAATTTATAACACTACAGTTTCACTAGGTCTCAGAGGTGACAATTTATAACACTGTACAGTTTCACTAGGTCTCAGAGGTGACAATTTATAACACTGTACAGTTTCACTAGGTCTCAGAGGTCACAAGACTAAAACCACACCATCCTCAGGTATGTCATCAACGGTGATTAATGTGTGGTGGTTCATGGGGCTGTCAACCTAGTCATGTCAAACAAATAGCTACAGAAACCACCAATACAAGAACACAACAAATGCTGTGATGGAGCAGACTTATTGACAAGAGGCCAACAGCAGTGATGGATGGCTGCATGCTCATCAAGGAGCGTAAAAGGAAAATGATATTGGCTTTTTTTTAAAATGCTTATAAGCCAACATAATCTTCATTTTGGTGTGAGTGCCTGAAATTTTGTGTCAGAAATGTTTAGCATATATTCCCATACCAGCTTGCTTTCAGAATTGTGTGTGTTTCTCATATTAGAAGCAACATGTCTAATTGGATGCATAAAGCAATTGTTGTAATGATCATATAATATTTTTTATATTTTGTCTTGTCACATAGGAAACATTCCCATGTCATATTTTTTATATTGTATCTTGTCACATAGGAAATATTCCCATGTAATATTTTTGTATTGTGTCTTATCACATAGAAATCATACCCATGTAATATTTGTATATTGTGTCTTATCACATAGGAAACATTCCCATGTAATATTTTTGTAATTGTCTTTAGCCACAAGGGAAACATTTCAATGTAATATTTTATATTGTGTCTTGTCACAGAGGAAACATTCCCATTGTATATAATGTAGCAAACTACTTTGTTGATCTTGTTTGTTGTAGTTCTATGAGTAAACAAGACAAGAAACATATAGCTTACATTATGACCAAGAAATATTTGTAGGGACAAGATACAATAAAGTAATAGTACTGAAAGGCAGGGATAGCGTACTCTGTATTCATAAAGAAACGGGGTCGGGGTGGCTAAGAAGTTCGGTGTCCACCTCAAATTTTCAGAACCAGTGGTTCCTAATGATGTCATACTCCTCCTTGATCTCTTGGGTAGTGAGATTGGATGCCCAGCCTTCTTCGATAAGGGCAGTTGGAAATAATAAAGAGTAGGCCAGACAGCCTCTGCCCTGGCAAACATTGGGATCCTTGCCATTGCTACGGAGTTCGTGCACTGTGCTGAGATCCACCTTGTGTGATCTAAGGTAGGAGATGGAGTTGTCCATGTGCAATGAAGATGGTCCTTTAAACCAAACCAAACATAAAGATTTTTCACCAGTTCTCTTCTCTACGTGTTTTTGAGTCTTCTTTTACCTGGGGATATTTGAGCAAAGATTTGTGATACTATCAACACGTTTTCTATCCATGACCACCATCTTCTTCTAATCCCTTGATGCATTTCCCTTAATTTTTGCCGCAGAAACAATTTAGAGACAGCAGAGATAGAATGCGTGTTGTTGGAAATAAAGCTACCAAACCAGTGCCCATTTGTAATGGGGTATCTTTATCGAAATCCTAGTGCGGGACCTATCTGGTACGAAGATTTCACCATCATGATGGACAATGTATTCACTGCTGTCAAGGAGGTTATTCTTCTTGGCAATTTAAATATCGATATACACAATTCAAATGTAACATGGAAAAATATAATACTAAGTCAACCAGCCTACAACACACATCATCCACACTAATCGACCACATCTACGTAACTTGTCCAGAAAACATCATAGAATGCTCTGTCCCTAATATTGCAGTGAATGACCACTATCCAGTATGCTGCACATGGTCAAAGAATAAATGTAAAGTTCCCAAAAATAAACATGTAAGTATTAAATTTAGAAGTTTCAAACATTTCAATCTGGAATTATTTTTAAATGACTTGCTAACTGCACTCTCGCCAGCGTTTACCAACTTCCTGATCTGGATGATACCATTGCATACTGGACAAAGATTTTTTATAGTGTTTTTGCCATGCACGTACCAGCTAAGGAAATTCGCATCAAATGACAATTAAAATCTCCTTTGATCACGCAAGAAGTGTTGGAGGCTATGAGGTAGAGAGATCAAGCGCACAAAAATAAGGACCTCAACACATACAGGGTACAAAGAAACAAGGTTCAGTATTTAATTCGCAAAGAAAAGAAAAATCACTTTAGAAATATGGTTCAGAATAAATCAGATAGTAAGGAAATATGGAAGGCAATTAACACCTTAGCGAAAAAACGTAATGCACCAGACTCATTATCTTCCAACACTTCATTTACTTGCACAGACTTCAGCAATCACTTTCAAGCAGAAATTAACAGTCTGATAGTGATTTAGACAAACTTTCAGCATTCTGTGAGGACAAATGTACAAACTCAGGTCCACTCGACATTCCTTTTATGACAGTTAATGAAGTGTATAACTATCTTCTTGGCCTTAAAGATAATAGCTCATCAGGGCTTGACGGAATTAGCAATCAAATACTGCGTTATGCTGCACCAGCTATTAGTGATTCACTTACTTATATATATATATATATATATATATATATATATATATATATATATATATATATATATATATATATATATATATATATATATATATATATATATAT
Source organism: Oreohelix idahoensis (assembly GCA_024509875.1). Classification (NCBI taxonomy): domain Eukaryota; kingdom Metazoa; phylum Mollusca; class Gastropoda; order Stylommatophora; family Oreohelicidae; genus Oreohelix; species Oreohelix idahoensis. The sequence continues at coordinate 42,652 of JAMPIV010020742.1, forward strand.
ATATATATATATAATCAGTGTATTACTAAGAGTTATTTTCCTTTGGCCTTAAAGATCACCAAATTATATCCCCTCTTCAAACCTGGTTCATCAGATACCAGTAACCTCTGCAACTATATACCAATTTCTCTGATATCATCGCTATCTAAACCACTGAAAAAGCACATACATAAAACAACACTACAGTACCTAGTTAGCAGCGACTTGCTAACTGACAGTCAGTCGGGATTTAGACAAAAGCATTCATGCCACACAGCTCTAACTAAGATGATAGACAACTTTCACCTAAACATCAATAACGATAACATATGTGGAGCAATCTTTGTAAACTTTAGGAAAGCATTTGATATGTTAGATCACACTGTGTTAATAAGAAAATTAGAAACAATGAAAGTTAACTTTAAATTAGTTACATTATTTCAATAATTCTTGTCCGACAGACAGCAAGTATTGTCTTACAGTAACTCCTTGTCAAGCCGAACTACTACTGACACTGGTGTTCCTCGGGGCTCTATTCTCGGTCCTCTACTTTTTTCCATTTAGATAAATGACCTTCCACTACACATAAAACACTCATGCTGCGACCGATTTGCCAGTGACTGTACCATTTACACTACAGCTGTAGTGATAAAAGTTGCAACACACTAGAAATATTATTACAAACGATACAGACAATCTTATTATGTGGAGCAATGAAAATTGCATGCAAATAAATATCATTAAAACAAAATGTATGATAATATCCATTAGACACAAATTACAAAACTCGCAGAAAACAACACTTCAACTCTATATTGGTACCTCACTAATTGAAAATGTAAATGAAAATAAAACACTGGGACTAATATTTGACAAACATTTAAGTTGGAATTCGCATGTACAAGCACTGACCAAACAAACGGCACAAAAAGTTTACCAGTTAGCTAAAATCAAACATTTCCTAGATGAGGAGACACGGAAAATGTTCTATATATCCCAAATACAAACACATCTAGACTATTGTTCCACAATCTGGGATGGCTACTCCATGTCCAACACTAAGAGACTATTCATTACAAAAATGTGCAGTGCGCCTAGTTTCAGACAAAAACCTCACACAGTGTGTAGACCGATATACATATCTTAACATATTACCACTAAGAAAGCGCTTTCTCTTCAGCAAAGCCAAATTCATTCACAAAATCCTATCACAGAATCTCCAACATATCTGTGGCCTATTTTCAAATACAATGGAAGATGCAGCCAACGTTTTAACAAATTACACATGCCTAAGCCTAGGCTCGACTTATTCAAGAAAAGTTTAGCTTTTTCTGCTGCACATCTGTGGAATAATCTTCCACACGACCTAAAAAACATGCTTAGTCCATATTCATTCAATCACAGACTTTTCAAATACATCACGAGTGCATATTATATGTTACCCTAATTTAGTTATGTTCCTAAACAATTATATAACATCATATGTAGGTTTTAAAGATAAGTTTGTCCTGTTCAGTAATAATTATGTACTATAAATGTGTGTAACTGTTATTGTACTGTTACAATATTGGTATTTTATATTATTGTATTATTTAAGTAATATTTAAGATACATGTGAGAATAAATGGATTCAGTATGGAAGATGAAAGAAAGGAAGGGCAGAATGTTAGACAGGTCTGCGTGCCCAATTCTAAACCCTTTGAAAATAAAGTTTGTTCATTCGTTGCACTGGCATCTGTCAATTCCACATTAGTGGTATTGTAATACCATTAGACATGTCACAAAGCACGATATAAATTACTTCTTCATACAGTTTGCAGTGATACATACCAAAAAGAAAATGTGCAATGTTAAGTACACTTGAATGTAAGTACTAGGAATTTGACAAACTCTTCAGACAGTCATATTTTAAGAGTTGTAATGCACCAGTTACAAAAGGTCATAACCTTTCATCTTCCGTAGTCATACACCCTTCATTATTCTATGCTGCACAAGCATGGACACCGAATAAGCTATTGGAAGCAAGAATTTGAGTCCTTCAGAATGTGGGTTTGCTGTGGATTTCATGTATACAGCAGCAGAATGGTCCTAAATCTACGGACAAAAATTTCAAATAATGAATGTTTACCCCCAAAAAAAAAAAAAAACAGGCAAATAAAATATTTTGTGCATATATAGACATAACACGTTGTTCCAATTCATAATGTTTGGTATCAAGTCACATATTTTGTGCCTGAAGTCTTCTTGTCTTTATTACTAATTTTTGCCAAGCCTAGTAGATAGATATTTTTTTTCCATATTCCCAAAATGCCTCAATGGGCATCTAACAGGACCCTTTACCTTTACCTAGTTGGTGCAAAAGGCGGAGATTCTCCATCCAGTCCAGATGTAAGTCAATCTGTCTATTGGCTTTCTGTCATGTTGGAGTTTGGCCTCGAGTGTCAGTTTCCACACGTCTCAGTCTTGTATGACTGGAATTAAGTCCAGTGCTCTTATTGGCTGATAAAATGTTTTCATGCATATGGTTGACCCATATGGTTGACTGATTAGTTTGATGTCTTTTATTCTGGTTTGCTGTTGGATCTGTGCTTCTTATGGAGTCACCAACTGTTGCTGGCCCCTTTGCAAGAAGCCTGAACCAGAGCATTCATGTGCTTTTCCTCCAGTGGTTTCTGTAGCAATGTGTTTAGATGATGAGGTTGTCAGGCCGATACCCAATCTCCAACCTCCTGTTATCTCTTATGACATTCCATAGGGAGCATGTCTTCTCATTTTTCTTGTGTGGGTCTCCTGAGAGAGCCCTGGGAACTAACAGGGTTCTGTGTTCCTTATTGCCTTCTTATGTTAGCCCTAATTTGCTTCTTTATGTTTGACCTTACAATCCTTTAAAAGTGCTTTGTTTTCTTATCTATTTTCCATGTCACTCCTCCATAAAAGATAACTGTTTTTGTGTAAGCTTGATAGAGTGTGAGCTTTGTCTTCAGAGTATATCATGATTGAGAATCTCATTTTTATGATTAAATCTATTCATTGTATAACCCAGAGGTTTTCAAACTTTTTTGGTCCGCGGCTCCCTTGACCTGTGCATAAATCACCTCGGCTCCTGTCTATACTTTCCCTGGCCAGAACTTTAAAACAAATGACACACTGTGGGCGTTCTTCATTTCCCACAGTAGTGCACGTAAACTTGTAGTGCAGGTAACTGTCGTCATACTTCCGATGTTTTCGTCTCCGTTCATCTTTAGAACTGCACGGCACCTCAGAAATATCTCATTTTGCACACTTAATTAAAAATGTATCCATACTGTCTGAAAAACAGAGACAATTACACAACACAATTTAAAACAAACTGCATTGGCCAAAACTACGTCCAAACTACAAAACAGCAAGACCAGACTGATTTTAATTATTGTGACACGTGGTACGACTTGACTGCCATCTACCAAAACAGTAGTAATAACAAGCCAGCCTGCTAGAGGTCACTAGCGCACAGCTCATAAACAGAGTCAGCTTGGATGATCGCTGTTGGGTCATCTCATCTCTTTAGTGAAAATCGTGGTTTTAGATAAAATCAGTAGGTTCTGAGTTTTGACGTGAGCAGTTGTCCGCAGAGAATTCGCGCATTGTATGGTATAGCCCAAGGTATCTGGGTTGACCTGCAGTTTGCAGAAGATCATACAATATCATCACGATTTTCTCTCCATGCCACTCTGGTAGTATGACAATGTTATATTTCTGTGAGATGACAAGATGTCAGTATATATTTCTTAAGGAAGGACTGTGTTGTGTTCATAAGACCAGGTACGTTGAAAGTTATGAACCCTTTCAGTTGTAGTGAAGTACAGTAGACAGGCAAATAGACGAGTAAGCAGTATGAGCTTGGTAAACGTACATCCCTGACAGTAAGCCAGTTCTCTTAACAGAGATACGCCAAGATAGCTGTAGCTGACTATAACTGAACATTGAGATAAACAGTTTCAAGTAGGAAGATATTGACAGTATAGCAACAACAATAGTGGTTCTCAACTTGTGAACCTAATAGCCACTAGAGACAGTTTATACAGAGAGTGAGGCAGAATGTGATATACTGAATTTCGCTGTACAAGTCGCTAGCCACATGAGGAAGGCTGGGCATATTATTGAAGTCTGTCAAGAGCCAGCACCTGGCATATTTTATTTAAATAAAGTCTACCTGTTGAGTTATGAAGCCTGCTGTCATCATAGTTCATTTTGTCAACTGTTGTTCAGAACAAAGTCATCGTATGTGAAGATTACTTACTAAATAATACAAGCACTCTACTGATCGGGCTGTGATATGAAACCTAACATACGATCAACACAAGGTAGAAGTATAAAACAATAGACAAGTCAGTCAACTGCCACAATTGCTGTATTTACCGTTACAATTTTCTGCTTGATTTTCACTAACATAATGTTTCTGTGTATTGTCCATACCACTCTCCATACAAGATTAATTAAAATTCTTACACAAGCTTGACACAGTTTAAGCTTTGTTTTCATAATATATCATGATTGAATCTCATGTTTATGATGGTCTATGCATTGCTGTTTTAGGTTTTCTGCTAACAGATTTGTGGCAGTTTTTTTGTTTGTTTGCTTACAGATTGCTCAGCCAAACTTTTATTTAAAAAAAAAAATAGTAGTAACTCTAATGTGAAGATCAGCTGGCAAAGTGTTTGGAGCACCTGCTTCTCAAGACAAAGTTACAGGGTTTGAAATTTGGTAGCTATGCTCCAATATACCCAGCCGTAATTGGGTAACTGACTGCTCTTGAGTTGGGAAAGGCAAAGGCAGCAAACTGGTCACCCCACCCCTTAAAGCTAATACTTCGCTCCCGTAGCAGTATATGCTATGGGACTATCTTTATCTTTTAACTCTTCTGTTTGATTAATGCTGCTTTATCTTTCATTGTTGAACAAAGCTGAGCTAAGATTTGAAAATTTGGTGTTATTAATAATAGTGTACAATACAGGAAGCTGATCATCCTAATGTTTCTTCTTCTTCCTCGTTCGTCCTGACAAGGATGTTGGTTGCATTCTGTTGCCGTTTACAGCAAAGCTACGATATTTACGCCTTTCGGCCCGACACATCCGACTTCCGCACTGCATTTTTTAGGACCGGGTTTGCCTTCCCTCTTCGATCCCTACTCTCTCGGCCAGTCTGCAGTGATGCAGCCTGTTTCCAGGACCACCACTTGGAGGTGGAGTAGGGTCTTGGTCAGCTCTGGTTCGCTGACCCTGACACAAGCAGTCAAGCTATGAGTCGCTGACAGCATTCATTTCTTTTGTTACTATTTGCATCACCCGTTGTTGTCACACCTAAAACAACGGCAGATGGATCTATTTGTTGTTGCCCTAAGACGCCGCTAGGCGTGATGGGAAACTACAACAGAGAAAATCAATCTGCTGTTGCCCTTAAGACGCCACAAGGCGTGATGGCCTCTGACTGCTTGGTCGGTCTTTGGCTAAGGACGGAAGAAGAAGAATATTAACAACAAACTTTCAGACTAACATACTAACAACAAACCCAACCCAGTTTCAGAGCAACACAATAACATCAAACCCGACCCAGTTTCAGACGACCAACACAATAACATCAAACTCGACCCAGTTTCAGACGACCAACACAATAACATCAAACCCAACCCAGTTTCAGATCAACACAATAACATAAAACCCAACCCAGTTTCAGACCAACACAATAACAAAACCCAACCCAGTTTCAGACCAAACACCATAATATCAAATCAACCCAGTTTCAGACAAACACAATAACAAAACCCAACCCAGTTTCAGACCAGCACATTAACATCAAACCCAACCCAATAACCCAACACAGTTTCAGACCAACATATTAAAATCAAACCCAACCCAGTTTCAGACCCGCACCATAACATCAAAATCAACCCAGTTTCAGACCATTACATTAACATCAAACCCAACCCAGTTTCAGACCAGCACATTAACATCAAACCCAACCCAGTTTCAGACCAGCACATTAACATCAAACTGAACCCAGTTTTAGACCAACAAAATAACATCAAACCCGACCCAGTTTCAGACGACCAACACAATAACATCATACCCAACCCAGTTACCAACACAATAACATAAAACCCAACCCAGTTTCAGACCAACACAATAACATAAAATCCAACCCAGTTTCAGACCAACACCATAACAAAACCCAACCCAGTTTCAGACCAACACCATAATATCAAAATCAACCCAGTTTCAGACCAACACAATAACATAAAACCCAACCCAGTTTCAGACCAGCACATTAACATCAAACCCAACCCAATAACCCAACACAGTTTCAGACCAACATATTAAAATCAAACCCAACCCAGTTTCAGACCAGCACCATAACATCAAACCGAACCCAGTTTTAGACCAACACATTAAAATCAAACCCAACCTAGTTTCAGTGAAGTTTATTTATGATAGATTTATCGTTCATTTGAACAAAGCACACACAATTTTAACAAACGTGGACTGTTTATATGGTAATTAAAAGTTTATATATAACAACATGAAAAGCAGCAAAACAATTTTTTGCCAGTAACTTCCTGTGGTTGTTTCTCTTAAATCTAACCATAAATGATCACTGATTATACCAACACTTTGTGGGATCACTTTTAATTCTCCATCCAATACTTGACCTTTTTCTGACCCTTCTTTCATACAAAAATTATTCTCAAATTTCTGCATTCTGAACATTTGCTACCAAAATAAATACTGAAGGAAAAATATAAAAAAACCACTCAATTTCCCCCCCCCCCCCCCCCCCCCCCCCCCCCCCCCCCCCCCCCCCCCCCCCCCCCCCCCCCCCCCCCCCCCCCCATTTCTGACAACCGTTGTTAAATTCTCAATTTTTACATCTTTCAGATTTACTTTTATATTATCTATCTACCTGAGTGTCTCTACGTGCTGAAGACTGAAGATATAAAAACATTATGCACAAACTTTGTTTTTCAACAACCTGCTGTTCCAGTTACCAACAACTCATTAGATCTTGCAAGAAGCTGAAGACAATCAGGAAAAAACAAAAGCATTTATAAAGCAAAAATCTTCAGGCAGTCAGCAATTATGATACATGAAAATTGTTATCTGAAATGATTTCACAACTGACAAATCTGATTTAAAAAATGACATGCGACCAAAACCAATGACTGCATGAGTGAAAAATGCGACTTAATGTCTACATGGCAAAAAAAAATAATGAATGATGTACAAATGATCAAATGGCAAAGTTAGTAACAAACAGTTACAAGAAAAATGTGATAACATTCTGCTGAAATAAGTCTTAAATACAAGACAAATGTGATAACACTCTGCTGAAATAAGTGTTTTTTTTTTTTTTGCGTACGCCCGCTAATACTCGAGGCGAAATCTCAGGTTATTATTTTATGTCTAACCTGACATTGATTTTACGTGAGTATCCCTTTATTTCTTGTACAGAGACAGGTGTCCCTCGCCATTCAGGCAAATACTCGCCGATTTCGGAGGTACCCATTGCAGCTGGGTCGGCTCAGGCGCCGCCAGTCCCTGGTCGACGACACTCCTTCAAATGTCCTCGCCAGGTCTCGAGTTAATCCAGTCCAAATCCCGGTCGACGAAAAATCCTCAAATGCCGTCGCCCGGGTTTGATCCTGTATCACCCGGTCGCCAGAGCGGTGTTGTAACCACTACGCTAGCGCGGCTCCAAATAAGTGTTAAATACAAGACAAAACATTCCAAATTAAGAGGCTCCTAACTAACCACAATACACATTTTTGTTTCTCTGTACTCCTATGTTCAACTAAGGTAAATTAGAACCATGTCATCAACTGCTGTATTGTATAATTTACTGAGACAAGTTTAATACTGAAAAACAAAATGACAAACATCATGAGAAAGTCAGCAGCTACAGACCAATTTTCCTGACATCCTGCATTAGTGAACTAATGATCAAAACTGATTCCACCTTTATCCTCAGCAACCAGATAGCAAACAATGAGCTAAAACTTCTTCTTTGATCCTTAGCCGCCGACTGTCAAAGCAGTCAGTGGCCATCACGCCTAGTGGCGTCTTGTAGGGCAACAACAAATTGATTCCACTTTGCTCGGTCGGTGGCCATCCTTCGTACAGTGCCCTAACTCTGGTTCATTCTTTGCATCTCAGCCTCCACAGTCCTCCGCCAGGTTGTTTTTGGTCGGCCTCTCTTTCGTTTTCCTTCAGGGGTCCAAAGCATAGCTGTTCTTGTGATGGCATCGGGGTCTCTTCTGAGGATGTCCTCAGCTCCAACCCAGCTCCAGCGTCTGCCAGCCTTTGGCCAAGCTAAAACTAACACTCGATAATACAAAGTTGACAACGTAACTAGCCCAACCTACCTGGGAGTACAGATGGACAAAAAAACTGAGAGATAAAAAAAACATATAGACTCTGTGATAGATAAAGCCTCTAGAACGCTAACATTATTAAACGACTTGCTAGCACAACTTGGGGTGCATACCAAAATACCTTGCGCCGCCTGTAGTTCATGCTAAGCTCTTATGTCTTGCACCTTATGCTCAAGTCTTCTTTATGTTTCCTATATCAATCTCCAGGTTTCTTCCCTATGTGTTTTTGAGCCTCCCTCTATTTCTTTCACCTTGTGGTTTCCAGAAAAAGAACTGCCTTGTGATGCTATCACCTGGTTTCCTCAGTTGGTGTCCCAAACACTAATAATGTCTATTCCTCACTTTCTGTTTCACAGGTTATTTGTCTGGTTCTTTCCATCAGGTGATTCACAAGGGGATTCCGTCACATTTGACCTTAATGAAAAACTCAGTGTTTTTTTTTTACTGCTGCGTTGAGGAATATTCAGTGAATTTATAACTTAATATGTCTGTGAGGTAGAAGAAAACTAGGGGCATTTGTTAATGGCATATCATAATGAGACTGAGACGAACAATCATAATTGTTTACATTAATGAAGTCAAGTTGTATAGGCACTGACAAGTGTATGAACCCTGGGAAAACTATGAAGAATGACTAATGGTATGAGCGCTGGTAGGAACATTAGAAATGTGGTATCAGCACTGGAAAAAATGGGATCAGAACTAGAAAGGGTTAAAACATTGAAAAAAATGGTGTGAGCAATAGATTGGTTTTAAGGACTATCTTCATTGCACATGGACAACTCCATCAGTGCTCCAATCTTCTCCCTTAGATCACACAAGGAGGATCTCAGCACAGTGCACAAACTCCATAGCACCAGCGAGAATCCCAGTGTGTGTATATGGGAATCACATATTCTATAAATATTTTTGTTGTGGGTAGGTTTCTAATTTTTACATTTTGCCAGGGCAGCGGCCTGATAGCCCTACTCTTTACGATTTCCAACTGCCATGGGATTTTTAACTTGCACACAGGACCTCCTATTTTTTCGCCCTTATCTGAGAAGGCTAGGCATCCGATCTCTCTACCCAGGAGACCAGAGGAGTGCATGACATCATTAGGTTCTGAAAAAAATTTTCCTAAAAATTATATTCCCTCAACTGGGAATCGAACCCGGTACCTCTAGAACTCGAGGCGGATGCCGTACCTCTTAGCCACTAAGACCCACATGAGCACTGGAAAGAGTTAAAACATTGAAAAAATGGTATGAGCACTGGAAAGGGTTAAAACATTGAGAAAAAAAATAGTATGAGCATTAGAAAGGGTTCAAACACTGCAAATATGGTTTGAGCACTGGAAAGAGTTAAAACATTGACAAAAAATAGTATGAGCACTGGAAAGAGTTAAAACATTGACAAAAAATAGTATGAGCACTGGAAAGAATCAAAACATTGAAAAAAAGGTATGAGCACTAGAAAGAGTTAACTCGCTGAAAATATTATATGAGCACTAGAAAGGGTTAAAACACTGAAAAAATGGTATGAGCACTAGAAAGACTTAAAACATTGAAAAAAAATAGTATGAACACTGGAAAGAGTTAAAACACTGAAAATATGGTTTGAGCACTCAAGATCATTGGCAACGATAAAAGCACTTGAAAGTGTACAAGTATTGGTAAAAGGTATAAACACTGGAAAGTGTACAAGGACTGGTAAAATGTATAAACATTGGAAAATGAACATGCACCGCTAAAGGTATCAATACTGAAAAGCGTACAAGCATTGGCAAATAGTATAAACACTGGGAAATGAACCAGCACTGTTAAAAGGGTATAAACACTAAAAGGTTTATAAGCACTGGTAAAAGGTATAAACACTGGAAAGAAGTATAAATGCTGGAATGAGGTATGAACACTGCAACAGTGAATCACCCTGTCCTCCTAGACTGTGGTTATTATTTTCTTAAGTTTGAAATATGGTACTTCTCACAAATGACCATACATACAATCCTGTCTCCTGCCACTTTCAATTGTCCTACTCTTTTCAAATTATCCTCACTCTGTTATGTGTTGTCGATGTTCTCATAACCCTCATCGAGTGTTTTCAATTTGTCCTGCATCTGATTACGGTTTATGGGACAGAAGAGCCAAGTCATCAGCAAAATCCAGATCATCCAACTGCTTAGTCAGAGTCCCAGTCTATTGCTAGCAAGAAAAGAAATGGAGACAAGAGGCATCCCTGTCGCACTCCTGTTCTTATCCCAAACAGTTTTGTAAGCTGTCCTTCATGAAGAACTCTGCATGTCATGTCTTCAAATGTTTTCTTTGTTAAATTAATGATCTTCAGGGGAACTCCATAATGCCACTGTTATGCTCTCTAAAATTCTCCGCCCTCGTTCCATCTTCATTTTCTTGCTCTCTCAAAAACTTCTCTTTTTACTTTTTCAAAAATCACTGTCTTGCTTTCCCAAATTCTCCACTCTTTTTTTTTCCCCTCAGACCTGATTCTAAACCCTTTGAAAATAAAGTTCATTCGTTTGTTCCCTCACATCCTCCACTCTCCTTTCATCCTTAGGCTTACTTTCTAAAGTTTAAAAAAAAAAATTTGACTCACAGTCAAGAAGCGTAGTTTAGAAATATCGCAGATTAGGTTTTGAAAATGAACGCAAATTTCTGAAGAAAATAAATTCTTGAATATGGAATGGACTTTAGGATACAGTAAAAACACACATATAATAATTTGGCACCTGGAAAAAATATGACACGAGTACCTGAATTAAGACATTATGTTTTTCACGAGACAAAATAATGACTGTATTTCTCACCATATAAAATTAACCCATAATTTAACGCAAGTTTTTTTGGGTGCAAAAAATGGCAATACATTACAAAAACTTGTTTATTATATTGCCCATATAATGCTATTTTTACCCGTTTTAAACAAAAGCACATTACTGCACATATTACAAAACTTTGAATTCTTTTTAAATCAAAGCATTTTATTACATTTATGATTGGTTTGCAATACCATATCCTCCACTGCCCAAAATTATTTCAATCACATGAAAATTTAAATATAAAAGATAACAATATTTTTGTTTATGATAGCCATGATCATCAACCTTATAAGATGCAGGGTGAATTTTTAAAAATAGATTTGTCTGGAGAAAAAATGCATCTTACACGGAGGGACATACAGTCTTCTGTTTCTGTAAAAAGCAAAGAGACATAGCAGACAAATTATTCTGGTGTAAATATAAAACAGAAAAGTACTGCTGTCTACAAAATATGAAACATGCAGACTATATCATTTTTCCAATACACGACAAAAAAAAAAAAAAACAATTGTGTGCCAATCAATAAAATCTTTAAAATATCACAAGACACTGATCCCTGGGGGTGAAAATAAAATTCCTTTTAAGAGATACAAGAAAATTATCTTTTTTTTTTCTTTTAAAAATCTTAGCACCATTTCTTTCTTTTTCAAATTATCAACTAATATTTCTAGGTATTTTAAAATCACAAGTTATTTTAAATATGATTAAATTACCAACAAACAATTGTAAATATGCTCAAATGAACAATATTCATAACCAACAAACTTTACCAGAGCGATCTTTTAGTTTCGGTGACCGGAATTCTGACAGAGGGTATAAAAATTTTTTATGCACCGTAAAAAACTACTGAGTATTTTGGCGGGGAAAATCAGCTGATGTGTATGTAAAATCAGTAAAATATAAATCATTACACACTCGTTCTGGATAAACACAGCGTTAAAATTCTTTTGTGTACTATAACTTTGTTCTGTGTTCTATTTGTGATTGTATTTTTATTTGTTTGAAATTAGTTTTGACGGAGTTACAGACTTTTGAAAACAGCGTCATCATTTGAGGAAATTCATAAAATAAGTAATCTTTTTATTAATTTAATATCTAAAAATCGGCCCATTCGTTTGAGTTTATAATTATAAAGACTTCTCGAAGGGAAGCTAAAGATTATTTCCACATACTTTTTTTTTTGGTTTCATATCTTGAGAATGTGTGGTAGTCAGTTTTGTGAGTTTGGCATTACACGAACAAGCATATTGTCACCAGATTTTATAGCATTTAAATTACTGTAAACGCATTCCTGATACTCACAAATCTTAAATAAGGTTGTAACAAAATAACTTTGTAAAGCACCATCTGTTTTTGCATTTTCATTAATTTATAATGATATTTAGCTACGTATATAAGCGTCAGAAAACATGTAAATCTATAGATAGATTACTTCTACATACTTTGTTCTATCTTTCAAGTCTTGTTAATCTTGTATTTATAATATGAATTTTTTTTTTTTAATTGTGTGTGAGATAAGGACTGTTCCATTAGTGTTCTTTGGTAGACAATCCTGTGCACACGACGGCTGCCAAAGAATTCTAAGTAACTGTTTGTATATCTTCTTTCATTCACAGATAAAGCATTCTACATCCTGGTGTTAGACTTGATAGTCCCAAATATTCCTCTATCTTTATACATACACAAGTAAACTATACTACATAACAACGAAATGGAACATACTGTTTTGCATCATATGAATTGTGCCAGTGCACTGTGCAGAGCCTGTGGCAAGAGAGCATTAACTTCCAAAACAACACGTTCAATTCAGAAAGCGCTGAACTGTTCTAAATTACGTTAATGATCTGTTCTTTGTGTTTGGAATTAACGTATCAGATGATAAACCCACACAGCATTCGACTATATTTTGTAAGAAGTGTTACTTACGAATACAAAATTCAAAAAGGAGGCATAATGAGAAGTGTCTTGAAACAGCCAAGTTACTATCGGAAAACAGTCAGCACATCTGGAAAGACTAAAACCATAATTTAACTATAAGTGAATGTCAACTGTGCAATTGTGTTGCAAAGACATCTTTTGGTGTTTTAAAAACAAAAAGCTGCTCTATCCCCTGTAATGTTCTTTCTGACCCCTCCATGTCTAGTCAGTCATTTAGCTGTAGTCAGGATAGCTCTGTACAGTAGGAGGTTGATGTGCCTGCCCACATTAGTGATGATATTGTTCAACTGGAGGTTGATGTGCCAGCTCACATTAAAGGCGATACCATTATTCATTTGGAGGTGGATAACACTACTCACCCTAGCATGCCAGTTTTTGTTGCCACATCTACACCTACCAAGTCAGTTATACATACGACAAGTACATCCACCTCGCCTGTCTTCAAAAGCGACATCACAGTACAACAGTTACTTGCTAAGCCACCTTCACAACCACTAACACAAAAGGAAGAACCCCTATTCACATCCATTGTTAGAAAAAAAAAACTAGAAACAGCAAAAAGTAATATCATAAAATGCAAAACCAGAGGACAGCCTATTGTACTACAAAAACTAATTAAACATAGAAGAGAAACATCAGTCACCAGAACGCCAACAAACGTAAGCGATCTCAACTGCTTCACACTGTTAGAAAACATATTGCTGGAACATCAACTGATTCATTAGACCTGCAGCAGGCACATGAACTACAACGCTGTTCAGAAACGTCACGTCAGGAAATTTGCAGGAAAGCAGGCATTGAAAGTAGAGTTAGAATACCCAAAGAATTAGCAATAGCCATGAAGGAAACAGTAGGTCTTACGTGGGCACAGGAGAAAAAACAGAGAAGATTGAAAATTGAAAGACGCGCCAGAGGTATTAAAAATATAACTTCACAATTAAAATTTATAATGGAAACTCATTTGTTACAAATTTCTCCAGCTGTGAATGTACAGATTCATCCTATAAAAAAAAGGAAGTGTGAATGATAATTGAGCGAAATTTTGGGGCTAGAGCAAATTATGGCAGTTGTTGCTTGAGATTGACAGAATTAACAGTGTGGAAATCATTTAATAGATGTATTTTTTAAATACACCTATTTATCTATTAAATTGAACATTTCGTTTTACTCATGACCATACTTATTTTTACATGACCATCGTGATGTATGATTGAGATAATTGTTAGCTCTCATGTTTTTGGGGACAATTGGGAGTGTTATTTTAGGTAATAAATGTGGACTTGCAATTTAATGTTTCAATAATTAATGTTTGACGCATGAAACCAAAACAAAACTTTGATATCCATTTTCTGCAGGTTTTCTACTTTTGATTTCTGTAATTTGTTATGCATGTTGATTGTGACCGATTTAGTGAAAATTGCATTATAAACAAACCATAACAAAATATAAAAAAAAAACGTAAATTTTACACTATTTCAGACTATTATATCTTCTGTTCTAATTGTGATAAAATGTTTGTTCTTGTTCTAAAATTTACTCTAACATTTCTAGTCTAGCTTTACGCAAAATTAAAGCCGGTATTTATAATAATAAAGTAGCCTAAAAACATTAATTAAGCCCTATCAAAAGTAAAATCCGCCACCTTTTTTTTCCAGTTAGGAAGTTACCACGTGACCTCTGACACGATAGCTATAAATAGCGCGGTCGGGGGAAGAGGGGAAATAACTAAAAGATCGCTGGCAAACAGCTGTGAGCAGCTGGGAGACTTTTTCAGGCCATAAATCGAGGATTACTCAGCAAGAGAGAGATTGGTAAGAAAATGAAGATGGCTGTATACCGCTCCACCCATGTCCCAGTCTTGACATATGGATGCGAGTCATGGGCAATGACTACAACCCACAAAAGCCAGATCCAAACCTCAGAAGGTGGTTGAAGTAACAAGAAGAGACATGGTCCGCAACCAGACGATACATCAAGGCCTAAAATGCCACCCCCTGCAGACCCAAGTAGAACAGGCCCAACTAATATGGTTTGGCCATGTCTGCAGAATGGGAGATCGGCTACCACGACAAGCATGGGAAACAAAGAGCCAGGGATCCAGACCCCCAGGATGACCCAGAGTCCGCTGGGAGGACAACATTAGACAATCTTTGAAGGACCGAGGACTAGAATGGAACCAGGCCAGGAGGAAGACAGCCGATAGGATAGTCTGACGCTCTCTCTTCCAAACCTCTACACCACATGGTAGAAGGGGAACGACTAAGTAAGATGCCTTTACTGTATGCTTTTTGTGTTTTATGTTAGTTTTTAATGCTTTTTAGGGAATTTTTAATTCATTTTTATTAAAATCTACTTTATTGAAGCAAATGATCAATATTTTAAAGCATTCTCAAATCATCCTTTCAAAATCAGCTAATAAAATTTATAAATCATGAACTCATTCTAACCCACGAGCCATATGGTGCGCCAGATTAGCCTTTACTTCTACCTACGGGCACAGATCCTGCGTCAAAGTGACAAATGTCCAATGTTAACGGAAAATTAGAAAATACTAGGCGATAAGCTGGTTTTTAAATCATTTCATTACATCTGGAACACGTGTGAACATTTGTGAGCGAAAAAAAAATTTCTGACACTGAAATTTTGTGCTTTACATCAGTTGCTAGTGTTGCTATAGATCTACTCGTGGGCCGCGTGATACGCATACTTGATACGATTCCGAATTTTAAACAAAAAATTAGAAAATAAGTGGCCATAACGTGTTTATATCATGTAAACACTTCCTATGGTCCACATGTTTTGAACTAGTAGCGAAATAAGTATTCTGGTGCTTAATTTCTTCAAACTTTTATCAATTAATAACATCATCAGGCTGTTTGTTTACAAGTACCATAACAGTTATAAACGATCAACCCCAATATATTATTTCTAAATGAATTTTAGCTATATCAATAAGTGATAAGTACATTTAACAAATTTGATATTTTAAATTAATTAAATTGCTTAGGACAGGAATAAGTAAGTGAGATTCCAGTTCAGCAATATGTGACTTCTCAAAAAAATACCATAAAAATTAGAATTCTCATTTGTATCAAACTTCTTGGATTAATTCTAATCTGGATATATGTTTCGATTACAGGGCTTTTAGTGCCAGGGATTATGCAGAGTTGAAATATTAACGTGTATATGCACAATTTTAATAAATGTTTTGTTTTGATTTTTTTATTGTTTCTAAAATTTGCAAGAGATAACAAACAAACTATTACATTTCATAAAAACTCAAACATTTGTCAGGCAATTTCCTAAAGTTTGATGCATAATACATATATCTGCTAAATTAATATTTTTAACCATGTTTTTCGTAAAAAAAACTCCATATTCAGATACTTCTTTGTATAATCAACATTTGTAATTATGCTTACATAACCACCAAAAAATAATAAAAAATAAAACATTAAAACCCACAGACATTCATAAACAATCTTAAACCACCAACAATCATAAATATTCTTCAGTCGTAAAAACTCATATATGACATGTCATAAAAGTAAAATGGCACTTTCCTGTAATTATCAGCTGTATGTAATAGCCACAGGTTTTTTTGTGTGTGCACAATTTTAAATGTCATGCAAAAGGCAATCAGTGTTTAAACAAAAATTATGCAGCATTCAGTAACTTGATTCGTTCATATATGTCCAACTAAACACAAAAGTAAACATTCAGCCTGGACTAAAACCATGACTGACATTAGCCATACTTTAAGAGCATATTTCTTTGGAGTCTCAGCTTCATTTAGACAAATCCTTGCTAATCAGAGGTCCAAGAGGTAATCTCTAACCAATGTCCACAAAAAAAAAATAAATACAAATTTGATAAAACTACAGGCTAAATGAAGGTCCTTACTTACTTAGTCATCTCTCTTCTACCGTGAGGTGTAGAGGTTTTGGAGGAGGGAGCACCATACTATCCTATCAGCTGTCTTCCTTCTGGTCTGGTTCCAGTCTAGTCAAGTTCATTACTGGATGACCAAGTACAGACAAAAGTATTAGCCAGTATGGTTGATGCTGTTAACTAGGGCCGCTGAGCATGCTGCTCATTTGCAGCCAATGCCAAGTTGAATACTCGTTATCATCTACATTTTGGATCTCAGCTTTTTTCCTGCAATTCATCCTAGCCCAGTATGCATCCAAGGGATCTTCACATCTGGTTTCATGCCAGACAGAGGGAGGGGGCAGCATATTATGCATTGGCCGCCATACATGGAGAGAGGGGGGGGGGGGGGGGGGGCTCTCCAAGAATGCAGGGCTAAAAAATTCTGGGCTCTCAAGGAATCGTCACATCCTGCAGATAGCCACTTCCAAGCTCCCCTTTACCTGTTACTAATTTCCTGTTAGATCCTTCTGCAGGCAGCCAGACAAGTAAAAGCCGGAGTAATCAGAGGTCAATAAGAAATATTGACCAGTCATAAACTCACAGCCTTAAGACAGAACTCTAATAGTTCAGCAGAAGATTAAAGTTACAAAAGAAGTCAACTACAAGGCCAATGTATCAAAAATGTTAACAACATTTGTATAAAGCAGCAACTATGCAGCAAGGCAACTCTGAGTAGGAATTATGCTGGGAATCAAACGTACAGTTTAATCACATCTTACATGGTTACAGCTTTGTGTGGTTGGTTAGCCAAGGGGATAAAATTATAAAAAGCTTTCAATGTAAATTTTTCTAATTATTTACAATAATTTTTGTTATAAATACATAAAAGATTATTTATTAACTCTTACTATACGGGAGCTAAAACCGCGTTTTTTACGTGCTAGTTTAGCTATCGTTACCGCCGCGCGCCACTTGAACTGGCGAGCCGTAAAATTGGTACTAAACCCGCGCCACTTCACGGGGCTTGCCGGATACTAAGAGTTAAGAAAATAAAATGTATAAAAAGGCCATATACACAAATAACAAAGAAAATGAAACACACCTTGTACCGGTACTTGATAACTAAGCAAAAGTCACTTTTATGTGCTAGGGGTTGGAGTGGCTAAGAAGTATCGCTTCTGCCTTGAGTCCTAAAGGTACTGGGTTTGATTCTCAGTAGAGGGAATTTATGGAAATTTTTTTTTTCAGAACCAGTGGTCCTGATGATGTCATACTCACCCAGTCTCCTGGGTAGTGAGATCAGATGCCTAACCTTCTCGGATAAGGGCAAAAAAAATAATAATGTGGAGGTCCCATGTACAAGTTGTGGACGTTAAAAATCCCTCAGCAGCTGGAAATTGTAAAGAGTAGGCTGTAAGGCCACTGCCCTCACAAAATTTAACAATTAGAAACCGACCAACCACAAAAATATTTATAGAATGTGTGAGTCCTATATGCACACATTGGGATTCACATATGGAGTTCGTGCATTGTGCTGAGATTCTCCTTGTATGATCTAAAGGAGGAGATCGGAGCACTGATGAAGTTGTCCGTGTGCAATGAAGACCAAACCAAACCACTTCTATGTATTCAGTTTTGAATACTTGCCCTGCACATGTTGCCAGGTTGTCTTGCTGGAGTTAATTGTTAATCATGTGGTGGGAAAACGACAAAAGACGCTCTAAAGCTTATGGAAGGTCCCATGCGGGCGCTTCAACGTATCAGTTTTATAAAATTTAGTGAGCAGATATTAGTCTTGTGTTTCTATTTTGCCCCCCCCCCCATATATCATGTAGGCAAGGTTATAAAATGTTCCTTTTCAATGAAGTATTCCAGAACTGGGACTTTACAGCTTCAGTTAGCATGTATTCACTGTGCTTTTAACACTTTTCTGTGTTACTGTCCTTTAAATTATATAAATTTAATTTAAAAATTAAAAAAAAAAAATTATTATTGTAAGCAATGGCCTCTAAAGGAGTCGTTAAATTTTACAATGTATTTAGTGAAATAATAATGTCAAATAGCTGTTTGAAAACTGAGCAATTTAGGGTGGCTTGCTAGGGCTACCACATTAAGATGCAATCGAACTGTACCTCCTTAGACTTATATTACAAAAACATAATGGCATCATGTGTTACATTGTTTGTAAAGCACCAGCAAACTGTAAAATAAAAATTTAATAACAGTAAAGTAAAATAAAAAAAATTAAATATGACAGTAATTAAAATACACAAAAAAAAAAAAAAAAAAAAAACCACAGCATTTTGCTTAAAAAGATGTTTCAGATCTGAGAAGCATTTTAACATGTTCAATGTTTTCACATATCAGTGTGGATTATTAAGGTCATGTGATGTCCTAAATTGGTCTCATCACTTCCTTAAAACAGGTTAAGTTTTGTTCTTGTTCTATTTTTGTTTCTCTTGCCAACTCTAATAAATTCATCCAAGCATTTAGTTCTATGTTTTGTTTTGGGTCAGTCTCTAATAAAGTCAACCAATTATTTTCCATTTCTGTCATACTCTAATAAAGACAACCAATTATTTTCTATTTTCCTTTTTTGTCATACTCTAATAAAGTCAACCTATTATTTTCTATTTTCTTTTCATACTCTAATAAAGTCAAATGGATGGGTGTGAAAAAAAATTGAGAAACGGTGATTCGTCTTATGAGGACAAAAGACAAAGAAAATAGCCAACGTTACGGTCACTAGGCTTTCGTCAGGGAAAGGAAAGAAAGTGAAGGCTAGATAGGACACATAAGAACCTAAATAAATATAAAAATTAAACCTAGGTACTTCCCTGAAGGAATCGAGGTTCTACCACTTTTGCTTCCTGCGAACGGACTGGTGTGCCCGGAAAAGGAAATGACTGTCACCACCGGATGTACACAATACATACTAAGAAACTAAAAAATGAAACTGAACAATAAACTACCCAAACGTAATATTAGTGGGGACTGGAAATAGAAGAGGACAGAATGAGTTGGGGATAAATAAATATGAAATAAAAAATCAAGACATATTAAAAACAGTGTATTATATATTCATACGTATTATTAGAAGGCGGCAGAAAAAAGTCAACCAATTATTTTAAATTTTCTCTTTTGTCATACTCCAATAAAGTCAACCAATTATTTTCTATTGTCTTTTTTTGGGTCATACTCTAATAATGTCTACCAATTATTTTCTTTTCTGTCATACTCTAATAATGTCAACCAATTATTTTCTTTTCTGTCATACTCTAATAAAGTCAACCAATTAGTTTCTATTTTCTTTTTCTATCATACTCTAATAAAGTCAACCAATTATTTTCTATTCTGTCATACTCTACCAATTATTTTCTTTTCTGTCATACTCTAATAAAGTCAACCAATTAGTTTCTATTTTCTTTTTCTATCATACTCTAAAAAAATCAACCAATTATTTTCTATTTTCTTTTCTGTCATACTGTAATAAAGTCAACCAATTATTTTCTTTTCTGTCATACTCTTCTTCTTCTTTGATCCTTAGCCGCCAACTGTCAAAGCAGTCAGTGGCCATCACGGCTAGTGGCGTCTTGTAGGGCAACAACAAATTGATTCCACTTTGCTCGGTCGGTGGCCATCCTTCGTACATACTCTAATAAATACTCGTGTCATACTCTAATATAGAATATGAATCTTCTTCTTCTTCTTCCATCCTTAGCCACCGACCGTCAAAGCAGTCAGTGGCCATTACGCCTAATGGCGTCTTAGGGCAACAGCAGATAGGTTTTCTTTGCCATTATTTCCCATCACGCCTAGTGGCGTCTTTAGGGCAATGGCAAATCAATCCATTTGCTGTTGTTTCCGTAATCGAAGTGACTGGCAAACGGGTGATCAGCCCGTTGGTAGAATATGAATATGGGTGTAAAAAAAAATCGAGAAAAGGTGATTCGTCTTATGAGGACAAAAGACAAAGAAAATAGCCAACGTTACGGCCACAAGGCCTTCATCAGGGAAAGGAAAGAAAGTGAAGGCTAGATAGGACACATAAGAACCTAAATAAATATAAAAATTAAACCTAGGTACTTCCCATACTCTAATAAAGGTAAAAAAAAAAAGGTAAAGAATCCCATTACATGCCCACTGAGGTATATTGGGAATATGGTGTTAGGCCCATATTTTCTTGACCATCGGCACACTAGGGGTGATGTGGTCAGCATCATGCAGGCCGCCTTAACCTTCCCAGAAGTTGCTCTGGTACCCAATTGGGGCTGGGTCGACCCAGGAGCCGTTTGCGGCCTAAAAAAATCCCACATCATCTGGGGATCGAACCATAGACCACTGAGCTAGGAAGCCAGTGCACTAACCACTATGCTACCGCGGCTCCCATACTCTAATAAAGTAAACCAATTATTTGTTATGTTCTTTTTTTGTCATACTCTAATAAAGTCAACCTATTATTTTCTATTTTCTTTTATACTGTAATAAATTCCACCAATTATTTTCTATTTTTTGTCATACTGTAATAAAGTCAACCAATTATTTTCCTTTTTTGTCATACTCTAATAAGGTCATCCAAGCATTATTTTTTTCGGTTGTCGTCAGTCTCAGATAAAGTCATTCAAATGTTTTGTTCTTCAATTTTATTTTGTTTAGTTACTCTAATATAGTTCAAGACATATCCAAAATATTAAAGATAAGATTCAATATATTCACATCCAAGAGGTTTGGTCCATGTTAGACTACAATGAACAGTCATATGTGCTACAGATCACAATAAATTAGAGACAAGAATTATTCCTATTTGATGATTTCATTTCAAAGAGTGTTAGGCAATGCTGCATGAGTTGAGCTCGGATGAGTTACAAGGTAGACCAGAAATAATTAGAGATAGGAATTATTTTGGTTCACTACTTCACTTCAAAAAGTGTTTAGACTATGTCATATGAGTTGGACTCGGATGAACGAAAATAAATTAGAGACAAGAATTATTCCTAGTACATTACTTTCCTTCACACAGTGTTAGGCTATGTTACCTGAGTTCGACTCGGATGAACTTCAAGAAAGACAAAAATATAATTGGTGACATGAATTATTTTTAGTTCATTATGTCACTTCACACAGTGTTAGACCATCTTATATGATTTTAACTAGGAACTACAAGGAAGACCAAAAATTATCAAAGACTGGAATTATTCCTCATTCCTGATTTCATTTCACAGCATTAGTTCACATTATTTGAGCTGGATTCCGATGAACTACAAGAGAAATCAAAATAAATTAGAAGCAAGAACTATTTTCATGACTTCACTTCAAAGAGTGTTAGTCCATGTTATTTGAGTTGGACCCGGATGAACAAGCTATAAGACACACCCAAAATAAATTAAAAGACAGGAATTGTATCTAGTTCTTGCTTACACTTCAAAGAGTGTTAGTCCATGTTATTTGTGTTGGACTCGGATGAGCTACAAGAGACACCCAAAAAATGCATGGACTGCTCCTGGTGCTGGCACTGTTGTTGCTGAGGCGACAGCAGCTCCATGTTGGTGGGTGAGAGAAAAATCTGGCTGGGGCTGGATCTGATCATTGTCAGCTGAGGGCTAGAGCTTGTGGGAGCAAGCATCATGGGCTGGGCTCCAAGTCCTGACAAAAAGAAGCAGTAAAGTCAATGGAAAAGTCATTCACTCATTCATCACCATTCAGCTCCACAAGGTGTATAGTCCTTCATCAAACTTATGCCAAGTTTTCCTGTCCTGTGCCATCATCTCAAGGTCTTACCATAGCTTCTTCATATCTGTCTCCAGTTCTCTTCTCCATGTGTACTTTGGTCTTCCTCTATCTCTCTTACCCTGGGGACTCCAGAACAAGGACTGCCTGGTAATACTATCAACATGTTTCCTCAGTGTGTGTCCTATTCATTTCCAGCATCATCATCTCATCTTTTCCACCGCTCTATTGATTGAATGCATGTAGTAGATTGTCTAGCAGAACTAAAAGTTAAATACAGACTGCACTTACTGCAATGTTCTAACAATAACAACAGATATGATTTCATCAAGGTACATCTTTAAAGAGCTGAGTGTTCAGCTGGAGCCCACAGGAGTTGCTTGCTGCTGTTCTAGGAAAATCTTATTCTAGGGATAATGAATGATCATGTAGCTAGATGGATTCTTTGTACACATGTTGGTGCAGCCACAGAATTTGCTAGTTCTAATGTCTGAGACATCCTTAAAATTTTTCTTCATTTTCTATCTTGTATTCAAATCCTGGGTAAGCCATTCATGTCTGTTGTTTTTCTGTTGTCTAGTGTTCTACTTCTTTATTTCCTGTTGTTCGTCCATCACAAGTGATGAAGACCACTCTGTTCATCCAATTTATTAGGATGTTAGGATAGTCTATGAGTACGAAGGTGACTGATGAGTCCGATGCGGGCCTGGAAGGATCTCGGACAGTGTGGGCAGGGAATGTTTGCTTCATGTGAAGGTTTTATTTCACGATCTTTTCTAGCTTGTCTCCGCTGTTCCGCTGCTGCTCTTCTGGAAGATTCGCATGCCACTGCACCTTTATGAAGAGATGTGCGCCAGGCAGTTCGGTCTTGCGCAGCAGCTTCAGCAAATAACCACCCAGATGGCAAATGTGAATCTTGCTTATATATTAATTCAGCTCATCATCTCATCTCAACCCGTAACCCGTCATGGGTCGTAGGGGTGCCATGGTGGAAGCATCAGCAGACAGGGTCCTCCACCGCTCTCTATACTCAACAATGCGTACAAGTGTGGAAAAACTGTGCCCTGCCCATTCTTTGATGTATCAGCCCAGGATTTTCTTAGCCTTCCTCTTCTCCGTTTACCTTCGACTGTTCCCTGGAGGATCGTTTTCAAAAGGGAGTCATTATGAGTTACATGCCCAAACCAGGCAAGCTTTCGACATTTCACTACTGACAAAAGTGGTTCTTGGTGGCCTGCATGTGTGTTTATTTTCTCTCTAACATAGACATTTGTTTTATGCTCTTTATAGCAAATGCGCAAAATTCTTCTATAACATTTATACTTGAAAGCCTGAATCCTTCGCTCCGTATCTGCAGTGAGTGTCCAGCCCTCACACCCATACAAGAGAATAGATAATACAAGTGATTTGTATAATTTGATCTTCACAGGAAAACTGATGTTACTTTTCCAGATCACATTCAGCCTTGTCATGGCAGCTGAGGCCATCTCAAGTCTTGTCTTGATTTCTCTACTTGATCTTCCATCACTACATATAGTGGACCCCAGATATTTAAAGGTGTTAACTTCTTCTAACTGTTGCCCATTTAACGTAATGTTGGTTGGAACATGTTTCTTATGGCTATTCACCAATATCTTGGTTTTTTCTATATTAATTTCCATCCCATATGCTCTTGTTACTTTCTCCAGTCCAGAGGTAAGGTCTTGAAGTTCTGATTCTGTTCCAGCTATAAGATCGATATCATCAGCAAATTGTAGATTGCAAAGAGGTCGGCCTCCAATCGATATGGTTGTTTTATAATTGTAGAGAGCCTCCCGCATAATATGTTCTCGATATATATTAAAGAGCACTGGGGACAGGATACATCCCTACGAACTCCTACAGTTGTTTTGAAAAATTCTCCAATGTTATTGCTTGCAAAAACAGCACTGCTTGCGTCCTTGTATAGTGCTTCAATGATATCTATGATGTTGGTATCAAAATTGAATTTTCTCATTATTTGCCATAAGCCTTCATGCCAGAGTCGATTGAAGGCTTTTGTGAAATCGATGAAGTTATGGTATAAATTGCGATGATGCTGGAGATGTTTTTTGATCAGTAATCTAATATTGAAGATTTGTTCTGAGGTACTTCTTTTTGGTCTAAAGCCAGCCTGTTCCTCGGACAAGATTTATTCTGATTTCTGTTTTATTCTGTTCAAAAGTATCCTTAACATCACTTTACTTGGATGACTAATAAGGCTAATGGTTCTGTAATTCTTGCACATTTTTAGATTTCCTTTCTTTGGAAGCGGTATTACTAATGACTGCGTCCACTCTTTTGGCCATTTTTTGTACTCCATATCTTCTGGCAAATTGTTGTCATGATTTTTACTATATCTGGTCCTCCATATTTCAAGAACTCTGCTGGGATATTATCCACACCCGGTGACTTCCCTCCTTTCATCGAACATATAGCCTCTTCCACTTCTTCCCGTAATATTGCTGCATTTCCGAGTTTCCTGTTTTCACACTTAATCTTGTTTAATATGCTAAAGACAGTGTCGAGTTTACAGTTATATAATTCTTTACAATATTATGTCCACCTTCTCATTACAGCTGTTTTTTCATTGAGCAGAGCCCCATTGCTATCTTCTATGACAGTTACCCTGGGCTGTTGGGGTTTTGATAGTCTTCTTAATGTGTCGAAAGCTGCCTTGCTGTTACCTTTTATTAGCCCTGTATTAATGGACTCACATTCAGCTAGCCTTTTCTATTGAGGAAATGTAAGGACTGGAGTCGAACAAATTAACCCTTTCATTATCTCACTCACCAATTTCTGTTTGCCCTGTGTAGTTCCCTGGGGTCTATGAAGAGACAGAAAGAAAAGGACTAATGCACTCAGGCAAGTTGTACAAGGTGACTAATATGAGGTTGTGCATTGGGCCGGCAACCTCATCGTGTAATACAAATATGCACAGAAACCAATGTTGCAGGAGCACGTAATGCTTGGTGTAGGTTTCCTGCAAGGAAATTAGCTGTAGTGGTGGCTCCATGCTTCGTATGAGTGCATACAAAAATGATGATGAATTCAGGCTTAGGGATTGAGCCAGGAGTCAATCTGTTAACCCTTGTGACACTGTCAAGTCTGAAGAATACACTTAACAAAGCTCAACCAGAGCTAGCTTAGCTCTTAGGGTCTGCAAGAGTTGGGAGTCAACCCTTAAATTATCTTTATCACATATGAGGACATCATAAGATAACAAACAAAACAGAAATACGATAACAAGAGCACAACAATGTAGCAGCAGATTAAGAGAACCAAGATTGTGCCAGGGCAGCAGATTATGAGAAACAAGATTGGGTCAGGGTAGCACAGCATGATAACATAATAAGATGAGGATAAGATAAAATGACAAGATAACATAAGATCAGGATAAGATAAAATAGCAAGATAACTTAAGATTAGGATACGATAAAATGACAAGATAACATTCGATCAGGATAAGATAAAATGGCAAGATAACACAATAAGATCAGGATAAGATAAAATGGCAAGATAATATAATAAGATCAGGATAAGATAAACTGACAAGATAACATAAGATAAGGGTAAGATAAAATGGCAAGATAACATAATAAGATAAAATGGCAAGATAACACAATAAGATCAGGATAAGATAAAATGGCAAGATAACACAATAAGATCAGGATAAGATAAACTGACAAGATAACATAATAAGATAAAATGGCAAGATAATATAATAAGATAAAATGGCAAGATAACACAATAAGATCAGGATAAGATAAAATGGCAAGATAAGATACATAAATAAGATAACATAATAAGGAGTGGTGTTTGATGGTATTGTATGAGTTTTATTAAAATGTTCTAGTAGTCATCTACTTGGGAGGATAGTTAATGTTTGTGCTGTTGGGGTGGCCTCATCACACCTGTCTATATTGACTACACAGTGTCCAGAAAATGGTAGGAATTTTCATGGGGTTATTAGTAACTAAACGGTGTTGGTGAATGTCCAGCAGACCAGAGGCTCACTCATCTTGTAGTTGTAGCTCTGGTGCTGAAATCTGGTGGTCCCACCTCTCCGTGCTGGCGGGCAATAATGGTGATCTCTGTCACAAGTACTGCACAGATACACTCGAGTAAGTCACCAACTGAATAGACACTGCTTGGTTGACAACAGAAACTCACAGCTCAGATTATGAATAAATAACACAGAATTGCTAGCAAAACTCAGCTGAGCTGCTGGCTATAGTATGGCGTTCCTAAACTTCTTACACTTTCTTTCATATGGAAATCACCACACTTTAAAATCTGTGTCTATCACTGAACAACTATTGAAGAATGGCCCCACTTTCGCGTCTGAGCGCTAATGATATGATTGTCTGTGGCCAATCACTGCCTAGGTTTATTTGAATTTCAAATTTCCTACCATAAAGTCATTTCAGTCATGCTTCAGTCAAGTATGGATGGTTATCTGTTAGTCTGTCCGTCTCTACTTGTGTTTCTACAAAAATGTACTTGATTTTTGAACCAACCTTTCTCTCCCCTCCAAAATTTTGTCGTTAAAAGTTATTTTTAGACACAGCTACCACCCAAAAACCCTCTCCTCCATACTAAGTAAATTTGAACACCTGCGTCCCAAGGTCGTGTTTTGTGTGCAAATCGCGACACTTTTAGATTCAATACAGTCTGTCGATGATGTGAACAACACTGTCTTTTGTCATTATCTTCAATATTATCTATCCGTCTGTAAAATTAAGACATATTAGTTCACTGCTCAGAATAGGCCATCCGGCCAGCTAATTTTTATATTCCTAACATTAATATTAAGAAAAAAAATACTTTTTAATTTTTGTAATATTCCTAACATCTGCGTTTAGCCGCTGAATTCAAATCAAGGGCTTGGTATCGCGCAAAAGCGTCCAATAAATGACTGTGGCGTAACATATCTATGGTCCCTTCTGTCGAGTTGCTTACTTTTTATGTCAACTTGGGAAACGTGACTTTTCTCCGTTTCCCCCCCCCCCAATTGCGTCTCCTTAGCCTTTCCAGTCTCACGCAATCTTTCCAGTCATATTTTTTTCCTTTTTGATCCGCCGTTCCCCTCCTGTCTAGCAAGTCAATTTTTATGGAGGGTGATGACCCGCGGTCTAGGCGATCATGTACTATTCGCAGCCTACGCATTATGTTTTTATCCTTAAATGTTATCTTTGGAGGTATTTTACCGTTGTATCTCTGTCAATTTCACTACACATCTCCCCACTTGAAAACATGCCTATGGCAAGTTCCAAAACCAGCGATACACATAGGTAAAATTACTCCTCACGTCTGCCACTACTCTAATTTTGATCACAGGGGTGCCGACTGAGGAAATCTGCACCGACATTCAATTTGCCTGGGATATATTGGATACTAAACTGATAAGGTTGAAGCAACAAAGACCACCTCAGCAATCTTGCGTTTTCATGCTTAGCCTGAGACAAGAATACGAGAGGCTGATGGTCCGTCTCCACCACAAAAGTCCTACCATACAGATAGATTTGAAACTTCTTTATTGCCCAGATTAATGCTAAACATTCTTTTTCGCTTGTGGAGTATCCTTGTTCCGCCTTATTCAATTTGCGGCTTGCATAAGCGACTGGTTTAAGTTCCCCATCAGGTGAAGATGATCTTTGCAACAAAGCCCCTCCGAGTCCCACATTACTTGCATCGGTTCTTAAGACAAAGTCCTGTGTCAAGTCAGGCAGTTTGAGAATAGGCTTGCTAGTGAGTTTTTCCTTTAACTCTTGGAACGCTAGTTCACATTGTGCAGTCCAAATAATTTTATCTGGAAGTCCCTTGCGAGTCAGATCAGTCAGAGGAGCACAAATAGCGTTAAAATTTTTGATGTATTTCTGATAAAATCCGCATAACGACACGAATGATCGCACGTCCTTTTTTGTTTGTGGCCTAGGTGCTCTCTGCAGTTTTTCCAAGTTCTTAGGATCAGGGGTCATATTACCCTGATATACAGTGTGTCCCAAGAATTCCAACTCTTTGCATCCAATACAACATTTTGTTGGCCTAGCAGTTAAGTTCGCCTCCCGAAGTCTATCAAACAACATCTCCAGAGCTTCAATGTGTTCTTCAAATGTCTCTGTGGCGACGAGAATATCATCCATGAAATTCGTGATACATGGGTTATTCAGGGGATCCAACAATTTGCGCATCATCCTTGAAAAACACACTCGGAGCATTTTTCAGTCCGAATGGTAGCATATTGAATTCATAATGTCCATCCGAAGTGCTAAAAGCCAAATAAGGTCTCACTTCAGGCTTCACTGGGATCTGGTAATAGCCTTTACTAAGATCCACCTTTGAAAAGTATTTTGCCTTGTTCAGTCTGGCAAATAACTGTTTTGTGTCTGGTAATGGATCCACTTGTCCTTCTGTGACAGCATTCAGTTTCCTGTAATCTATGCACAGTCTGTGTTCCCCAGACGGTTTCCTCAACAAAACGACACTAGAACTAAAAGATGATTCACTGTGCGAAATAATCCCCTCCTTCAACAAATACTCTATTTCTTCCTTCAATGCCTTCTCCTTCGCGAACGGAATAGAATAGGCTCTCATACAGATTGGGTTTGAGTCTACCAGTTTCATGTCATACTGTAGCAAATTTTTGTATGGCCTGGTTTATCTGTTAATACATCTGTATGTTCCTCCAGAACCTGTTGAACTCTCTCCCTCTGGCTTTTAGTCAGGTGCTTACTGACTTTTACCTGTGCTGCTGTTTCACAAGGATGTAATGGGTATTCATGTGAGGTGAGTGGTTCTTTTTGCATCTGGGTTGCAATAGCCAAGGTCAATAAGGGGGTGCTTTCCTGGAGTGGTCTGTCCAGATACTTCTTTAACAGGTTTACATGATAAACTTTTTCCTTCCCCTTTTTGTCAATTTTATAGTTTGTTCTAGACACCTTCTCTAGAACCGTATATGGACCTTGCCAACCAATTTGTAATTTATTCTGGCTTCCCGGTAGTAGAAGCAGCACCTTCTCTCCGACTGCCAGTTCCCTGTCCTTTGCCTTCCTATTAAAATATGCTGCATGTTTCTTCCTGGCTTGCTTCAAATTATCATTTGCCAGTTTCCATCCAGCTTTCAAACGAGTGGTCAGTTCGTTCACATATTGATACGATGAGGTAACAGTCTCTTCCGCCTTCTCATCTGTCCAGGTCCTTAATAGAGCTTCTAATGGACCTTTTATTGGCTCCCAAATAGCAGAGTTGCGGGAGCCATCCCGGTTGAACTATGTGGTACCTCCCGGTACGCAAACAATGCGGCGGGCAGGAATTGATCCCACAGATCCGGTTTTTCGTGTGCCAGCTTTCTCAGGATAGAAATGAGAGTCCCATTGAACCTCTCTACCTGGCCGTTCCCTTGTGGATGGTACGGACTACAATGAAAGTGCCTGGCTTGAAATAGCTTAAAAACTTCTTCCGTTAGTTTCCCCTTGAACTGAGAACCATTATCCGTCAAGATTTGATGCGGGAATCCTAATCGGGTAAATATTGTAAGTAGTGCCTCTGCTACATGTTTTGAATCAATTGATGGCAGGGCTACCGCCTCTCCCCACATAGAACAAGTGTCCACCAGAGTAAGGATGTAACTGTTCCTCCTCTTGGTCCGAGTGAGAGGTCCTACAATATCCACTGCAACCCTCTCAAAAGGTGTTCCCACTATGGGCATTTCCCCTAGAGTTGCAGGAGCAGTCCAGTGCTTTGGAGCTACCCTTTGACATTCTGGGCAGGATTTGACATATCTTTTTATATCCTCCGTTATCCCTGGCCAGAAGTAATGACAAGCTATACGCTGTCCTGTGGCGCTGATCCCCATGTGACCACTGAAGGGAATCGCATGCCCGAGTTCCATCACTTTATCTCTATATGAAGTGGGAAGAACCAGCTGGTTGTGACCATTTGTTCCAGTTCCGGCCTTCCTGTATAAGAGTTTGTTCTTCATGAAATATTCCCCCTTGCTCGGAGGTGTGTGTCATTTGGTCAATTTTTTAAAACATGGCTTGAGTGTCCTATCCTCAGCCTGCGCCTTCCTCATCTCCTCTGGATGAGCATTTATAGGTTCACCTTCTTCCTCCTTCTTCTGTGACCTGGTCTGCACTGTCGCCATGATCACAGGTTTCTCGGGATTCCCCAAGAAGACGTATCTACACCCCAATATCAGAGGGTAGATTGGTTCATCTATCACTGCTGCTCTGATTTCTCCTTCCACATAGCGAGTTTTCACCGTTATCCTTGCGATGGGAAGTGTCATGAGTGGTATGTCCTTAGTCGCCCCTTGTATTTCCACTGTTTCTGTGGTATACTGACTTGGGTCCACTAGGCTAGACTTCACAACTGAATCATAATCCAAACCTGTATCATAAAGGCACCTTATGGTGACCCCATTACAAATAACATCCTCACAAACTGGGGGGTGATAAGGTTCCTGTTGCTCCTTAGGATTAACCTTTAATCTTTGCGTCCCCGACTTCATTGCAGCAATGTTTGAAGGTTTCCTTCTACAAAATTCGGTGTTATGGTTATCCTTCTTGCACCATTTACACCATCTTTTTCCTTGGTTCAACGGTTTTCTTTCATTGAACTTTTGGTCATTGAACTGTGAGTTTCTGTCGCGATAGTCATTTCTTGGCCGCTCAAAGTTTGTCCTACCTTTAATTCCCTGCTCTCTATTATCAAATTTATTAAATTGCTGTGGAGCTTTAAAATTGTCTATGTGCTTCTTCTTAGCACCACTTACCTCTGCCTGGGCTGCCTGATACCTCTCAGCAACATTTAAAATTTCCCCCAACTTCTCTGCACCTTGTTCCATGAGAAATTTTCTCATGTCTGGAGCCATGGACTCTCTCAATTGCTCAATCATGATCATTTCTTTAAGATCTTGGGTCTTCCCCAGAGCCGTCCATTTCTCCAAATAGGTTTCTAGTCTAGCAGAGAATTGGTGGTATGTCTCCCCAGACAACAGTTTGGCATTTCTAAATTTCTTACGATAAAATTCACCATTCTTCTCGTACCTTAATAACAAAGCCTGCTTTAACATGTCATAATTGTCTTGGTCTTCCCTGTTCATTTTGGCAAATACTTCATAAGAAGTACCTCTCAATCCTTGTGATAGCTTTAAGCTCCACCTCTCTCTCTCTAACCCATATGTAGTAGCTAATAACTCAAAACGTCCTAGGTACCCCTCTATGTCATCGTCTTTTTCAACAAAATGGTCTAAATGAAACCCCATAGCAGAGTTTGAGGCTCCCAGACTGGGCGTAGCATCTGAGGCAAAAGGGCTGGCACCATTTTCAGGAGCCTGGCCTTGTAATTCCAGCTCCCTTAGTCGTAATTCGTGCTCCCTTTGCAACCTTCTATCTTCTGCTTCCCTTTCGGCCTTTTTATCTTCTGCCTCCCTTTCGGCCTTTTTATCTTCTGCCTCCCTTTGCTGTCGTTTTTCTTCTGCCTCAATCTGCAGCCTCTTAATTTCTCTATCAGCCTCTAACCTCTTCTCTTCAGCTAACCTCCTTTCTTCCCGTTCAATATATTTATCACATTCAGCCGTTACGTATTGAATTAAAATTTGACCATCCATTCCCATCTCCTTCGCGGTGAGCACAGCAGCTGATCTAAATTTTGCCAGCTCCGCCATACTTTTTAGACAATATAATAATATACAAGCTAAATCTCTAACCAGTAAATACACTAAGTACTTCTTATGACTATAGTCTAACTAATTCTAACTAACCAGTTAACTAATTAATTATTACTGGCTGTGAAGATTCACCAACTTTTATCTGCAGGGACACTTTTAATGTTAAAGGGAATTTTACAATTTATTTCCCTACTTTTATTTCTCCCACCAGGAGATCCTAATATTACTGTTGGGCTAATTATCCCCGGACAAGACCCCAATATATGTAGTGGTGTTTGATGGTATTGTATGATGGTGATATTACTAAATGTAATTGTATGAGGCCAGCTGTGAAGGCTCCTGAGATAAAATGTAGTTGAGAATTGTCAGAAGGCCTTTCTTGCTACCACTACGACCTCACACTTAATTTTTTTTTTTAATGAATGTGGCTACGTAAAGTGTCTAGGGTTATGATATGTAGTGTGGTGTAATAGGTTATAGATATACCCACAGATATTTAACAAGACTAATAATATTAATAAATGTTAAAATACACTGAACTAACTCACGTGTGTAAGATTTTTTGATAGAATTATATTACATTTATTTTGTTCTGGATCAATTTTTTAGGTTGACCAGAACTTAAAAGGATTTAGAGATTATGAAAAGAAATGCATGGAATATTATATCATAAATGCAATAGTGTACATATATATGTACTATACTAGTTAGTTTTATTAAAATGTTCTAGTAGTCATCTACTTGGGAGGATAGTTAATGTTTGTGCTGTTGGGGTGGCCTCATCACACCTGTCTATATTGACTACACAGTGTCCAGAAAATGGTAGGAATTTTCATGGGGTTATTAGTAACTAAACGGTGTTGGTGAATGTCCAGCAGACCAGAGGCTCACTCATCTTGTAGTTGTAGCTCTGGTGCTGAAATCTGGTGGTCCCACCTCTCCGTGCTGGCGGGCAATAATGGTGATCTCTGTCACAAGTACTGCACAGATACACTCGAGTAAGTCACCAACTGAATAGACACTGCTTGGTTGACAACAGAAACTCACAGCTCAGATTATGAATAAATAACACAGAATTGCTAGCAAAACTCAGCTGAGCTGCTGGCTATAGTATGGCGTTCCTAAACTTCTTACACTTTCTTTCATATGGAAATCACCACACTTTAAAATCTGTGTCTATCACTGAACAACTATTGAAGAATGGCCCCACTTTCGCGTCTGAGCGCTAATGATATGATTGTCTGTGGCCAATCACTGCCTAGGTTTATTTGAATTTCAAATTTCCTACCATAAAGTCATTTCAGTCATGCTTCAGTCAAGTATGGATGGTTATCTGTTAGTCTGTCCGTCTCTACTTGTGTTTCTACAAAAATGTACTTGATTTTTGAACCAACCTTTCTCTCCCCTCCAAAATTTTGTCGTTAAAAGTTATTTTTAGACACAGCTACCACCCAAAAACCCTCTCCTCCATACTAAGTAAATTTGAACACCTGCGTCCCAAGGTCGTGTTTTGTGTGCAAATCGCGACACTTTTAGATTCAATACAGTCTGTCGATGATGTGAACAACACTGTCTTTTGTCATTATCTTCAATATTATCTATCCGTCTGTAAAATTAAGAACATATTAGTTCACTGCTCAGAATAGGCCATCCGGCCAGCTAATTTTTATATTCCTAACATTAATATTAAGAAAAAATACTTTTTAATTTTTGTAATATTCCTAACATCTGCGTTTAGCCGCTGAATTCAAATCAAGGGCTTGGTATCGCGCAAAAGCGTCCAATAAATGACTGTGGCGTAACATATCTATGGTCCCTTCTGTCGAGTTGCTTACTTTTTATGTCAACTTGGGAAACGTGACTTTTCTCCGTTTCCCCCCCAATTGCGTCTCCTTAGCCTTTCCAGTCTCACGCAATCTTTCCAGTCATATTTTTTTCCTTTTTGATCCGCCGTTCCCCTCCTGTCTAGCAAGTCAATTTTTATGGAGGGTGATGACCCGCGGTCTAGGCGATCATGTACTATTCGCAGCCTACGCATTATGTTTTTATCCTTAAATGTTATCTTTGGAGGTATTTTACCATTGTATCTCTGTCAATTTCACTACAATAAGATAAAATGGCAAGATAACACAATAAGATCAGGATAAGATAAACTGACAAGATAACATAATAAGATAAAATGGCAAGATAATATAATAAGATAAAATGGCAAGATAACACAATAAGATCAGGATAAGATAAACTGACAAGATAACATAAGATAAGGGTAAGATAAACTGACAAGATAATATAATAAGATAAAATGGCAAGATAACACAATAAGATCAGGATAAGATAAACTGACAAGATAACATAATAAGATAAAATGGCAAGATAACACAATAAGATCAGGATAAGATAAACTGACAAGATAACATAATAAGATAAAATGGCAAGATAATATAATAAGATAAAATGGCAAGATAACACAATAAGATCAGGATAAGATAAAATGGCAAGATAACATAATAAGATCAGGATAAGATAAAATGGCAAGATAACATAATAAGATAAAATGGCAAGATAATATAATAAGATAAAATGGCAAGATAACACAATAAGATCAGGATAACATAAAATGGCAAGATAACATAATAAGATCAGGATAAGATAAACTGACAAGATAACATAAGATAAGGGTAAGATAAAATGGCAAGATAATATAATAAGATCAGGATAATATAAAATGGCAAGATAATATACAGGTCTATAACCGTTTACCTAAACACCGAAAAACTGAAATATTCTTAAAATCTAAAGCTTCATTGGATATTTGACTATTCTGGACAACTTTGGGTTATTTCTTAAATGTGGATTGGACGACTTAGGCTATTATGGGTGAAATCAGGCTACTTTAGGAATGATTTGGGCAACATTTTAAAACCGAAAAAAATCCAGTTTCCGGGACAAAGCTATCCCTGAGAATTTCTGATAAAGGGTTATAGACCTGTAATAAAAGTAGGACAAAATAAAAAAGATAAAATGCATTTAATGATAAAAAGATCAGGGTAAGATAAGGTACGATAATGTAATAAGACCACAGCAAAATAACAAGATAACAATGCATTCAATGACAAAAAGATCAGGACAAGATAATGTAATACAACCAGCCAAAATAACAATACATTAAATGATAAAAAGATCAGGACAAAATAACACAGAGTAAAAGATAAAAAGATAACAACAGGATAAGACATGATAAGGACAAGATACTACAACGTGATATAATAACATGTTCCACACAAAATAACACAATGGGATAAGACATGATCAGGACAAGATACTACAACAAGATATAATAACATGTTCAACACAAAATAACACAATGGGATAAGACATGATCAGGACAAGGTACTACAACTTGATATAATAACATGTTCCACACAAAATAACACAATGGGATAAGACATAATCAGGACAAGATACTACAACATGATATAATAACATGTTCCACACAAAATAACACAATGGGATAAGACATGATCAGGACAAGATACTACAACAAGATATAATAACATGTTCCACACAAAATAACACAACAGGATAAGACATGATCAGGACAAGATACTACAACATGATATAATAACATGTTCCACACAAAATAACACAATGGGATAAATGATCAGGACAAGATACTACAACATGATATAATAACATGTTCCACACAAAATAACACAACAGGATAAGACATGATCAGGACAAGATACTACAACATGATATAATAACATGTTCCACACAAAATAACACAATGGGCTAAGACATGATCAGGACAAGATACTACAACATGATATAATAACATGTTCCACACAAAATAACACAATGGGATAAATGATCAGGACAAGATACTACAACATGATATAATAACATGTTCCACACAAAATAACACAACAGGATAAGACATGATCAGGACAAGATACTACAACATGATATAATAACGTTCCACACAAAATAACACAATGGGATAAGACATGATCAGGACAAGATACTACAACATGATATAATAACATGTTCCACACAAAATAACACAATGGGATAAATGATCAGGACAAGATACTACAACATGGTATAATAACATGTTCCACACAAAATAACACAACAGGATAAGACATGATCAGTACAAGATACTACAACATGATATAATAACATGTTCCACACAAAATAACACAACAGGATAAGACATGATCAGGACAAGATACTACAACATGATATAATAACATGTTCCACACAAAATAACACAACAGGATAAGACATGATCAGGACAAGATACTACAACATGATATAATAACATGTTCCACACAAAATAACACAACAGGATAAGACATGATCAGGACAAGATACTACAACATGATATAATAACATGTTCCACACAAAATAACACAATGGGATAAGACATGACCAGGAGAAGATACTACAACATGATATAATAACATGTTCCACACAAAATAACACAATGGGATAAGACATGATCAGGACAAGATACTACAACATGATATAATAACATGTTCCACACAAAATAACACAATGGGATAAATGATCAGGACAAGATACTACAACAAGATATAATAACATGTTCCACACAAAATAACACAGAGTAAAAGATAAAAAGATAACAACAGGATAAGACATGATAAGGACAAGATACTACAACGTGATATAATAACATGTTCCACACAAAATAACACAATGGGATAAGACATGATCAGGACAAGACACTACAACATGATATAATAACATGTTCCACACAAAATAACACAATGGGATAAGACATGACCAGGAGAAGATACTACAACATGATATAATAACATGTTCCACACAAAATAACACAACGGGATAAGACATGATCAGGACAAGATACTACAACATGATATAATAACATGTTCCACACAAAATAACACAACAGGATAAGACATGATCAGGACAAGATACTACAACATGATATAATAACATGTTCCACATAAAGTAACACAATGGGATAAGACATGATCAGGACAAGATACTACAACATGATATAATAACATGTTCCACACAAAATAACACAACGGGATAAGACATGATCAGGACAAGATACTACAACAAGATATAATAACATGTTCCACATAAAGTAACACAATGGGCTAAGACATGATCAGGACAAGATACTACAACATGATTGTTGCGTGGCTATTTCTAGTTCAATTTCCACTAGTAATGTTACTGCCAGGAATGTTAGCTGGTTTGTTTCTGCGTGTTGCAGATGTTGATGTGTAGTTGACAATCTGGGTCACTCACGCTGACAGCATACATGGTTCTTGTACAATGATGAGGATGAAGAGACATGGGTGTACAGAGAAGCGAATGTGTTTAGGCTCATATGTAGTTGTACAAACACCCAGTCACACTCGTACTACAGTCAATGATGGTTGGAACTACTTGTGATGGTTCATACATTTATTGACAAAACTAGCATGTAGAATCACACAGGAACAGTCAATGTAAACAAGTTCATGTACATCAAGTCAATGGAAATCGCTTGGTACATATCAAGCAGTCTAATACTTGTGATGAACAGGCAACTACACAGACCTGACGATGATGTCAGCTGTGCATTCTTCATTAAGCAGGTTGCATGAATCATGCTTTAATGTTTGTGTAGATATACCGCCAACCTGCGGTTTCCACCATATATAACTTCGTCACTGGACTTCTGATCATATAAGACAAATAGTCTTGAATAGCTACCTTGAGCACAAATATAAGTTCTGCTTTACAGGAATCGTGAACTGTTCTCACAGCTAGGTAAGCCTTTACCAAATTCTGTCACCGAATACATAATAATGGCAAAGTCGGTGTTACCTTGAAACGAATCCTCAGAACACAATAATAACACTGTCGTCCTTCCTGACGCACAGAAAATCACTGGGAGGAAAACTGCCAATGCAGTCACTTCAAAGATTTTCCTTCCCCAGAATACAATGGACATACATCGTCCTACAGAAGCCAGATAGCAACACTACCCTCACGGAAGTCTAATTTTGCGCGTCACCACTGCTCATGGCATATAGCCCAGAACTGTTTTACCTTTGACCCAAAAGATCAAACACAATGAATGAACAAACAAGGGAGATAACCCCTAATCAACCTGACACAGCAAAGTTAAGACATAGTCACCTTAACTTTGACCAGGGTGAAAAACATACAACCATTAAATTGACATTTGAAACTCCATCAAAAAGGCCGCAACAATGATATAATAACATGTTCCACACAAAATAACACAATGAGATAAGACGTGATCAGGACAAGATACTACAACATGATATAATAACATGTTCCACACAAAATAACACAATTGGATAAGACATGATCAGGACAAGATACTACAACATGATATAATAACGTTCCACACAAAATAACAATGGGATAAGACATGATCAGGACAAGATACTACAACATGATATAATAACATGTTCCACACAAAATAACACAATGGGATAAGACATGATCAGGACATGTTCCACACAAAATAACACAATGGGATAAGACATGATCAGGACAAGATACTACAACATGATATAATAACGTTCCACACAAAATAACACAATGGGATAAGACATGATCAGGACAAGATACTACAACATGATATAATAACATGTTCCACACAAAATAACACAATGGGATAAGACATGATCAGGACAAGATACTACAACATGATATAATAACATGTTCCACACAAAATAACACAATGGGATAAGACATGATCAGGACAAGATACTACAACATGATATAATAACATGTTCCACACAAAATAACACAATGGGATAAGACATGATCAGGACAAGATACTACAACAAGATATAATAACATGTTCCACACAAAATAACACAATGGGATAAGACATGATCAGGACAAGATACTACAACATGATATAATAACATGTTCCACACAAAATAACACAATGGGATAAGACATGATCAGGACAAGATACTACAACATGATATAATAA
Organism: Oreohelix idahoensis; assembly: GCA_024509875.1. Taxonomy (NCBI): domain Eukaryota; kingdom Metazoa; phylum Mollusca; class Gastropoda; order Stylommatophora; family Oreohelicidae; genus Oreohelix; species Oreohelix idahoensis. The sequence continues at coordinate 82,103 of JAMPIV010020742.1, forward strand.
CATGTTCCACACAAAATAACACAATGGGATAAGTAAGACATGATCAGGACAAGATACTACAACATGATATAATAACATGTTCCACACAAAATAACACAATGGGATAAAACATGATCAGGACAAGATACTACAACATGATATAATAACATGTTCCACACAAAATAACACAATGGGATAAGACATGATCAGGACAAGATACTACAACATGATATAATAACATGTTCCACACAAAATAACACAATGGGATAAAACATGATCAGGACAAGATACTACAACATGATATAATAACATGTTCCACACAAAATAACACAATGGGATAAATGATCAGGACAAGATACTACAACATGATATAATAACATGTTCCACACAAAATAACACAACGGGATACTACAACATGGTATAATAACATGTTCCACACAAAATAACACAATGGGATAAGATACATGCTAGCAAACCATGTAGCAACAACAACAAATAATTGGGCCTCAATATTTATATGTTATGAGAGCTGTCAGTCACACTCTTTCACATTCTGATCACACCTATCCTAGCACAAGCACTGAAGCATTGCCAGCCTGATCACACCTATCCTAGCACAAGCACTGAAGCATTGCCAGCCTGATCACACCTATCCTAGCACAAGCATTGCCAAATATGAGGTCAGACTTCCTACCAACCTGCATCGTGTTGCAATAGAATTTGCTGCTGATTCTGCGGACACTGCACATGGGTTTGCCGCTGCTGCTGTCGAGCCTGTAGATTCATGCCCACCTCAGTGATGGGTGACAGAAAGATGTGGTTGGAGTTCGTGCCCATCATAGCAAACTGAGCATTGGTGTTTGCTGGGGCCAACAGCATGGGCTGGGAAGTCATACCTGGACATGTAGAGTGTAAAGTTTTGTCATTTTCTTTTCTTTTCGTCATGCTTTATTGAGGGATGGCAAATGATTGATGCACATGCCAAGGGGTTAAAGAATTGGTTCCTAAACTTATTCAATCCAGCGCCCCCTAGTGAAATAAAATTACTCGCAGAACCCCAAGGTATCACATACTGTGTGGAGAATTCCTGCATTTACGATATAAGAAAAAATATTCTGTATGCCACATTAATTCTGTGTGTAATTCCTGGGGTCTTTAAAGAGACATAGAATAGGGCTACTAAACCCTCAGGCATGTCATACAAGGTGAAACCCTCAGGTATGTCATACAAGGTGATTAAATATGAGGTTGTGTATGGGGCAGACTACCTCATCGTGTCAAATAAACTGCCACAAAAACTACTACTGTAACAGCATGTGACTGCTTGATGCAGGTTTCCTGCAGGAGGATGAGCTGTTGTAGTGGCTCCCTGCTCCCGAAGGAGCATAAAGGACAATCAATATGCCACATTAAATAATATGTTAGAAAACACACATTTACAAATTCTGTGTAGGAAATCATAAATGAGACTTCGTCTCTATGAAGATGTGTGAGTGCCTGAGCAGTGAAGTCATTTGGTAGGTCACTGTGTTGGAAATTATAAATGTGACTTTGTCTCCTCTACCTTTCTCTGTGAGCATGCTTCCTTGGTACTTGAACTTTTGACTTGTTTAATGCAGGAACCGGTTAACTGGGGTTAGATTTCTGCCCATTAACCGAATTCCTTACTGTATATTTCAAATATTGAACTGAGTATGTATATTTGTTTCTGTAGTGTTTTAACATTCGTGTGCAGAATACTTTGGTCATCAGCAATCAGTAATTCATTTATGGTGTCTGATTCTGGATTTGCCTCTGATGTTATTCTAATGACACAGATGTTAAAAGCTGTTGTTAACTATGTTCACACATTGACAGTTACAAAGCCTAATACACAGGTTGTCCTTGAATCCCATGATCTTCTAGAAAATGCCAAGAGTTTGTTGCCATCTACTCTGTCAAAGATTGTCTCCTGTTCCACAACACCTTACATTCATTTTCCTGCTTGCTACATATGGAGCGTGGAACCACCATTGCTGCAGTTTGTCCTCTTTCAGGAAGCCTGCCCCAAAACGTTTATACTTTTGCCGTGGTGGTAGCAATGTGTTTTACATGATAAGATTGCCAACCCCAGACACAAACCATCTCTTAGTTGCCTTGTTAAGAAACATGCCTGAGGGAGCAGTGGTAATATTCTTGTTCTCATCAGAGATCCCTGGCAACTACACAAGGTCACAACATAATATAGGTCAGTATCCATTCTCATCAGAGATCCCTGGCAACTACACAAGGTCACAACATAATATAGGTCAGTATCCAAACACCCAAAAACAGAAATACTCTCAAAATCAAAAGTTTCTTTGGGTGGTTTTTTAACACATTTTGGGCTTCTTTCTGAACATGATTAGGGCAACATAAGGAAACTGAAAAAATCCTGTTTCCAAAACACAGTTGTCCCCAAAGATTTTGGATAAAAGGACACGTACTACATGTTTTATTCAATGGTCTTGTCACATATCTGTCTTCAGGTGAACAAGACATCAGTTATCTTTTCTTTGAATACACATATTGAATGGTCTTGTCACATATCTGTCTTCAGGTGAACAAGACATCAGTTATCTTTTCTTTGAATACACATATTGAATGGTCTTGTCACATATCTGTCTTCAGGTGAACAAGACATCAGTTATCTTTTCTTTGAATACACATATTGAATGGTCTTGTCACATATCTGTCTTCAGGTGAACAAGGCATCAGTTATCTTTTCTTTGAATACACATATTGAATGGTCTTGTCACATATCTGTCTTCAGGTGAACAAGGCCTCAGTTATCTTTTCTTTGAATACACATATTGAATGCTTTTTAACATGTAACCGGCGTGATGCTGACCACATCACCCCTAGTGTGCCGATGGTCAAGAAAATATGGGCCTAACACCATATTCCCAATATGCCTCAATGGGCGTGTAACGAGATCCTTTACCTTTTTTTTTTCCTTAACATGTAAGCAAATATAAAAAAAGTCACCCCATCTAGATCATGGAGGTCTTTGAGAAGACAAAGAAAACAAAGGACTAATGCTCTGTCAAGCATGTCGTAAAAGAGGTGATTAATATGAGGTTGTGCTGTCAACTGGCAACCTCATCATGTCAGAAACATTCCTTCAGGAACCACTGCTGCAAGAGTACAAGATTGCTTTCTAGCAGATTTCTTGCAATGGAATCAGCAGCAGTCATGGCTTTGTACTCCACAATGAGTGAAAAGGCAAAAGGTGATGAAGATGATACAACAGTCATGTTTCTACTACACACCTTTTATTTTTAATACAAGCTGAATGTAGCACAGACAGTGAAGTGAAGCCTGCATTTGCTAAATCTACTATCTCAATATATATATATATATAATTCTGACATACCGAGGTGTTGCTGCAGTATATACTGATGTTGTTGATGCTGCTGCTGTATCTGGGACTGTTGTTGTGACTGAGATTGTTGTTGCTGCTGAGGCACTATCTGACCACCACCTTGGGCATAGGCTAGCTGCTCCATGATGAACCTCAGCTCTTCCTGTTGCCTCTGGATGGCACCCTGCAGCTGTTCGGACTTGTGCACAAGTTGTTCATGCAAAAACTGCTGAGCTGGAGTTAAAATCAACCCCGACTGGTACTGTGAATGAGTCATTGTATTAAATAATGAGTTTTTAAATATGCTGTCGAAAGGTTCTCAGGTTCTTGATAGGCGTGTGTTGATTGTATAGGCCAAATTTGTCTTAGTGAATGGTGGTGAGAGAACACTCAACTCTCAGCCTCACAACACATTGATAATCATGCTCAAAAGACTGCAGAGATGGTCTGACATGTTTTAAACATTATTTGAACAATCAATGAAGTTGACACATAGATGCAGCTGCATAAATGATAAATTCTGGTATCCACACTGATGTGCGATACTTGCGTCCTCATACATTTAACATTTCTTCATCTGTCATGTGCATTCCACAGAAAAAACACATCTGGACACCTCAAAGGCCTCACACAAAAGACTTGTAACCAAGCACGCATCACGCTTGAAAACTTGCTTACTCATCATTCTTACTAAGTAACATCATGAGTTCATTGGGAGCGCTCTGTGGTACCCAAATCAATTTGAAAAAGATGAATTGTAGTTTACACACACAAGAGCAGCTCCCAACAGATGTGCTATGGTCAAACCAGACTAAACAAGATGACTATAGGAGAAATAGGTCTATTCCTTCTCTGTCTCCTCACAGACCCCAGGAACTACTCATGAACAATGTTATTAAGCACTCTTAAATCCACAATCACAATATTTCCAACAAAACTATACCTAAAATAGTTCAATATATATATACAGGTCTGTAACCTTTGATCTGAAATCCTTGTGGACAGCTTCGTTTCAGAAGCCAGTTTTTTCCGTTTCCAGAAGTAGCCCAAAATAGCCAATTGTCTACCAAACTGTGTTCAAAAAATAGCTCAGTGACCCAAAATAGTCAGAAATTGCCCAAATTGTAACTGAAAGAGTTGTGCGATTTGCTTCCGTAGCTAGGCTGTGTTGCCGTTGAGTACTACGTTCGAGTCCCCTGTAATGTCACTTCTGTTGTTTTTCTGTTGTCTAGTTTTCTACTTTGTTTTATTTCTCACAAGTGCCTGAAACATTTTCTTCACCCCTTTTATCTGTCTCCAGCTTTCTTCTCGTTGTGTTTTCTGGTCTCCCTTAATATTCTACCTCATTTACCCTGGTGATTCCATAAAAGGACTGCCACATAATACTATGAACAGGTTTTCTCAATGTGTGACCTATCCATCGCCTGCACCGTCCTCAAATCTCTTGTTCCACTTGCAATTGTCTTGCTCCTGTCATCAGCTCCATATTAGTGATCTTGTTGCACCATTTCAGTCCTTCTATTCTATGCAAGCACCCGTTTATGAAAGTCTGTAACTTCTTGGTTGTTGTTTTTGTTGTTCTCCATGTTTCATAGCCATACAATAGCTCAGCTTTGACAAATGAGTTTTGAAGATTCTCATTTTTGTGTTGGATTTGATTTTTTTTTATTTCTATACATTTCCCAATGCAATGAAAGTGGCTCTAGCCTTTTGCATTGTTATTTTGATATGACTGTATGTTCTCTACCACCTCTGATCTACATTGTTGCCAAGTTATATGTAAGACTCTACATCTTCTAGGGATAAGTGCAATCTTGTTATCATTTCCTGAATTTACTCTAATAATCTTTATCTTTTCTATTTGTATTTTCAGATCCAGTGACTTCTCATCAAGTATGTTCATTTTTGTTTTGCATATAATTACGTTTACGGAGCAGTAGAGCAAGGTCATCAGCAAAGTCTAGATTGCCACGCTGTTTAGTGAAGAGTCCACTGAATTGCTTTTCTGTTGGCTGATGTCAATGTCGAGAAATGTTGGCAAGAGGCATCCCTACTGCACTTTAGTTCTGATCTCAAACGGTCTGCAAGCTGTTCTTCATAAAGAATTCGGCTTGTCCTGTCTTCATATGTTTTCTTTCTTAGATTAATGATCTTCAGGGGGACTTCATAATGTCTCATCAGTTTTCAAAAGTGATTCTCTGTCAACACTGTCAAATGCTGTTTCATAGTTACAAAAATATTAACATGACTATTAAATTTACAATGTAAAAATGTGTCTTTTCATGTCTTTCTTACCCCATTGGAGAACACGGAGACATCACTAAAAATAACCTCCTTTGCAGAAAACTATGCTAAAAGACTTCTTGTGCACTTGTAGAAGTGGTTTCTGTAGCAATTTATTTGTTATGATGAGGTTGCCAGCCACATAGAAAATTCTCTTTAGATTCCTTATGCTTAATGTTGTGCAGTGGATGTGGTCTTTGATCCTCCATTCTGGACCCCACAATCCAAATGTGACAGCATGACATTATGATCATCATCATTACTCCACAAAGGGTCGTCTATATGACATCACTTTTTTTTGCCATTTTTAACCCCTCCCCCTTGTCACATTTCGTCACAAATGCCTAGAACCCCCTTTGTGTGATGTCAAAAATCTCTTAAAACCACCCCCATTTTAAGTGAAATGGTGTTTAATTAATCGGGCTTTTACGTTTGAAAATCTTTCGTTTCATGTGCCGCATCCCAACACTAGATAGGCCTAACCCTTGCCCTACCCAACTAAATGTTGTATTCTTTTCCGACCCAAAAAAAAAAAATGTTAATGTTCACGTAAGCCCGAAAGGCCTACTTTCAACTTGCTAAACCTTTGTGTCTTCAATCTCATTGGAGCGTTGTTGGGATGCTGATAACTTTTTGTTTTATTTAAAAAATAACATTTTAATCAACAGTACTGTTTATTTAATTTTCACTTTTTTTTTAAAGTGCGTATTACATTATATTTAAAAAAAAAAAGAAATAAAGTACAGTCCGGATAAGTAGAAGTTGCTGGGACCATCTAAAGTCCTTCTACTTATCCTAAATTCTACTTATCAGAATTTAGCTCTAAGATGGATATTTATGTCAGAAAAAAGAGATAAAGCATGCAGCAATTATTTTAACCATTCAGAAACAGGTATTTTTATTTTAAATTTTCATTTCTGCATCTTAAAGTTTTCAAACAAAATTTAGCAAAATTTAAAATGTGTCAAGTTAATTGCTAGTAACATAGTAAAAACATTGAAATCGCATATGGCTTAGTATTTTTGCGTGCCCTGTTAGTGATTCTTACATGGATTCCTACAGCAAAAATATTGCAGGACAACTAAGCAGATGTAAGCGTTTTGCTCCTGACCTAGTGACTAGTTGTCTAATGTTTCCTTCCTTCTTTTTTTACATGTACCTGCCAAATACTGATTTGGAGGGAAGTCGGGGGTAAAATTACTGCCTTTACTATAATATTGTAACTTGTCAAATGTTAAACCTCAGAAATGAGGTATCTGAGGAATGTGGTTTAGTAAGAAGAGATATGGTCTGAAACCAGAAGATACATAAAGGCCTAAAAACCCAACTCCTGCAGAGTAGAACAGTCCCAATTAAGATGGTTTGGCCATGTCTGCAGAATGAGAGAAGATCGGCTACCACAACAAGCATGGGAAACTAAGAGCCAGGGATCCAGACCTCCAGGACGACCCAGGGTCAGCTGGAAGGACAACATTAGACAATCTTTGAAGGACCGAGGACTTGAATGGAACCAGGCCAGGAGGAAGACAGCTGATAGGATGGCGCTCTCTCTTCCAAACCTCTACATCTCTCGGTAGAAGAGGAACGATTAAGTAAGTGAAATCTTGCATAATACCAGGGAGGGAAGTCTGGAGTAACGTTATTGCCTTTACTGTAATGTTGTAATTTGTCATATGTTGCTTATCATTAAGAATGAGATGTCTGGAGTAAAATTGCTGTCTTTACTATAATATTTTAACTCGTGAATTGTTGAATAGCACTAGAGAGAGAAGTCCGAAGTAAAATTACTGCCTTTACTATAATATTGTAACTCGTGAATTGTTGTATAGCACTAGAGAGAGAAGTCTGGAGTAAAATTGCTGCCTTTACTATAATATTGTAACTCTTGAATTGTTTTAAAGCACTAGAGAGAGGTCTGGAGTAAAATTACTGCCTTTACTATAATATTGTAACTCGTGAATTGTTGTTTAGCACTAGAGAGAGAAGTCTGGAGTAAAATTACTGCCTTTACTATAATATTGTAACCCGTAAATTGTTGTATAGCCCTAGAGAGAGAAGTCCGGAGTAAAATTACTGCCTTTACTATAATATTGTAACTCATGAATTGTTGTATAGTGCTAGAGAGAGAAGTCCGGAGTAAAATTGCTGCCTTTACTATACTGTAATTTGTCAAATGTTTTGTATCAGCAGGGATTGGAAATCTGCAGTGAAATTGTTGCCTTTCTTAGAACATTGCAGTTTATTAAATTTTGTTTAGCACTTAGAAGGAAAGTTCTGGAGTGAAATTGCTGCCTTTCCAAGAATATTGAAACTTGTCAGAATTGGCATTGCGGAGGGAGGTTGTGCAATGAAATGAATGTTTATCCTATAGTCCGTTCGGAAATTCGTGCCCACAGAAAGTGTCAATTTTCTCCAAAACTGTTTGTTGTATGGACATGAATTTTTGCATGCAGTCTTAGATTTTCCATGCAGTTATTAATATATTTTTTGCCCTTACAAAACTCATGTCATGTTCGAATTTTCTTCTTTACGTTATATAAAAAACTCTTACCGTTGTCTGGGTTAATTTTTCTTAGTTTTACAGAAAAGTTACAAGATCCGTTCAAAAATATTTTTTTTTGTTTGAATTAGTGTAGTGACTACATGTCCGCACGAGTGCGCACCTATTGTACACAGTCGCGAGTAACTAATTCAAACCAAAAAAAAATATTTTTGAACGGATCTTGTAACTTTTCCTGTAAAACTACTAAAAATTAACCCAGACAACAGTAAGAGTTTTTTTATATAACGTAAAGAAGAAAATTCGAACATGACATGAGTTTTGTAAGGGCAAAAAAATATATTAATAACTGCATGGAAAATCTAAGACTGCATGCAAAAATTCATGTCCATACAACAAACAGTTTTGGAGAAAATTGACACTTTCTGTGGGCACGAATTTCCGAACGGACTATAGTAAGTGGAATACATGGTGATGATGATGACGAATAAAAACTGGTACAATTGTGTATCGTCCGTGTAGGCTGGGATCTCCGAGGAGACAAAGAAAGAATATGTTTACTTCTCCTGTTCATGTCGTAAGAGACTAATAATATGAGGTTTATGCATGGCACTGGCAACCTTACCATGCACAATAATGTACTACAAAAACTATCACCACTGGAGCACATTCATGCTTTAGTGTTAGCTTTCTATAAGGGGACCTGCTGCAACTGTGGCTCTATGCTCCCTAAGGAACGAAAATGGAAATTGTGATAATACTGAGAATTTTACATCAGATTCCTGTTTCCTTTGAGCTCGTAAAAGCAGAATAGTAAGACTTTCCTCTTATCTCGATAGATTTCCTCTAGATATTTATCATGCTAATGTATGACCAGAATCTTTAGCGCCATTAGCAGAATCATCATTTTCCTTTTTGTTCCTTATGGAGCATAGAGTCACCACTCCAGCTGGTCCCCTTAACTGAAGCCAGCACAAAGAATTGACATCATCTTGCAGCAGTGATATCTGTAGCAATCTGTTTGACATGAAAGGGTTGCCAGCTACATTCCCAACCTCATATTAATCGTCTTATATGAGAATATTTGAGGCAGCAGTTATCCTATTATTTCTTTGTCTCATCAGAGACCCCTTCGACTGTTCCCTGAAGGATCGTTTTCAAAAGAGAGTCATGATGAGTTACATGCCCAGACCAGGCAAGCTTTCGACGTTTCACTATTGACAAAAGTGGTTCTTGGTGGCCTGCATAGGTGTTTATCTTCTCTCTAACATAGACATTTGTTTTGTGCTCTTTATAGCAAATGCGCAGAATTCTTCTATAACATTTATGCTCGAAAGCCTGAATCCTTCGCTCCGTATCTGCAGTGAGTGTCCAGCCCTCACACCCATACAAGAGAATAGAATAGTGGCTAGTAAATATAAAAATGTTTCAAACGTCGATATTTGTTGTTCTCATGAGGGGACACAATTTGAGACCAATCTGTGAACACTAGCCACTCAGAATTCCTGTTTCAAGCGAGTCCATAATCTCACAAAAGCAGAACGAGGAGACTTTTCTTTTATCTCTACAGATTTTCCCTAAATTTTTATAATACTATTGTGGCCAGCAACTTGACGCTCAGTTAGCAGAACAGTGACCAGTAAATATTCCACCATTTATGAAAATTTTTGTGGTTTTCAGAGGAAACAAAATTCAAAACCACACCGTAAACTCTTTGCGTGTTGGAATGAAATAACAATAGCAGCTATTTGATTTGTTGCATAGCGGATAGATCACTTTGAGTTCCCCCTCTAAAAACATTCGCGATCTCTGATTGCAATTTACCCTCGCACAGGTGAGAAGCTTAAATATGTAATAATAGTGCCATAGTTTTCCGATTTTGACTAGGAAGCTCAGGGATTGGGTATGGGTGAAAGTTTTGCGGCGGGCGCAAAGGGTTAATGAATGTTAACGTTGTAATGTACTGATGCAAGCTCAGACGTTGATTAACCTGTTATCGCCTGTTCACCAAAAAATTATGGACGGACAAATAGTACTGTATCTTAGGCGATGAAGACAGAACTTCTACTTATGAGAGTCCAATATCAGAATTGAACTAAACCAGAGATTTTTAACAAAGCCAAAGAAGACATTTGGCCGGGATGTTCAGAAGGGTTTCTGTTTAAGCAAAGTTTTATTTAAGCGAGTTCCACTTAAGTGGACTGCGCTGTATATAATTAAAAACAACTGAAACCAGTTAAAGTTATAAAAATGATCCAATGTTTTAGCTGAGCTTATAATATTAATATACTTTGCCCAAGAGGGAATTGCTAACTAATGTAGATAAAAGTAGACTATGAGGGTGGAGGTATCAAAATCTCCTCTGTTCCAGTTATCATTTATGAAAGAACTTATTCTCACTCGTATGTTTTTTTTTTTCCATAAAAGAAGTGATTTTCACTCGTAATTTTTTTGCATGGCGTCACCTTTTTTTCAACAGCCCAGAACTAGAGCATAGTATTTTAGCTCTGCATAGATGGAGATCCCCCTTGGATGGCGGGGAATGCAAAGTATGCAACACGCTTCTTACTCCTAGCTTGGGACCCCTATGTGATGATCCTTAGAATGCAAACCAGGCCGAAGAAACTGGAGCTCATGACTTCAACACAACACATTTCAGAATGGCAGAAAAGCCCCAGGAAAAGCCTAGATCTACAGTGTAGATAATGCCAAGGAGTCTTCAACTTGGTATTGGCTGCAGAAGAGCAAAAAACTCAGGAGTCCTAGTTAAACAACAACACCCTTTTATGAAAGTCTATAATTTCTTGTCTGTTGTTTTTGCTGTTCTCCATGTTTCAGAGCTATACATTAGGACTGACTTGACATTTAAGTTTAAGATTCTGATTTTTATGTTGGAAACATGACTATAGCAGCGACACTAATGACCTATAGTGCTAAACTGGATACTGTTTCACTTCATAAACCTACCCTCTGATTGGCTGAAACAGGTCCCAGGCCAGTGGACATGGCAGTCATCAAAGGGGCTAGACTGGGGATAACTCTGGCCTGACTTACAACCATCTGCTGACCGGATGACATCAATAAGGAATGGGAACTGCTTGTGACCTAAGACAGCAAGAAATCGTTGAATACTCAATAAAGTTTTTTTACAATCAAAGTTTCAAATGCAAAATGTGCTACTAACTGCACTCTGTCTGTCTGTCTGTTTCAAGAAACAACTCAAGAACTACCGTATATACTCGAGTATAGGTCGATCTGACTATAATTCGACCCCTAGACTTTAGGACTTACAAAGCTTCCAAAATTATTGTGATTATAAGTCAAACAAGTTTTTGTTAATTCCGAATTCTTGCATCACATTGGAATTTCCAAGGCTTTCTGCACATTCTATCACTTTCAGCACCCTTTCCTGTTTAAAACACCTGAAACTGCCCGCCCGAAAAGTGTGAATACTGTTGTCGGTCATTGCTAAGTAACAACAAGATCTCGGTATTTAGCGAGACCTGAGTTATAAATAGATTTTCGGTACATCTAAAGCTTCCATTTTTGAAATTTTTAAAAAAAAGAATCAATTGATATTTTGATCTTTCATGATTTTTAAAAACCATCGTTTCCAGGTGGTGGAATATTTGCTTTGGGATCTGAGAAGTGACTTGTAATTTGATCCGGATGATAACAGTGCAGCTGAATCAAATGTGGGTAATGAATAAGGGCCCAATTTAGACTCTGAAAGTGACACTGACGAGAGTGAATCTAGTGAAAGAAGTAATGGTATTGATGATAGATCAAACAAAGGAGGCTGGTCAACAAAGCGTACTCCAGCTGAAATGTCTGACTTTGTAGGAATTCAAACATGGATTACTTACAATATTTTGATAAAAAACAGTTAAGGAAGGAGCAAGTTTATATCTGAAGAATACCAGGGGGTGGAGGTATGCAACAATGACTGGTTTTATGAATGTTTTTTTTTTTTTTGATTGGACTATAAGTCAGGGCTACATTTTATAAGGTCCAAAATGCGAATAAATGTCTCAACTTATACTTGAGTATATACGGTACTCAACTAGTTCTGATACATGTTTGTATTTATGACTTTGGCACACAAACAAAAATGTGTTAATAAGTTCTAATTTGATTTAAATCGGTTAAGAATTAAAAGCACCTTACTTATTATATGGCTTCAATTTCAAGGTCAAATTTGTTTTCAAAGTTTATCCATTAGTCTAATTGTTATCAAGTTTTAAATACCCGTTTATGCAACCTTCCGACTGAAAAGAGTGGTTAGAGCACTGGTCTCTCGCGACAAAGGTGCCAGGTTTGAATCATGGTATGACACGCTCCAGTCTACCCAGCTGTAAATGGATAACTGACTCTGCTCTTTGAGTTAGGGAAGGAAAAGGCAGCAAGGAAGGGAACTTGTCAACCCACCTCTCAATGCTGGACCTAGTATGTTAAGTCTCTAATATGTCACTCCCCTATGGCAATATGTGCTATGGGACTACCATTACCTTTTATGCAACCTATTTTAAGAAGTCATACGATTTCATGCAACATAGATACTACACCATTGTTGCGCCTCTTTTTGCACACCGCAATGTGATCATGATATTGAACCATGGCTGGGCTCTACGAGAACGTCGCTAGATTAAAATGATGTCAAATAAAATAATTATGTAGACGCGCTTGCAGAGTAACGACAGTTGACTTTTGGCAGTGTCTTCAGCGGAATGGTTGCGTTTGTGTGAGCTCTGGCTGATGTGTTTCATGTCCGCTGAGGTGTCTACATATGTTGAAGATATTCCATTATATGAGTGCCAGAGATGTGTATATGTTTACAGGAAAGTATCTTATTGCTTATAGCCTGATAACTGATGACGGTGTTCATAAGAATTAATTTGCGGACTTAGACTTTACAGATGGCACAGTTTAGCCGTTACTTCATGATCTTTGATGGCCCAGTGTAGTTGGCCCGATGGACAGTGTAAAATTATGAATCACTCTATTAATGTGGAGCTGCTCGTTTGTATGAATCGTAAATAAACCTTGTGAGATGTCTGCAGTATTTATCTGCACTCATTCAACTCGTTACTGTTGCAAGTGTTCACTGACCGTTGAAGAAAGTCATACCCTACAGTGAACTTGGTCATATAATCTACATTAACAATATTACACGCAACAACCATCTACAATCTAATGTTTGTGTTTTCGCTATTATGTATACTTTAAGCTAACAACCATACAATGTTGTATGTTCTGTCAATCTTTGTCATATTAACAGGAGCTGTCTATCACTTGATAAAACATTTGTCAAATCAGATTTCTAATACCTTATCAAAATTTAAAGTTGGTGCCCATAATGTTGTAAAACTTAGCAAAATGTGGTACTATTTTGAAGACACTAAAGTTCTGTAGCTCAAAATCTACTAAAGTTATCAAAAATTTAATCTGACAAGATTTAATGTATAATGAAGAGCTTACTAATTCAATTTTGGTGCACATACATCGAAAAAATATAAAATAGCCTTTGAGAATTGAAATATACAAATAAATATCCAACATATATGCACTGCTTCCATAGCAAGTAATAGCACTGCACCATCAAATGTTTCGTAATGTGTAACTATTATTGTTAAAAGTCAAACCTATGCATTTCGATTGAAACCCCACAATTATTTATGAAAACAGCATTTAACCGTGGCTTCTCCCCTTAAATTAATTTATACAAGATCAGCACAAAATTTCATGAACATACTCTGGTCTGTGAAGAAGTTGGAATGTGTGTGACTCCAGCTGGCTTGTTAGAAGCTGTGGTTGTTGTACTACCAGTGGTATGTGCAGTTTGTGATGAGGAGGAGGCAGCCAGCGAGCGCTGCAGGTGTAGCTGGAGCAGGGTTTGTAGCTGGCTGCTTACATGCCTGCGTGTGCTGCTCTCCTGTTTGGTTGAATGGGGCTGCTGGATCCTGTCACTGTCTGAATGTTGGCCTATTTAGAGTAGAGTGGAAAGATGTGAATAACATAGTAAATAAGAGCAAATTTATTTCATTTAAAAGAAAGGAAACATTTGAGAAACATGGAATAGAAAGGTGACAATGGTGTGCCTATGGTGACAAAGCAGGATATATACTGCTCAAAAAAAGTTAAAGGCCACTTTCAATTTTTAGGTCATTTCAACTAAGCTGTTTTTTTTAAAACCTGAACACTCAGTCAAAAAAGTTTTGCTGCATTTTGTTGCATGCTTAAACAATGTTTGTTAATCTGACAATAAATCAAATCTGTGTTACATGTGTGTACCTCCAAGGTCAATCAAATGTACGTGGTGGAAAGGGAAATAATGCATGTTTGAAAATGCTTCCTATAGCAAAGCCTGTTGATAACATTGCTGAAATTTGCTTTTCAAGTGCAAGTCGTGACTATAGTGAACACATGTCACCCACTTTTCGGAAGGAACGGGCAATGAGTATGATGTGATTGTTCTTTGTCTGAGAGCCAATACAACAACAAATGTGTCTTGCCATCTTGTGGTAGACCTTGGACGTCCTGACCTGGGTTGTTCTGCGACACTGCCGGTTGCATTATAACGATCAGGCAGAGTTTCTATGACAGAGTGGGCAACTCCTAATCTCCTAGCAACTTCTCGCAGCCCTACATCATCCTGCAGCCATGCCATCGCTCTCCATCTGTCAACATTGGTCAAGCGTCTTCGCTGAGACATGGCTAAAATGGTAAATGTTACAAACATACCCATTGCCCGTTCCTTCCGAAAAGTGGGTGACATGTGTTCACCATAGTCACGACTTGCACGTGAAAAGCAAATTTCAGCAATGTTATCAACAGGCTTTGCCATAGGAAGCATTTTCCAACATGCATTATTTCCCTTTCCACCACGTACATTTGATTGACCTTGGAGGTACACACACGTAACACAGATTTGATTTATTGTCAGATTAACAAACATTGTTTAAGCATGCAACAAAATGCAGCAAAACTTTTTTGACTGAGTGTTCAGGTTTTAAAAAAAACAGCATAGTTGAAATGACCTAAACATTGAAAGTGGCCTTTAACTTTTTTTTAGCAGTATATATACACATCCTTAGCAGTCAAAGTGGTTAGAAGAATAAAAAAAAACTAAGCTGCAGGAACCAGCCAGAACAAGAAAACCACTCACGCAGAACCAGAGCCAACCCCACAACAGATAAAAACTATTAAAACATTGTGCCATGAATACTTGTTTGTTCTAACTCCAAAATAATAACATTTTCAGAAAAAGGACATTTTGTGTTTATGGTTATAAACAGTGAGGTATTAAAAGTTATAGGAGATGGAAGAAAACTGAATTCTCGTACAGCTTAACAGGGGGTCAAATCAACATGAATAACATATTATATGGTAGATTTGTTATGCCCCTTTCTGTCTGTAGTGATAACTTCAAAATGCAAAAACTGGAGTTAGAACAAACAAGTACTCACAGTGCGATATGCTGAAAAACTGATCTTTAGAGTAATATTTCAGGAACTGACATAAACCCACAGGGAAAGAGGAAGAGAGAAATAAACAGATGAAGAAGAAAAACTATCATAGTACTACACAATGGAGGATACTCCTGCAGAGAAATAGGAATTATAGCAGAAATAGGATGGATGAGAGTGTGTGATCAAATACAAGGGCATTGGTTTATTTTTAAAAAAAAATGAATTTAATTTACTAGTATTCAAAATGTTACTGGTACAATAAACAACAAACATCCCCTTTTATATGTTAATATAATTCAACAGTCAAGTATTTGTATAATATAAAAGAGAGACATTTTCTTCACATTTTAAATTTTTTCTTCCATCAGAGATAAGAAACTCTAGAGTAGTACTTTATCATTTGCTCTCACACTTCTTAAGTCTCCGGTTCTATATATACCATTTCTCCCTCAAGGGTTTAGTAAAGGTCATGATGTCAATCCACCTCTCTCATCCAGCCAATATTCTTGGGGAGCAGAGAGGGAGACACATTCTACTGCCTGTTCATCTTTCCCACAAGGATTTTAAAAAATCTAAAAGAGTGACACTGCAGCAGATAATCTGATCATCATAAGACGTCCCCACCATCCAGTTAGCACTTCAGCCCTTTAATTCCTGATACTCTCAAAGGGATGAGGAATAAGCCCTCTTGAATAACTGCCAAGTGTCATCCTCCTTTTTTTTTTTTAATATTTAGTTTGAATTCTAGCCATTTTTCCTTCCATCCCATCCCATCATTGATAGAGCTAACTCGTAACAATGCATAAATATGACAAGAATCCACACAAAATATTCACTTAACATAACTAAGTACTACAAATACATGAAGTTTTCCAACAAAATAATCCTCTGCAAAAGAATTAATAATAGAAATTCCCAGTGAAATTGCTATTAGAGGGTGCCACAGTTGGCAAAGTGGTAAACATACAAGATTTCATGACTCTTTCTATTTTTAATACAAGCCAACTCATAGGTGTTTAAAGGTAAAAATCATTTGAATTATGTTTTTAAATTACATCTAAAAACAACTGATTGTATACTTATTATATTTTAAAATAATAAGTGGAAAAAACAATAGTAAACTGTGATATAATCACATATATTTAATTTTTTTTCTGTAGTCGATTGTTTCCCTTGGATAGTGAGAAGAGAACAAGATACATCCCTTCATAGGAAGTAGGCAAAACTTTACAGATATATAATGTAATTTCATTCAAAATCAATAAAATGAGTTCCAAGCAAGATCCTTGGTCTTCCAAATGTGCTGCAAATGCTGGAAGATTAATTTAATTCCTCCCCCATCATTGTCTTTTACGGGTACTTGTGCTTGTTAAGTAATTAAAAATGAAAAATGCATATAGAGTTTATACAAATTACTCACTGTAACACAACTAAACTGTACAACATATGTAGACTATCAATATGAAACACATCAACAGTAACAAGTAAGTCTTAGAGAAGCTTCTAGAAACTTACTGGAAGCAACATCAGGAGACTGAACTATTTTTCCTCCCACTCTAGCTAAACTTTCTGACTGGCTAAGGGAAGTCACATGACCCTCCTGCTGTGGTCTCGCGTCCTTAGCAGCATCATGACATTCGCTACTGCCATTGCTGCTGTTAGTGGTAGAGTTGACAGCTGTGTTGATGGCGTCCCCTTCTATGTAGCCCATGTCTTGTCGCAGCTGCTTCCTAACATCGCCATACCTGCCAACAAATACAAATGCTCCTGATTACTTAAAAACCTATTAATGTGGCACTAAACTACCAATTTCTTTCAATAACACAAGTCATCATCATCTCAGCCCGTAACCCGTCATGGGTCGTAGGGGTGCCATGGTGGAAGCATCAGCAGACAGGGTCCTCCACTGCTCTCTATCCTCAGCAATGCGTACAAGTGTGGAAAAACCGTGTCCTGCCCATTCTTTGATGTTATCAGCCCAGGATTTTCTCTGCCTTCCTCTTCTCCGTTTACCTTCGACTGTTCCCTGAAGGATCGTTTTCGAAAGGGAGTCATGACGAGTTACATGCCCAAACCAGGCAAGCTTTCGACGTTTCACTATTGACAAAAGTGGTTCTTGGTGGCCTGCATAGGTGTTTATCTTCTCTCTAACATAGACATTTGTTTTGTGCTCTTTATAGCAAATGCGCAAAATTCTTCTATAACATTTATGCTCGAAAGCCTGAATCCTTCGCTCCGTATCTGCAGTGAGTGTCCAGCCCTCACACCCATACAAGAGAATAGATAATACAAGTGATTTGTATAATTTGATCTTCACAGGAAAACTGATGTTACTTTTCCAGATCACATTCAACCTTGTCATGGCAGCTGAGGCCATCTCAAGTCTTGTCTTGATTTCTTTAATTGATCTTCCATCACTACATATAGTGGACCCGAGATATTTAAAGGTGTTAACTTCTTCTAACGTTTGCCCATTTAACGTAATGTTGGTCAGAACATGTTTCTTATGGCTATTCACCAATATCTTGCTTTTTTCTATATTAATTTCCATCCCATATGTTCTTGTTACTTTCTCCAGTCTAGAGGTAAGGTCTTGAAGTTCTGATTCTGATCCAGCTATCAGATCAATATCATCAGCAAAACGTAGGTTACAAAGAGTACCCATTACAAAACAACAACAGATGTCTTGAGTGGTAAAGGTGTAATGATGAGCGATGTTCAAGCAGTTTTTCAACACCCTCCTCTAAATGTTTGCATTTCTGCCTTTTGTCTTCAGCTCTGCGCTGACGTAGCTCAGAATACTGCAACGCTTCTTAACCAATCAGTTAATCAATCTATACTATAAGAAATCAGAAGTATGTAAATGACAGCACATATCATGTAAGAGTTAACAGATATTTAAGAGTAGGAATGGATATTTTAAGAAAGATAAGAAATATGTAGGAGCAGGGATGGATATTTTAATATAGATTAGAAATAAGAGATAGGAAATAAGTAAGAATAGGCATAAATATTTTAACAGAGATATTAATATGTAAATCCAGGGTTGGTTATTTTAAGAGAAAAACATAAAGAGCTAGGCATAGATATTTTAACCAACCTGATGTGCCACATTCCTATTTATGTTCTGCTGAGCACATCTGACATATTTTATTTTACAATTCTATCAAAGTTTTAATTTAATCATGCTCATTTTTTTTTTTTGGCCCAGTGCTTTCATCATCATCATCAGTTGCCATCTCCACAACGGAGGTTGGCTGTAATGGATCTCCAACGTCTTCTGTCTCTTGTCTTGGTGGTACACTCTGATAGACTCTTTCCCGTCCATCTCTTGATGTTATCTTCCCACTTATAGCGCTGTCTTCCCCTTGCATGTTTACCTTCAACTCTCCCTTCTGTTATGGTCTTCTGCAAGGTGTTATGCCTTTTTATGTGGCCAAAGTATTTTAGCTGCCGAACTTTGACCTCTCTCATTAGTTCTCTTTTCATACCTAGATTTTCTAGGACCTCCTTATTTGTTTTCATCTCTTTCCATGAGATACGCCCCATTCTTCTATATATCCACATTTCAAGAGCCTCAATTCTTTCTTCCAAATGCTTATTCATCGTCCATGTTTCTGCACCATACAGAAATGCAGAATATATATAACACTTTATGATTCTCAGTTTTAATTTATGAGATAACTGTTTGGATGTCAGTATATGTTTCATGTTGTTGAATGTAGCTTTGGCCATTCCTATTCTCTTCTTGATTTCTGTTTCACATCTGCCATCTTCTGTTATTATATGACCAAGATATACGTAGCTCTTGACTTGTTCCAGGATTTTCCCATTTACGCTTATCTTTAATGTGGGTTTATCGTCTATTTTGCTAATTATCATAGTTTTAGTTTTCTCAATATTAATGTCGAGTCCATATTCATGACTTATACTGTTCACTTGCTTCACTAGTTCTTGTAACTCCTGTTCGCTTTCAGCTAACAACACGGTATCATCTGCATATCTAAGGTTGTTTATTGATCTTCCACTGATGTTCAGTCCTGGTATTTCCTGTATCTGTTTGAACATTTTTTTCGGTGTATAAATTAAATAGGCAGGGGGACAGCACACAACCTTGTCTGACACCTCTTTTTATGTCTATGTGTGGTGAATAATTCCTTCCCGATCTTACTGTGGCAGTTTGCTCCCAATAAAGGTTACTGAGTATTCTTATATCTTTTCCATCAATACCTATGTCTTTGAGGCATTCAATTATTTTCTCATGATGGATTCTGTCAAAAGCCTTCTTATAGTCAATGAAGCACATATACATACTTTTTTGGACCTCTGTATATTTTTCTGCTAATCTTCTTAGGCAAAATATTGCCTCTCTTGTTCCACTGTTCCGTCTAAAACCAAGCTGTTCTTCTTGTATTTCGCTGTCTACTTTACTTTTTATTCTTTCCTGTATGATTTTGAGCAGTATCTTAATTGCATGACTCATCAGGCTGATTGTTCTGAAGTCTGAACATTCTGTTGCATTTGGTTTTTTGGGCAATGTTATAAAAACTGATGTCTTCATGTCGTGTGGTAAATATCCTGTATTGTATATATCATTGCATATTTCTGTGATTGTATCTATACCAAAGCTCTCCAGAGCTTCTATCATTTCAATGTTTATGTTATCCATGCCTGCTGATCTTCCTTTTTGTATCATATGAATGGCATTCTCTACTTCTGATCTGAGAATGTGTGGGCCTTCATTAGAATCTGGTGATGGTTTTTTACCTCTGTTGTCCTCGAATAGTTCTTTTACGTATTCTGCCCATCTGTTTGATATGTCTTTCTCATCAAGTAATATTACACCATTTTTGTTCTTGATACAGCTTCCTCCTTGTGCAAACCGCGACCGATTTGATAATTTCTTTATTTCTTCATGCATATCTCTTGTCATGTGCTGATTGTATGCTTGTTTTTAAGCATTCCCATTTTGCGGTTGCTTTTTCTTCTGGGTTTTCTCTTCTATACTGCTCCATGCTTTCTGTCAATAACTGTTGGTATTTATTTTTGACTTCGATTAAATATTTCTGTTTTATATCTGGTTGTTTCAGCGCTGATATTTCTATCTGGGGTTCCTCCTGTCTTCTGTTTCCTGCTCTTTTCAGCTTTATATTTACTTTGATGACAACTGGATTGTGATCTGAATTTATGTCGGTGCCAGGATGTGTCTTTGCACTTGTGACACTGTTCTTAAATCTATGTTTTATCATGATATAGTCGATTTGATTACGTGTTACATCTCCTGGGCTTTTCCATGTGTATAATTTCCTGGGTGATGTTCAAAAAAGGTGTTACATATGACCAGCTGGTTTTCTTCACAGAACTGGATAAGTCTGTCTCCTCTATCATTTCTTGTCCCTAATCCATACTGTCCTACTATTTTCTTGTATTTTCCTTTTCCTACTTTTGCATTCATATCACCCATTACTATCAACACATCTGTAGATTTGACTGGTTTAAGTGTGTGTTGTAGCTCTTCATAGTATTCTTCTATTTCTTCCTCGCTGTAATCTTTAGTTGGTGCATAAGTTTGTAAGATTGATATGTCGAATGGCTTTGCTCTCATCTTTAGTAACATCATTCTGTCATTGTGTGTCCAGTATCCACATACGTATTTTTCTAACTCCTTCTTTATCAACATTCCTACCCCTCTTTCGTGTTTTTCTCCTCCTGAGTGTATAAGCGTGTACTGGTCTCTTGTTATGTAGCCTGTATCCAAAAGTCTTGCCTCTGCAACTCCCAGTATATCGAGTTTCATGTCGGTTGCCTCTAATATAAGATTGTCCAGCTTTCCTTCTCCGTTTAAAGTTCTAACATTCCATGTTCCTATTTTTAGGCTTCTCCTACTAGTTTTTTAGGTGGTCTTTCTCAGAATGCTCCCTTTCAACAGAATTTAAGGAACACTCGTCATTATGTACTTCCTTACTCATTAGAGGAGTTGCCTCTTCCCTGTTAATTTGTACAGTAGATTCTTCCCCAGGGGACAGAGAGTTCTCTACATATCGGTTCTTATCTTGTTGTTGTGCTTTAGAAACCAGAAATATTTTAACAAAGATGGGCAAACCAGATACCAATGCCTCAGCAGGAAACCAGCAATAAATGCGTTGCAAATTTATATATTTTCTTAATTTTTTAAACAACTTGACAAACAAAATTGAATTTTTTTTCTTTCCAGTATGGCAATTAAATTTGCAGTGCGGCTGTATTGCAAGCACAAAATAACTATTTTATGCATGATTGAAGAAAGACACAAACAAAAACAAATAAAAAACCAAGAAGTATATGCTTGAGCACCCGTGTGTTACCGGGGCCCAAAAAGGGAGCAAAGAATAGTAACACTGTACCCTACCATGCATGTCGTTAAAAAGCGACTCAGGAGGTTTGGGCAAGGGGCTGGTTACCCCATCCCATAAAAAACTTTTACCAAAAAACTTCAACAAACAAGTCAAATACAGATATAAATCAACTCAGCCGCCCAAGATAGAAGAAGGTCCTCTGGAAAGGAGGCGCATGAAGCAACCCAGAGAAAGCCAAAAGGAGTCTGGGTAGCCGACTAACCTATTTTCATCTAGGAAAATCTCGACTGGCACATGGAATTTTCGCACTTTATGTGAACAAAGGAGAACTGCACCGGTAGCAGCAGAAATGACAAATTACAGGACTGATATCCTGGGTCTCTGCGAGACATGGTGGTAGGGCATAGAAAGGAGGAGATTGATTACTGGAGAAAAAGTGTTGTCCTCAGGACATGAGGAGGAAAGAGCTCACCACAGTGAAGGGGTGGCGCTAATGCTGTCTAGGGAAGCACAGAAGGCACTTATAGAATGGGAAGCAATGGGAACCCGAACTATAACAGCAAGGTTTAAATCAGCCAAAAAGAAAGTAAATATAAACATCATCCAGTGTTATGCACCAACAAATGATAAAGAAGAATCTGAGAAAGAAGACCTTTACACCAGACTACAAAATGTCTTTCACAAAAAGAAAAGAAAGGGCATTACAATTTTGATGGGGGACTAAACGCAAAAATAGGAACAGACAACACCGACTTTGAAGAAAGCATGGATTAGGTATGATGAATGAGAATGGGGAACTATTAGCCAACTTCTGTGCTTCAAATCAACTAGCTATAGGAGGAAGCATATTTCCACATATAAAGAACACATAAAGCAACATGGATATCACCAGACCATAGAACTGAGAATGAGATTGATCACATATGCATAAGTAAGAAGTTTAGGTCATCACTGCATGATGTAAAAGTATGTAGAGGAGCAGATGTGGTGTCAGACCACCATCTTCTGTTGGCTAAAACAAAATTCAAGCTCAAGAAATTTACAACAGTATATAGCTATAGACAACAGTATAATGTGGGATATCTAAGAAATCAGGAAATAAGAGAAAAATTTTCAATCACAGTATCCAACAAATACCAAGTACTCCAACAGCTGGAAGATTAAACAGATACGGAAGACCACTGGCAACAAGTAAAAAATATATGGAACGAGACATGTGAAGAAGTAATGAGAAAAAAAGGACATCAGTACAAAGCATGGATAACAACAGAAACCATTAGTAAAATAGAAGACAGGAAAAACAAGAAAGCAGATTTAAACAGAAGCAAAACCAGAAACTCTAAAGCCAAGGCTCATGAAGTGTGCATAGAAGCAAACAAAGAAGTAAGAAGAAATATCAAAAAAGACAAGAGGAAGTAGAGTGTTCCTATGAAACCTTTCGTAAGCCGAAATGGCATAAAGCGAAGAAGCAATTACCATTAACTTATAATGGACACATTTTTTAGCATTCCCAGACCCAAAAAATAACCTAGCAAATCATACCTCGCCTCAAAAACCGATCAAACCACCCATGACTACCTTTAAATTACACTTTCGCAACACTTTCATCACCATCGTCCAGTGCTTTTTGTTTCAGCTTATTAAAAAAGACTGACTGATTTCTCCTTAAGTATAAGATAACGGAAACACCACACTTTGTACACCCATCAATCCACTCAAGCAACAGACTTTCCATTTTATCCATTACTGGATGCCAACTAAACGAGACCACTTTGCTACTAGCAGAACCAATAGTAACTTTGGCAGCTTTCAAGATTCTTTCTCTCTGCATGTAAACAGTACGAATGGTGGAGGCAGGCAAGTTCAACGCACGCACAATGTCTTCATTTCGTTCACCACGATCGAAACGCCTAATTATGTCCAGTTTTACGCTAAGCGTAACACCCTTACGAGCTCTCTTAGGCTTTTCTGATACCGTAGGACACATCTTGCTAGTGGATGCACAAAATAAATCAAGATAAAGCACAGATGCTCACAGACACAGTTCAAAGCTATGGCGGCTTGATACTGACTGTAGTTCCCGCTCGCTGCAAAACAAACGCTGAACACTATTTCCACTTTTCGCCTTTTTTCGTAAAAGCAAAAATCATCTTCGGATTTCTTTATTAGCAAAAACTTATGTAGTTCTTTCGTAAAAGCGAAGTGACGTAAAGCAAATTTTCGAAAAGCGGGGGATATCTGTATACTGAAGAGATAGCAAGGGAAGCAGAGGAAGCTGCAGCCAAAGGAAATATGAGGGACCTGTACAACAACACAAATAAGCTAACAGGGAAATGTAAGCAAGCAAATGGCCTCATAAAAGATATGAATGGAAAATAGTAATAAACAAGAACAAATGAAGAGATGGACAGAACATTTTGAGGAACTTCTCAATAGACCATCTCCAACTAATTCCCCAGACATCCAGCCAGCAGAAAAGGAGCTACAAATCAGCTGTGAATGACCAAGTAGAGAAGAAATAAAGAAAGCCATAAAGCTTCTGAAAGATGGAAAAGCAGCTGGTCCAGATTGCATTCTAGCAGAGGCCATCAAAACAGATATTGATACCTCTACAGAGATATTATACAAACTACTTGGCAAAGTCTGGGAGAGAGAGGAAATACCAGCAGAATGGAAAGAAGGTTATCTGGTCAAGTTGCCTAAGAAGGGAAATTTACAAGAGTGCACAAATTATGGAGGAATAATGTTACTATCAGTGCCAGGAAAAGTATTAAACAGAATCATCCTCGAGAGATTAAGAGTCCATAGACAAGCTACTGAGAGATGAACAAGCAGGTTTTCAACAAAACAGATCCTGTACAGACCAGATAGCCACATTGAGAATAATAGTCGAACTAAGTCTGGAATGGAATTCACCGCTATACATCAGTTTCGTGGACTATGAAAAGGCATTTGAGAGTGTAGACAGAGAATCACTTTGGAAATTGATGAGGCATTATGGAGTTCCCATGAAGATCATTAACTTAATAAAGAAGACCTATGAAGACATGACATGCAGAGTTCTTCATGAAGGACAACTTACAGAACCGTTTAGGATTAGAATGGGAGTGAGACAGGGATGCCTCTTGTCTCCATTTCTTTTCTTACTAGCAATAGATTGGTTTATGAAAACATCGACATCACACAACAGAAATTGAATCCAGTGGAATCTGACTACAGACCCAAGTAGAACAGTCCCAACTAAGATGGTTTGGCCATGTCTGCAGAATGGGAGAAGATCGGCTACCACGACAAGCATGTGAAACAAAGAGCCAGGGATCCAGACCCCCAGGATGATCCAGAGTCCGCTGGGAGGACAACATTAGACAATCTTTAAAGGACCGAGGACTAGAATGGAACCAGGCCAGGAGGAAGACAGCCGATAGGATAGTCTGGCGCTCTCTCTTCCAAACCTCTACACCTCACGGTAGAAGGGGAACGACTAAGTAAGTAAGTAAGGAATCTGACTAAACAGCTTGATGATCTGGATTTTGCAGATGACTTGGCTCTTCTGTCCCATAACCATAATCAGATGCAAGAGAAAATGAAAATTCTCGATGAGAGGTCACAACAAATGGACCTGAAAATACACAGGGAAAAGACAAAGATTATGAGAATAAATGCAAGAAATGATTACAAGGTTGAACTTGAAGAAACACCACCAAAGATGTAGAATTGTACACATATCTTGGCAGTAATATAGACAAAGTTGGAGGGACAGACAGTGATATCAAAATCAGAATACAAAAAGCAAGAGGAGCTTTCATTGCATTGCGAAACATATGGAGAACAACAGAAATAAAGCCCAACACGAAAATAAGAATCTTCAACTCAAGTGTCAAGTCAGTCCTATTGTATGGCTCTGAGACATGGAGAGCAACAAAAACAACCAAAAAGCTACACACTTTTATAAACGAGTGCTTGCATAGAATAGGACTGAAATGGTATGACAAAGTCACAAATGTGGAATTGATGACAAAAACTGGACAAGTGCCAGTGGAACAAGAGTTGAGAACAAGACGCTGGCGATGGATAGGACACATACTGAGGAAACCTGCTGATAGCATTACAAGGCAGTCCTTGTTCTGGAATCCACAGGGAAAGAGAGGCAGAGATAGACCAAAAAACATGGAGAAGAGAGCTGGATACAGAGGTGAAAATGATGAGGAAAACATGGAAAGAACTTGAGCAGATGGCACGGGACAGGAAGACTTGGCATGTGTTTGTTGAAGGCCTGTGCTCCTTAGGGAGCTAAAGGGTATTGATTGTATGCTTGAGAAAGAAAAATGACAGTCTTGGCTTGTCTCATTTATGTTATGACCCTTTTTGTGCACTAGATAGGGTCTACTATTTGAAAGCTATGTAGTACGCAAAAAAGGCATCTAAGTGAATGTTTCTATTTGTTTGGTGTAGTAACAGTTGAGTTTATGCTTAGTGTCTGGTGGGACTGAATGTGTTTGGAATTATGTTCTGAGTGTCCGATGGAATAAGCTGGGTGTGTGTCCATTGAGACTTATGATTAGTGGAAAGTGTCCTTGAATTACTGGACGTCTTTAACGTAGATGTTCATTTTTAATATAATCTGGATGGATAACAAATAAGTATTGATGTGTCAAGCTTCTAGGACTTATGTAATATTAAAATAATGCCCGCTAGTGGACATGCTTCACGAGATGTAAACTGTTTAAGTATTTGACAATATAAGTTCAGGAATATCAAGTACCTGTATAAATAAATAAAGCCGTACATGTTATGATGAAGTTGAGAGCTCATTCCTGGACATTAAAACCTGGCTACATTTTCCATGTTTTGAAATGTTATAAACTTCTGTTTATGAGTAATGATGCAAACAGTTTATCACCAAAATTTAGGTTGTGTTTTTAATAATACATTGAATGTATGATCAATATTTGTGTCCAGTGTGAATTCTGCTTCTTATTTAAAACCCTATGGCAAGAAAAAAAAAAACTGGTTCCACATCTAGGGTCACAGCAACTCTGGGAAGGTTAAGGCGGCTGGTGTGATGCTGACCAAAAAAATATGGGCCGAACACCATATTCCCCATATGCCTCAATGGTTGTGTAATGGGATCCTTTACCTTTACCTTACATCTAGGATCTAGAAATCTATATGCATACCTAGGGCCTCGACAACAAGAAATAATTAAAATTACAAGAAAAACAAGTTTATAAAACACAGCGACATCCAATAAAGAAAACAGGTGAATATCTGCCTTACTGTCTTACCCAACAACTGTATTGGTACAGACAATAAACTCTGGTTTGGAATTCCACTGGTGGTATGTGACAAAGTAACGGGTCTGTAACCAGATCCATTGCTGACCCTTGGTTAAAAATCTGTAGCAGTTTGATCTTCCTTTACCCATCATCATTGCTGAAATAGGAAAAGATCACGCTGACTCTGGTATGTTATGAAAGGATTAACAATAATGACTCTGGCATGTTAAGAAGGAATTAACAGTTCTGACTGTGACATGTAAGATATAAAGGAATTAACAATTCTGACTCTGACATGTAAGATATTAACTCTTTGACTCCGTA
This sequence comes from Oreohelix idahoensis, assembly GCA_024509875.1. Taxonomy (NCBI): domain Eukaryota; kingdom Metazoa; phylum Mollusca; class Gastropoda; order Stylommatophora; family Oreohelicidae; genus Oreohelix; species Oreohelix idahoensis. Next base: position 109,651 of record JAMPIV010020742.1, read on the forward strand.
ATTATTTTCCACCCTGTGCCGTAATTATTTATTGAAGAATTCTAAATGGTGAAGTGTAATATCTTGTAGTGTAAATTTTATGTTAATATTTTCTGTGAACATGTACTTATATGCCAAACTGTAGGGAAACAGATAGAGAATTGTAATATATAGTGTCTTTGGTAGTATTAACACTAGCACGTTCGGTATACTTAAAACATTTTGCATGTAAAATTGAAAAACACTAAAATGTTAACAGTAGAATACGAGCTTACCAAAGATAAATTACTGTTGTAGACAATACCACTTTATTTTTATTCTTCAAACATCAAGGTAATCCATTTATTAAGTAAAAAAAACATTGATTATGACCACAGTTAGTACTTTTAGTGTTTTTCACACCAATTTTTACTGTGGTCCCTTATCAGAATAAAATAAATTATGCAATATTGCATTATGTAATTTTCACACAAATAAAGAACAACATCATATTAAAAACTTTTTACTCTTGTTTAATGTTTAATAGTATCCCTATCTTCATCTTCTACCTAGGACTAGTGATTAGATGTTACTGTAGGTCTAGTTTTGTTGCTTTTTGATCGGCCAGAATAGGACTACGCCCACTCATCAACTAAATCTAATGTGTCTAGCTTTTCTGCACCGATTCCGTTATTTGACAACAAACTGTGACTACCAAACAATCATCGTCAATGTCAGCAATGTTTCTAAGTATTCTGACACAATTAATCGCTTAGGAGACTTAGAATATGTAAATATAAAGCGTGACATATTTCTTTAGCAATAACAACAAAAAATGCAACCGCGTGAACTGTCACACAAACTGTGATAATAACATCAAAACACGCACACATGCTGCTTAACCTTTAGCACGCTGCCGTCGACATATGTCGACGAAGGCAACCTATGTTCTCCCAGCTGTTGTCAACATATGTCGACAGCGTTTATCATCGTTTTCTAGCACATGACTTGTGTACACGTGATTTTCAGCCCCGGATGTTAAGTTGTAATGTCATTTACAAGAGAGTTAGCTTCCATTTCCGATCTTACAAAAGTGATGGGTGTATCCGCGTTTATTTTTTGTAAATTTTTTAAATCGAAATGAATCAGCATCGAACATGCGGCCATTTTTGTTATAATTTTATTGGATTCTGACGCCATGAGGTAAGGATGAAATTTTTGTCTTTATAAGCGCTGATATCGGTTCTCAGAATATGTTTGATGGCTGAGATTGAAACGAAAGTAGAATGGCTTTCCTGGTATGTATTTTTTTAGGGGTTAGGATTAAGTGTGTCGGAAAGGTTTAGGGTTAAGATCGAATATCACGGCTGACGAGAGCGTTTATTCCTTTGCTACTGATGATGGGTGTAACGAAAAGATCGTCATTTGATTTGTATTGGTCTATTGGTCAAATGACTTTCATTGAGATGCAAGGGATATGGACTCTTCGTGTGTTGGTTATTTTTTTTTTTTTTTTTATAATTTTAAAATTAAATTTTTTTTTTTTTTTTTTTTTTTAAAGTGTTTTTCTCGTTTTTTTCATCTTTCCTTTCCTCTCTTCCTATCACATCTAACATGAACACAAACAAATTTTATATCATCAGATTCATCATTCATTTATTTATATAAATTCCAAAAATGATAGCAAATGACCAAGAAACACAAAAACTATAGAATTTACAAGTCACCCACTATAACAATGGGGGGTTGTGAAAAAGAATGCAGCGGCAGGAGCATAGTTTTGGGAAAAGAATGCAGCATGCTAAAGGTTAACTACACTCAAATTAGTTGTTTAAATAGTAGCAGAAGTCATTCTACAAATTTTAAAATATGAACTGCATTAGCTCTTAGTATACGAGCGGCCTTTTAGAAAGGCCGATGATCGATCTGCACTAAATAATTTATTTATAAAGATAACATAAAGTGTTATATATCAAAATGTGAAGAAATGAAACCCCTATATCATGCACGTAACTAAATTGTTCAGTGGTTTTAAACATGCATTTACCTATACATTTTCGCTATTGACGGGGATCGATCATCGGCCTTTCTAAAAGGCCGCTCGTATACTAAGAGTTAAACGGATGATTTTTGGGGGTTTATTCGTGATAAACTAAAAACAACGTTCTGAGTTACGCTGGCATGGCAGTTACAATTTTGCAACGCTCTGAGCGTTGTTCTGGAGTCAAAGAGTTAAGGAATTAACAATATTGACTCTGAAATGTGATGAAAGAATTAACAATTCTGACTGACATGTAAGATATTAAGGAATTAACAATACTGACTCTAAAATGTGATGAAAGAATTAACAATACTGGCTCTGACATGTTACGAGGGAATTAACAATGACTGATATGTTATGAAGGAATTAGAAATAACGACTCTGATATGTGAAGAAGGGATTAACAGTTATGACTGACATGATGAAGGAATTAATAATACTGACTCAGAAATGTGATGAAGGATTAAACAATAATGACTTGAGCATGTTATTAAGAAATTAACAATACTGACTTGGCATGTCATCTTATGAAGGAATTAACAATAACTGACAAATTCGCTAAGGCTACAAATGAATTACACTAATAAAAGTCTGGCAGTTCACCATATATAACAGAGAGGAAGTAACTTCACACGCCCTTACACTGTTCATGACACCTGGACACTACTTCAAGGTCATCAGGGTGGTAGTAATCATAGCCTGACGTTCCTAGAACTTCGAATGGTAGGTACCCAATAATGGGTGGTGCTCTGGAAAACAATTCACAATATATAAATAAAATTTAGAAAACGTTGGCGATGGACAAGACATACATTGAGGAAATCTGCTGCCAGCATGACAAGGCAGTCCTTGTTCTGGAATCCACAGGATAAGAAAAGCAGCGGTAGACCGAAAAACACATGGAGAAGAGATCTGGCGACATGAAATAAAAATGATGAGGTAAACATGACAAGACCTTGAGCTGGTGCCAAGGAGGACTTGGCATATGTCTGTTGAAGGCACATGTTTCTTAGGGAGCTTAAGGATAAAGAAGAAGAAATAAAACTTAAACAAAGTATGTGTATGTGAGTGTCAGCATATGTGAAAATATTCTTCTCCTTCGTAAAGTGCTGTCAACTGGCATAGGCAATCATGTCTCTTCACAACCTCTAGTTTCCAGTGATGTGTTATCAATGTTTTTTTATTCTGCTATTTAACTTGTTTTCATGTCATGATGTTAAACTGTCCAATATCTTCTCTTTTTGTTGCTCTCTATTTCTTTTTTTCCATAAATCTTTCAAGTGGTCCTAAATGGTATCATAGCTAGGAATAGAGCTGACTCACAGTATACCTCTCAACTAGCTTCTGATAGCAGAAGCCCTGTTCCTGGCCTTCTTATGAAGGGACTGTCTTTACTAACAAGAGAAGGGACAAAGGCAAGTCTCTGGTACCCTAAATCCAAATGCTCTGGGCAGATGAGGCTCATAAGTCTTGGTTGGCAACTCATCCATAAGGAGCACTCTGATGTCAAACCACCTGATGCCTTGCAGGTAGGCTGGGCACAGCCAAATGCTAAGGAAAGCAAACCCAAATAAAAAATGCTTGCTGAAATAGGACATGCCGTGCAAAATGGTGTTATATCACAGTCCAGCTGTAAACTATGGCAAAAAGTATTCAGTAACTTAAAAATTGCACATATTTTACAAATTCACTGTAGGTAGTTCTTTAAATATGAACTGAAATGAATAGAGGATGATGAAATAGGGCACAATGAATCAACAAATGAATGATTTTCTTCTGTTTAGTTCCCAGAAGTATACAACTGATTTTATTGTTATCACAAAAAACAGACTATCCTAGGGTTCTCCACTATCACCGGTGCTGTTTAATATCTATACAGCAAAAGTAGCCACCATTCAGCCAACTGGGTTGGGATGAACACTGACTTTTGGTGATGATATACTCATTTACAGAACTGGCTTTGACAGACAGGAAATGGTTAATAGCATACATGGGACACTACAGGAGGTATTTAAATGGTGTGAGGAAACTGACTCCAAAGTCAATCCCAACAAGGCCTGCTTGATGTGGTGCTCCTTAAACAACTCCATAGTGAAAACAGATCTTCCAGATATTTCTCTCAATGGACAGAAAATTGAAAGGCAAGAAAAGCTGAAATACACTGGAGTTACATTAGATCGCAGGTTATCATAAATGTACCACGTTGATCACATCATACATAAATGCAGGAGAGGTCTGGCAGCCCTGAAAATAATGGTTGCAGTGCACTGGAGCAGAGATTACTATGTCTTCTTTATTATGAGCTAGACATATCCATCATTGAGTATGAGCTGGGAATACTCATGCTGTCAGTAACACAATGTGAAAGACTGGAACGCATTTAAAATGAAGGGATGCGTATAGTCTTGGGCTGCATGTGAGATACCCCCATTGTGACAATGAGGTACATGCTTGGAGTGCTGTCGATTAGATCCAGATATGCGATGGCCCAGGCAAAAGCCTATATGCGAGTAACCACAGACAAACTGCACCCGCTGCAAGGAAACATAGCTGAAATTAAGGGAGCAAGAATAAAGAGGGGGATATCATGGATGGCAGAGGCAACAATCAAGCAGGTGACCACAGTAGAAAATATATTCAAAGGGTAAGAGTGGAGTAAGTCAGATGAAAATTGGATTAAGCACCAGCATGTCATTATCAGCCTTGGCAGAGAGTGTAGAACTTTGGGCGATTGGAAAGCAGAACTGGAAATGAATCAACTGATACATGATCATGCAGGGGATAATGATGCCATTGTGTATACTGATGGGTCTGTGATCTGTGGTGAGAAATAAAGGTGGGGCTTCTCTGCTAGGGTAAAGGGCACAATGGTCGCCGAACACAGCTGGGCTTACAAGATAACAACTTCCAGTATAAGAATGGAGGTAGAGGCGGCTACTGCAGCCTTATGGTGTCTTACTGAAACTTCATTAACAAAGGCAGTCATTGTGTCCGACTCTCAGTCCATGCTTTGAAAGGTTCAAAATTGTTGGCTACATCATGAATGGAAAATATTCATAGAAGCTTCAAATCTGCAGGAGCTGGTGTGGATCTATTGTCCTGATCATGCAGGGTATTCGGTAATGAGAGAGCTGACAGACTAGTATTAACAGCACTCACAGTGGGGACACTGGATATATGAGGGAAGGTCAAAAAGTAATGCCTCCTATTTTTTATGTATGTAAATACTGCATCGGTGTGCAATTTGTAAATTTAGCAGAATTCCTCAAACACTCTTCTGCACTGTATAGCTTTACCAACCTGTTTCAGTAACAGGTGGCACCACTGTAACAGTTTAAAAATGGCTGCCAAAGACGTTCGGTTAAAACAACGTTATGTCATAGAATTCCTCAATGCTGAAGGCGAGACCCCAATTCGCATCCACGAACGTTTGAAGAATGTTTATGGAGATTCAACATTGGATGTTAGCACTGTCCGACGTTGGGTACATCGTTGTGATGAAGCTGAAGTAGGTCAATCCTCAATGGCTGACGCAAAGCGGACTGGCCGTCCATCTACCGCAGTGACTCCACACAACATTTATCGAGTTGATGGCATCATTTGTGGTGACCGTCGGGTAACACTGGATGAACTTTCTTCCATGTTGTCCATTAGTAAAGGCAGTGTCCAGAACATCATTAAAGACCTGGGTTATTCAAAAGTTTGTGCACGGTGGGTACCCAGAATGTTGACAGACAGACATAAAGAAACAAGGAAAACCATAGCCAACCTCCTGCACCGTTACGAAACTGAAGGAGAAGAGTTTTTATCGAATATTGTGACAGTTGATGAGACTTGGGTTCATTTTTTTGAACCAGAATCCAAGAGGCAGTCAATGGAATGGCATCACACAACATCACCGACAAAAAAGTTCAAAAGTTCACCATCTGTAGGGAAAGTTATGGCCTCCGTGTTTTGGGATGAGAAGGGTGTGATTCTTCTCGACTTCTTGGAACAGGGAAACATGGTGAATGCAGACCGTCACATTGAAACAGAAATCTTAAACATCATGTGTTTGATAAAAACTCTTCTCCTTCAGAAGAAGCTTAGAGGTCGTCTTCGGCGACTTTACCCATTAAAAGATCAGAGAACTGCACTACTGTTGCACGATAATGCCACGCCACACACCGCTAAACGCACCATTGATGCGATTGCAGAATTTGGCTGGACATTATTACCACATACCCCTTACAGTCCCGATCTTGCACCTTCTGACTTCCATCTGTTTGGACCACTGAAAGAAGATCTTCGCGGACATCACTTTGAGGACACTGAGACCCTTAAACGCGCCGTACGCCAGTGGTTTAGGAAAAAGGACACACATTTTTACCGTGTGGGGATACATGCCCTTGTGAGAAGATGGACAAAAACTGTAACAAATAATGGAGACTACAGTGAGAAATAAATTTTTGAAGTTCAGACTTGGGGCTACATTTCAATGTGAATTTTATCTGAAGTCTTGCCTATTGAATGAAATTAAAAAATACGAGGCATTACTTTATGACCGTCCCTCGTAGATCGAGCTGCAGGAACAGATAGCATTTACATTCTTCGATATATACTGAAGGAGAGTGAGCACCTATGGATTTGCCTGAGTGCAATGATGTCAATTCTGTTCAACAATAAAAATAACAATATGGTTATCACATCGCAAATAAGCTCTCCAAATATACCACTCATCTCTTATGTTTAAATTAGCCCATACCTGTGATCTAAGAAAAGGAACTTCCACTCTAGAGAATGGCGAGAGGTGAATTCACTGGTCGTTTCATCTACGGTGGACATTTCTCGAATGATGTGACATGTCTGAAGGCGTACTGCACAACAAAAACACAGCGTCTGCTTAGGAAAATCAAGGTTAAGAAAGTCGTTGTCGGTGACCATGGCGTCATCTGAAGAGTTGGAAAAATTTAATAAATCAATCGACAGTATTGCCACTATTTTACAAACAAACAAAAATATATATTTTAAAACAATTCTTCTTATATTGAGAGGTGAATCTGTAATGTACAAAGTTTGATTTGCAGATAAGTGTTTGATGGGATTAACAAAAATAGGTAATGACTTACTAGGACAAGGGACAAAGAAACTGCCTATGTTCTGGCCACAAGGCCTTTGTCGGGGACAATCTGACAAAAACAGAAGGGAAAGAAAGCAAGAACTAAGTTAAATACACACAGAAGCCCCCTTCAGTCATAACTATGGGAATGTGCACCTGTGGTAATAGCCCTGAGCTGCTTTTTTGCCTGATGTTCCTTTCGGCGTGTTCTTTTCTTTTCTGCTTGTAGAGATAGCTTCTTTTTGCCCAACATGAAGTGGCGTCAAAGGGAGCATCGCCACTTGGTGCGATCAGCAGCTTCATTCTCCCAGGTTGGTGGATTTATGTCCACTGCCTTCATGTCTCCCTTGCACACATCTAATAACTTGAGCTGCGGCCTCCTAGCAGGTTCTTTTGTCATCTGCCAGTTAACCGTATAAAATATCTTTGGGGATGCGACAATCTTCCTTGTGGTGGACATGGCCAAAGCAGCGTAGTCTGTGCTGTCTAAGACATGTATACTTGCTTTGAAGGCCAGCATGTGTGTGATGCAGTACTGTAGTTTTATTTTTCAACAGGCCCCATTCATTTGCTCTATGTAATTATCTTCTTCTCTATGTAATTTTTGAGTTCAGTTTTATGAGGGATTACTGGGGAGTTAAATTTTAAGATTCGCACCAGTCTTCTTTTCTTTTTAATATAAGTGCGTTCATTTTTATTTCATTAGCAGTTGAGCGCGTAGTATTATTAGGCTGGGTGAATATTTTCCGACGTAAACCCGCACCTACCCGGTAAAAACGGGGGTGGGTGTAGAAACGACCCAGGTTCTAGGTTTGAACCAACGAAAGTTACATTTTCTAACGCGAACGGTAATAGGTGATATAACATTATGGAATTCTTTTCGTGCGCGAGCAGAATAACCATGAGTCATGTATTTGTTGCAATATTATTGGCGTGTTTCAATAGTTTATTAAATGCGGAAGTATTATTGGTTCAAGGTCGACCCTAAACAAAGCCACGCGATGACTCACTCATAGCGTGGGGCGGTTGCATCAGCTTTTTGGTACGATAAATAACAGAGTAAATCAAGTAGCGGTCTCTCAGATTTAAAAATTCCCAGCCGTGAAATCAACGTAATTTTCGCTTGCTCAAGCTTGAGATATTCGATTTGGGTATGTCGGTAACTTTATTAGCGTAGGAGATAGCTCTGTAAGATCTTAGCACGTTTAAGTAAAGTTTTCCTTCGGGGGGGGGGGGGGGGGAATTAATTTCTTACACAGAAGTGCCATCAATTGCTTACTTATGCCAAATGATAGAATGTAGAGTAAGCAGTGTCGACGCATTTCTTAGAACTAAGTAGCAGTATCTATGATTGTGTAAAGGCTTTTTGAGATATTCACTGTGAAAGGTTAGGCACTAAGATAAACTGGTGCTCTGCAATATATAGTAGTCAGTTGTGAAAATCGCAATTTAATTCTGATAATTTACGCGAGCATATTTGTGTAATTCTATTTAATTGGGTCTTATTAGTTGTGCTAAATTTGGTAATGCAGTTGGATGACCAGGGGTGTAATTAACACTATGGAGAGGGCGTAGGAAGTTGTGTATTTTCTACGGGTGTTTAATTAATAACCTCTTGTAGTCAGAAGATAGGAGTGTAATTAATATTATTGACAGGGGATTTAGGAATTCCTAGATGGTGTGGTTTTATTTGATAATCTTCCCCTGGTCAGTCGTAAAAGTAGGGCCTAGTATTTGGTACAGTGGAGTCCTCTCAGTGTATGAATTGTTTTGACACGAGGCGCGCCTTGCACAAAAGATTTAGGTCAGCCATGTCTGGGGGTTTACCTACCAGACCATATTAAATGAGAGAGAAGGGAAGTGTAGGGTAGTCTGACTTTTGGGGCATAAATATTAAATTATCGCTGTGCTTAGTTGTGTAGGGGAGCGGTGTTCATTAAGGGGGAGACGGGAGATGTTTTAATTAAAGTGTTTATATGTTAGATTGTTGTACATTAGTTGTTATTTCTTTGTTTGCAGCAGTTTCACAGGGAGGGGTGCAATTCGCCTTAGAGCTTGCCAAGATAGTCGGCCTTTCTCAGGAGTAGAGGGGTCGAGGCAGCTCCAGAGGTGAAAGAAAATTGGTGAAAGATAGCAGTTCTCATGCAGTGAAGCCCCATGCTTTTTGTGGGAACGGGTACATCTTTATAAAATCCAGAGCTCTTATCTTGTTATACCACTCCAAAAAAAGGCGCGTGGCCTGGAGGGTGGGTTTGGTTGTGTTTGTGTAAATTCGGCCATAATAAAGCCGACGGTCCTAAACCCTAAGAGGGGTAACAGGGCCATTGAATTAAGCTTCGTCAGCAGTGAAGCATCTTCATTCCTAGTCAAGTACCTAAGTCTAAAAGCCCAAGCAATCAGCTACAATATTCGTGGGAGGAGATAGGGTCAACATTCCTTCCGAAGGCTTTAGATAGGAGAGACAGAAGTTTTAGAGTCTGATAGTCAGGACAAAAACAGAGGAGAGAAAGAATTTAAGAAGTTAGATAGTCAGAGCAGAGGACAGCCTCTGAGGATGCACTGAAGAAGTCTGTTAGTGGATCAGTGTTTGTGATCGGCGGTGTAGGACTTTAGAAAGTTCTTTTTCCAGATTTTTGTGTTAGTTAGGTCTATATCCGGACAGTGGTGTTAAATTTTTTATATATATATAATTTAATAATAGGTAATAGGAGTGGTGGCTCATACTTCAAGACCCCATCAAATTACTGTGTGTTTAATCCTAAAAATCTTGTTCCCATACAGGTTGAATGAATGGGGGACAGGGTTGGATTATATTATCAGTCAGTTTAATTGTTTTGTTTTTTTCAGGTGTGCGACCACGCACGTTATTTATTTTTGATATGTAATTTATTTTATGGTGTAAATAAACTATAAACTGTATACTGGATCAGTCTCTATAACTATACTGTACCTATATGTTGTCTGTATAGTTGTGTCTGTGGTCTTTAGTGAAACCTTATCTCTTTTATGGTAGTCAGAGGTGGTGAGTCTTTAGCTCTTAAGAAGTCATGAGTGGCAAGGGAGAGTCAATCTAGGTTCTCACCCTCGAAGCTATAAGTCTCATCTTTCCACAGTCACTGTCATTTCTCATACAAAATCTATCTTCTCAGACTTTCTCATACTAGTGTCTTGACTATACACTCAGACAAACTCTATACATAAATCCACTACGTGACAATGTGGCAGCGCCTCAATACTGTCACTTTGTTCTTCCATGAAATACCACGGATGTGGTGTAGACATCGAGGATGGAAGGTATTGAGCCTTCTTTCTTGCTTAGCATATGTTGTCCATGTCTCGCTGCAATATAGAAGCGTGCTGGTGACGCAGACATTCATGTATATATATATATATATCATCATCATCATCTCAACTCGTAACCCGTCATGGGTTGTAGGGGTGCCATGGTGGAAGCATCAGCAGACAGGGACCTCCACTGCTCTCTATCCTCAGCAATGCGTACAAGTGTGGAAAAACCGTGTTCTGCCCATTCTTTGATGTTATCAGCCCAGGATTTTCTTTGCCTTCCTCTTCTCCGTTTACCTTCGACTGTTCCCTGGAGGATCGTTTTCGAAAGGGAGTCATGATGAGTTACATGCCCAAACCAGGCAAGCTTTCGACGTTTTACTACTGACAAAAGTGGTTCATGGTGGCCTGCATATGTGTTTATCTTCTCTCTAACATAGACATTTGTTTTGTGCTCTTTATAGCAAATGCGCAAAATTCTTCTATAACATTTATGCTCGAAAGCCTGAATCCTTCGCTCTGTATCTGCAGCGAGTGTCCAGCCCTCACACCCATACAAGAGAATAGATAATACAAGTGATTTGTATAATTTGATCTTCACAGGAAAACTGATGTTACTTTTCCAGATCACATTCAGCCTTGTCATGGCAGTTGAGGCCATCTCAAGTCTTGTCTTGATTTCTTTCCTTGATCTTCCATCACTACATATAGTGGACCCGAGATATTTAAAGGTGTTAACTTCTTCTAACGTTTGCCCATTTAATGTAATGTTGGTCGGAACATGTTTCTTATGGCTATTCACCAATATCTTGCTTTTTTCTATATTAATTTCCATCCCATACGTTCTTGTTACTTTCTCCAGTCTAGAGGTAAGGTCTTGAAGTTCTGATTCTGTTCCAGCTATCAGATCGCTATCATCAGCAAAACGTAGATTGCAAAGAGGTCGGCTTCCAATCGATATGGTTGTTTTATAATCGTAGAGAGCCTCCTACCTAATATGTTCTAGATATATATTAAAGCAGCAAATTATGGTGGGGGGGGGGGGGGGGGGGGGGGGGGGGGGGGGCGGCACACACGCACGCACGCACAATCACACACATATACGAGGGGCGTTCAGAAAGTAATGCACCACATCGTTTTTCTCAGCTAATAATGAAGATAGAAGCACGAAATTTTGCACACTTCAAATATGGCATGTGCCAGTTGTGTGCACTAAACTGCACCGCAACCGGCCAAATAATACGGCTGCCCTAAACTGTTGAAGTGGAGCATGTTAGCAACTTGCGTTATAAACAGCGAATTGTGATAGAATTTCTCGTTGCAGAGAAGGAAACTGTTGTGAACATTCACAAGCGTCTATGTGATGTGTATGGAAGTTGTGCAGTCGACAGGAGTACAGTCAGTCGCTGGGTTCAGAGAATCAAAGAATCAGGAAGTGGAGATACGGAGCTGCTTGATCATCCGCGATGTGGACGTCCTGCCACAGCCACCAACGCAGAAATGTTGAAATGCGCTGAGGGCATTATTCTTACTGATAGGCAAATCACTACTCAACAATTGGCCTTACAGCTGTCAGTCAGCATTGGCAGTGCAAATGCAGTTATAAAAACACTCGGATTTTCTAAGGTTTGCGCAAGATGGGTTCCTCGAAGTCTCACAAATGACCACCGATTGCAAAGGAAAGCAATTTCTTCTGAATTGTTGGAGCATTTCAATGCTGATGGAGAGAACATTTTGGCTAAGATCGTTACCAGCGACGAAACCTGGGCACATCATTTTGAACCTGAGACAAAAAGACAGTCAACGGAGTGGCATCATCCGCAATCACCATAAGAACGAAATTCAAGACAATTCCTTCACTTGGAAAGGTCATGATCACTGTCTTTTGGGACATTGAAGGTGTGATTCTTGTGGACGTTATGCCAAGAGGAGAGACAATCAATTCGCAAGCTTACATTAAGACATTGAAAAAACTCAATCAACGTTTTCGCAGAGTTCGGCCGCACAAGAATCCAGCAGACCTGCTTCTCCTTCACGACAATGCGCACCCTTACACAAGTCTGGCAACACGGGAAGCAATCACCAAATTGGGTTGGACTGTACTACTCCATCCACCCTATAGTCCCGATTTGGTACCCTCTGATTTTCATCTATGTGGTCCACTTAAAGATGCACTCCGTGGGACAAGGCTTGAAGATGATGAAGGAGTGATTCATGCAGCGAAGAAATGGCTACATGATCAAGACAAAATCTGGTACGGGCTAGGAATACATGCACTTGTTTCACGCTGGCATAAAGCCGTACAAGTTGATGGGGATTATGTTGAATAATACCGATGTTTACATGACATATCCATGTATATTGTGTATAAATTTCATGCTTTTTGAATAAACAGCTCCTGAGAAAAACGATGTGGTGCATTACTTTCTGAACGCCCCTCGTATATATAAATATAACAGCTTTGGTTTTTCATGAAATACATAAAAATAAATAATAGATACAATCCATAGAATAAAGTGGTTTGTGTCGCTGCAATGTGTATGAAAAATAAGTGTTTGATGTAGACAATGCTTGTACATTGTTCATTATTGTGTTATCTTATTCCAGATAATTTACAACTGAAAATGCATTTCTTCCCTGTTTCATGGGTTCCTCATCATAATGCTTTAGTGTTGCATTATCTACGGCACATCGGGTATTTTTCTATTTCAAGATCACCATCATCTTGTTTTTCGCTCCCTACGAAACACGAGACCACCACTGCAAATGATGAAGACCTGATGAAGTCTATGTTAAACCACGTGCAGTTGCTGTAGCCATTCATGTTATATGATGAGGTTTTAATCCCCATGCACAAACTCATACTGGTCGCCTTGTGCATCATGCCTGACAAAGCAGCAGTCCTACCCTTTCTTCATCTCCTCAAAGACCATTAAAAACTAAGCAGATATTTCAAGATTTTATTACATAAAACAGGATTATTTACTATGTTCACCAATCTTGCCAGGCCCAAGATGTCAGGGTCAGGATAGTGGAAGCATTCAGGCCTCAAAAGTCTCAATATGTCCTTCTTTTTGGTGTCCACTAAATATGCTGTTATTACTTCTTCTTCTTCCGTCCTTAGCCGCCGACCGTCAAAGCAGTCAGTGGCCAGTACGCCTAGCGGCGTCTTAGGGCAACAGCAGATAGATTTTCTTTGCCATTGTTTCCCATCACGCCTAGTGGCGTCTTTAAGGCAACGGCAAATCAATCCATTTGCTGTTGTTTCCGTAATCGAAGTGACTGGCAAACGGGCTGTTATTACTATTGCTCCAAAAATCATTGTTACTACTTGGAGGGTAGGAGGGGGTGTTGGAATGAGGAGACAAAGAAAGAAAGAAAAACAACTGTGTCCTCAGGCATGTTGTAAAAGGCAATAAATATATTGTGCATGTGGCTAGCAAACTCATCATGTAAAACAAATTATCACAGAAAAAACTGCTGCAAGTGCTTTGATGTAGGCTTCCTACAAGGGGGACAGCTCTCTGTGCTTCACAAGCAGCAAAAAAAGGAGATGATGATGATAGAATTCTATTGAACAGTTATTTTCATCCTAGTAATAAATTATTTTTAACTAGCGCTTACAGTTTCTGGGGTGTGTCAACATGTGTACTATTCTCTGCAGTCTTTTGAACACTGCAGTATCTAAAATAATTTTATAGGTATGATCTGTTATTTTGTTTAATGAACTGCTAAACTAATCACTCATGCTGTAATAAGTCAAAAATGTATAAACACCCCTGTGGTATATACACCCACATATATTAGGCTGCTCAGCAAATTACTAAACAAAACACTTTTATAACTTTTCATGTACCCGCTCATACACAGCAGGCCGTTGCTAGTACCAAACATTCTTACTCACTCAAACACAATCAGCCTCAGCTCATGAACAGCTAAACCCTACCTTCAACTTCTATCATCTGTGATGTTCCAAAAAATTTCACAAACTCATACGTAGCAGGTTCAGTTGGGTCCATTGTACCCCTCCTCAAGTGACCAGTAAATGTCAAGGAATCATCACCTAAAAAAACAAAACAAAACACACACACAGATTGCACATAAGTAATGTTTATTCTTGCATCAGACACAGAGCTTAACTAAATAACAGCATTGAAATATAGCAAGCAGAGAACTAATTTATCATGCTGCAAGTTCGCTGAATGAGAAGAAGACCTTGGTGATGGATAGGACACACACTGAGAAAAGTTACTGATGGCATTACAAGGTAGTCCTTATTCTGGAATTTCCAAAGTTAAGAGAGGTAGAGGGAGACTAAAAAACACATGGAGAAAATAAATGGAGACAGTCATAAAGGAGGTAAAGAAGATCATGGAAAGAGTGGATGACACTTAACAGGACAACCTGGCACTAATTTCCTAAAGGCTTATGCTCCATGGAGAGCTGAATGACAAAGGCTGATTACTGCTGCAAACCTTGAGACTGAGGCGTCTGCCACTGAAAAAAGTAACATCTATATTTAAGAATGCCCGATGGGCAGAAAAGCTATGAAAAAAAGGAGATGCTAGTCTAGCAAACAAAAAGCAGGGGGAGAGAAAGAAAAAGAGACAGTTAAAAAAACCTGTGTTTGAAAACTCCCAAGTAAAAATAATCAATTTAACAAAAAATAAGTGCTAAGCTTAGGGAGTAAAGTTTAAAAAAAAAAAATTGCTGTGGTGACAGTTTTTATAAGTGAACAATACCACAAAATCACAGAAAGTTTCAGAGTTTACTCTTTGTCAGCCACTGTCACAAACACGAGACAACGATTAGAAATATAGACAGGTTAGGAGAAATAGATAAGGCACACTGCAAACACATGGACAAATAGATGAACAAAACAAAAACATATAAGATGGGCTATTTAGAAAGATGAAGAAATGAAAAGAAACAATACAGGTAACACTAAGAAATAGTACAATAAACTGGTAAGTAAAAATGCAAAACAAGAGAGAAAGAAAACAGACTTCATTCCTATTTTTCATTTTATTAACTTTATCTTCCACTTTTACAGCAGCCCTCTTTATTGTTTACACATATAGTAAATAAAACACAGTGGGAGAGAAAGAAACAGAGACAAAGTAAAAAACTTAGATTCAAGAACTCACAAGTAAAAATAGCTACAAAAAAAGAGGAGCTAAGCTAGCAAACAAAATGCAGTGGGACAGAAAGAAACTGAGTAAAACAATGATCTTTAAGAACTCCGAAGTAATAAAGATATGTTTAAAAAAAAAAAAAAGAAAAAAAAGAGAGAGATCCTAAGTAAGCAAACAAAAGCAGTGGGCGAGAACTAAATGTTTAAGTACGGTCAGGTGAAACTGCTATGAAAACTTCTTCTTCTTCTTTGATCCATAACCGCCAACCGTCAAAGCAGTCAGCGGCCATCACGCCTGGTGGCGTCTTGTAGGGCAGCAACAAATTGATTCCACTTTGCTCGGTCGGCGGCCATCCTTCGTACAGTGCCCCAACTGTGGTTCATTCTTTGCATCTCAGCTTCCACAGTTCTCCGCCAAGTTGTTTTTGGTCGGCCTCTCTTTCGCTTTCCCTCGGGGGTCCATAGCATAGCTGTTCTTGCGATGGTATCAGGGTCCCTTCTGAGGACATGGCCAACCCAACTCCAGCTATGAAAACTTAGAGGTGCTAAACTAACAAACAAAATTCAGTGGGGGGGACACAGTAAAAAACTTATGCTTACAGAGTTCCCAGGTGAAAACACTATGAGAATAAAGAGGAGCTAAGCTATCAAACAAAATATAATGGGAGAGAAAGAAGTTGAGAGACAGAGTAAAAAAACTTTCTCTTAACCTGACAAAACTCCTGGGTGAAAACGCTACGAAAAAAAATTAGGTGGTAAGCTAGGAAACAAAATACAGTAGGACAGACTGAGAAAAATAACTATTTTTAAGAACTCCAAAGCAAGGAATTCTGAAAATGCAAGTGCTAAAGTAGTAAAAAATGTATGGGAACTTTTTTTTTTAAAAACAAAAAATAAACAGAGGAACCTTAAGCTGCAACATCAGCATCATGTGTCATCAATGGCTCAAGTGCAATCCCTACAACAGCAGCAACAACCATCTTCCCTCATCCTCATCAAAATGTATGTCTTTCTCTCTTGATTCATCATATCTTCCATTTCAGTAGGCCAAATGCCTCCTTCCCTTCCCCATTATATCCATTATATTGCGGTATCCACCACGTATAAAACAAAGTTCCTTAATAAATCATTAGCAGTTTTTATACTTAGAATGTCACTGCAAACAATGTTCTAATTTAGAGCACAATTGTTTTTAAAATGTTCTTTAACTTGCATAATATTGTTAACAATATTCTATAACTTGCACAATATTGTTAATGATGTTTGATAAATTTCTCAACAAATCATAAGTATTTCTATACTTAGCATGTCACTGCACATGATGTTCTATGTTTAGAGTTTGATTATGCTAACATTGTTCTATAACTTGTATAATTTTGTTAACAATGTTCCGTAACATTATATTCTTCTAGGGCTGGACTTCTTAATCTTTTTTGTGCCATGGATCTCTTTGATTGTCCGGTGAAGGTTATGGACCCATTCTTAGAAAAAAATGTACATAAATGCATAATTAAAAATTGTACATTTTAAATCTTAACATACGTGCATGGATCCCCTAATTTCCATTGACGGACCCCTTCGTGGACCACAGGTCAAGAAGCCCTGCTCTAGGGCAATAGCTCTCTCAATAAATCACAGGTACTCCACTTTTTAGCTACTCCAAGGGAGGCCTTTAGATGAGACAATGTAACGGGTGGTATTCACTAGGTGGCTGATGGCAGGCCTAGTGATATAATTCAAGTTTGCACCTGTTCTCTTTTCTTTATCTTCCAAGTTATTTATGGGGGACTTGTGTACTGGCCATCTCCACCAGAGGTGTTGATTCCTGGATGAGATACTTGTCCTTCTTATTCAACCCATGACCCGTTCTATTCCTTCTTCGTTGTTATTAGTGACTGATCGTATAGTGGAATTTGTTCTTAAAATAGACATGGCCAACATTCAGCAACTCTCAAAGGATGGACTCCAACATATGTTTTATCCGCCAAAACATTTATTTACATATGGTAATATTCTTCAATAATGCAAGTAATTCTTCATAGAGCTCACATACAGTTGTATCATAGTTGCTTCATACATAAACTCTATATCCCATGTATTTACATAATCTCCCTTTGTCCTTCCATCATCTCCAATTAACTTGTTTAGTCTATTCAAACTCTACTCCAGTTTGCCTGAAAACTCCATATTAGCACTTACAACTCATTGCGTTTGTGCCTTTATTCTTCCTGACCAAACTTAGTCAGATCTACCTCTATTACTGTTCCTGAAAGCATAATTTAATTCATATACATGTTTCAAGCCTTCCAACTACATACTTACATGCGAGAGCATGTGGGCAGTTCTTACAGAAGTCGACTTTCCCAGTCGCTTACTTGTTGTATCAATTTCTATATTAGCTCATCCCTCTCTTATTGTGAACTCACGATGATAAATATGGTTTTCTTCTTGAGATTCATCAGCATTCATTTATTTACATGTAGTCGTACTAAAGTTGACCACCTATGTATCATTCATCTCTATCTTTTCTAGTCTGAACTTGGGGCTTCTGTATTATCTCTCATGTAAACATCTAACTCAAATGAATGATAAGTTCAACTTATACTTACATTCAGATCACTGAATCTCTCATGAAATACACTCTCTACACTCACTGTGTCTATAAGAAACTTCTTAATCATTTAGAACACTGTCTAGTTATAACAAATCTCCTGAATATCTCTGTACCTATGCTATATCTGTACAACCACAGAAGGCACTTCTTGAGACTACTGCAAACACGCCTTGCTTCTTCAGTTACTCAAACCAGACTGCCCTAATGACCTCTGGTCATTATTCTGTCGTACGTTTCTCTTGCTACTTCTGATTCGTTGCCCTAACTTGTTTTCACCTAAATTTATTGGTTGAGCCTTTGATTTACAACTCACGAGAAAATACTCACGTTTTGTTAACGCGAGCCGAGTTACTGAACACTCATCTGTTTTATTCATACCTTATTTTCTTCCTCGTGAACTGTCTTAAGCGTTCATCTGACCTTGCCAATAGCATGAATAATGCTTGAGCAAACCCCAGGGTGACAAGAAGAATAAACAGGAGTACTGCTTCCTCACACGTCGTATGAGGTTTGGTTTGGTTTGAAGGACTATCTTCATTGCACATTGACAACTCCATCAGTGCTCCGATCTCCTCCCTTAGATCATACAAGATGGGTCTCAGCACAGTGCATGAACTCTGTAGCACCGTCGAGAATCCTAATGTGTGTATACAGAAATTACACATTCTATAAATATTTTTTTTGGTGGGTATGTTTCTAACTTTTTAAATTTTGCCAGGGCAGCAGCCTTATGGCCTATTCTTTATGATTTCCAAATGTTGAGGGATTTTTACCATGCACAACATGCACACGGGACCTCCTACTTTATCGCCCTTATCAGAGAAGGCTAGGCATCCGATCTCACTACGCGGGAGGCCAGTATGACATCATTAGGACCACTGGTTCTGAATAACATATGTCGATAAATTATATTCCCTCTACTAGGAATTGAACACAGTACCTTCAGAATTTGAAGTGGACACCACACCTCTTAGCCACTCCGACCACTCGTCATAAGAGGTGAGTAATATGAGGTAATGATAATAAAGACTCCAAGTTTTTAAAGTATAAACTCACTGTGCACTCCCTGAGACTGGAATTTGGAAAGCAAGTTAAAAAACTTGAGTCGGTCATCCTCATGCATCAAGTCATACAAGGAGTGATTGATCAGGTCACCCTGAAACCGAATGAATTAAGCTATCATCATTTATGATTTCTTCTTGATTTCTTAAAAGGAAATATGAGAGAACTGTATAACAGCACAAAGAAGCTAACAGGGAAATACAAGCAAACAAGTTGCCTCATAAAAGACAAGAATGGAAAACTGCTCAGCAATATACAAGAGCAAATGAAGAGGTGGACAGAATATTTTGAGGACCTTCTCAATAGACCAGCACCACAAAACCCCCCCAGACATCCAGCCAGCAGAAGAAGAGCTAAAAATTAATGGTGAAAGACAAACGAAGGAAGAAATAAAGAAAGCCATAAAGCTTCTAACAGATGGAAAAGCGTCTGGACCTGATGGCATTCCAGCAGAGGCCATCAAAGCAGATATCGACACGGCTACAGAGATGTTAAATAAATTACTTGGTAAAGTCTGGATAATGTTACTATCAGTGCCAGGAAAAGTATTAAACAGGATTATCCTTGAGAGATTAAAAGAGTCCATAGACAAGAAACTGAGAGATGAACAAGCAGGTTTTCGACAAAACAGATCCTGTGTACAGACCAGATAGTCACTTTGAGAATAATAGTTGAACAAAGTCTGGAATGGAATTCACCACTATACATCGGATTTGTGGACTACGAAAAGGCATTTGACAGTGTAGACAGAGAATCACTTTGGAAATTGATGAGGCATTATGGAGCTCCCCTGAAGATCATTAATTTAATAAAGAAAACATATAAAGACATGTCATGCAGAGTTCTTCATGAAGGACAGCTTACAGAACCATTTGGGATAAGAACAGGAGTGCGACAGGGATGCCTCTTGTCTCCATTTCTTTTCTTACTAGCAATAGACTGGGTTATGAGAACATCAACAACACACAACAGAAATGGAATCCAGTGTACTCTGACTAAGCAGTTGGATGATCTGGATTTTGCTGATGACTTGGCTCTTCTGTCCGATAACCGTGATCAGATGCAGGACAAATTGAAAACACTTGATGAGAGGTCACAGCAATTGGGTCTGAAAATACACAGGGAAAAGACAAAAATAATGAGAATAAATGCAGCTAATGGTAACAGGGTTGAACTTGAAGAAACACCACTACAAGATGTATAATCGTACACATATCTTGGCAGCAATATAGACAAAGTTGGAGGGACAGACAGTGATATCAAAATAAGAATACAAAAAGCAAGAGGAGCTTTCATTGCATTGGGAAATATATGGAGATCAAGAGAAATCGGATCCAACACGAAAATAAGAATCTTCAACTCAAATGTGAAGTCAGTCCTATTGTATGGCTCTGAGACATGGAGAACATCAAAGACAACAACCAAAAAGCTACAGACTTTCATAAATGGGTGCTTGCGTAGAATAGAGATATTAAAATGGTATGACAAGGTTACCAACATGGAACTGAAGACAAGTGCCAGTGGAATGAGAGATGAGAAGAAGACAATGGCAATGGATAGGACACACACTGAGGAAACCTGTTGATAGCATTACAAGGCAGTCCTTGTTCTGGAACCCCCAGGGCAAGAGAGGCAGAGGTAGACCAAGAAGCACATGGAGAAGAGAGCTGGAAACAGAGGTGAAAATGATAAGGAGAACGTGGAAACAACTTGAGATGATGGCATGTGACAGGAGGACTTGGCATGTGTTTGTTGAAGGCCTATGCTCCTTTGGGAGTGGAGGGTTATGATGATAATCATTTATGCTGATTGACACAAGTGATTAAATGTGAACTATCACACATAGTACAGACAACAGTACAGGTTAAAGGTTATCATGTGTTTTCAGTCCTTCCATTATTTCCTTACATGGCTACCTCATGTAGTCCCCAGGGGTCTCTGAGGAAATAAATAAAGAACATGGCTACTACTATTCCCTGGTATATCACAAAAGGCTACTAATATGAAGCAGTGCATGAGGCTGGCAACCTATCATGTCAAATGAATCTCTACAGAAACCACTGATGTCAGAGTTCATTCTTTAACATAGGCTTCATAAAGGCAGCCATCTGCAGTGGTGGTTCCATCCTCCAGAAGGAGCAAAACAGGAGATGGTGATTATGATGAAAAAAGGACTGCAAAAGTTGCGGCCCCCCCCCACACACACATTTTTTTTAAATCTTGTAAAACAAAACACAAACAGAATGAACCTTAAACTTGAATATCAGCACTATGTAACATGAATGACTCAAAAACAATCTCTACAACGCTACATGAGATAGATCACAAAGCTTTTCAGGTAAGATGTCTGAGAAAGGTTGCGAATGTCACCACAAGTAACAGAAAGAGAAATAAAGACGTTAGGAAGTTTGTGAAAACAACAAGATACATGAGTGACACAGATGTCTCTCTAACGAGACAAAGAAAGTACAGACTATTGCTCCCTCAGGCACGTCAAATCAGGCAACATATGAGTCGCAACTTCACTATGTAAAACAAATGTCTACAGAAACCATCGCTACAAGAGCATATGAATGCTTTGATGCAGGCTTCCTGTAGGGGGAGCCAGCTGCAATGGTGGCTCAATGCTTCATAGGGAGCATAAAGTGATGTTGATGGAATATAAAATGTTATGGATAACTCTTCACAACATGGTCAAATCAGCACAACCTTCAACAGCAGCAGACCTGGCTTCAACAAGCAAGGAGGTATCTCAGAGGAAGATGGATATATAATATTAAATAAATCATGAACAAACATTGTGTGGTGCTGTCTAAAGTCGCACATGGTGCATAAAAACTGTTTCTCTCAAACAAGGGTTATAGCACTGTCATGGTATAGTTAAACCATATAACCTTATGACATCGTCCTCCAGACTTGGCTCGTAACGTAATGTGAGAGGTCACTCTATCGCATCTCTTACAGATGCCACACATAAAATAAAGAATAACTCAACGACACTCTGACAATCTCCAGAACTGTAATGAACACTTATACAAATACGAGAACCATAGTCAGTAATACAATGTGCTATGTGACTGTAGAACTCCAAAAATATGAGATAGCTGTCTAACCTTCTCACGCTCAACATTACAATATGGTGTATGCCGTAAGGTTATATGGTTTAACTATACCGTGACAGGCACAATTTATGTTTTTTAAAGTAAAGTAAGATAGCCTACTCACAGGTAAATGTCCCAGCAGAGAAGTCACACTGTCAGATACAAACAGCACCTTGCCCTGTTGTGTGAACACCACTAGAAAACTTTCTACAGACTGTTTTGAGAGCAGACAATCATTACAAAATTACAAATTAAGCGAAGTATATAAGCAACATAATAAAATACAAGCAATGCAGTAATGAGACAAATTAACTAAGCTATAACTGAATTAAAATAAAACTAAATATTATTTTAAAAAATTAAATGTGCTGTGTAAAGAATCTGTGTTTCCAAGAAAGTCAAGAAATATGATTTACAACATCTATTGCAATTATAATTATGTAAAGCAGTGGATCCCAGCCTGGGGTCAGCTAACCCCCACAGGGCTCCGGAAAGCAACTAGGGGGTCCACAAAGTACTAATGAAATATTTTCAGAAATAAAATAATATAAAATCGACCAAACAGCAACAACAAACAGAACTGCCATATTTTCAGCTCTCATCCACATGAAAAATAAACACAGAAACAGATGTCATGTGGAGCGAGACCTGCAACTTAAAATATCATCACTGGAGTCAGGTATTTGGAAGTTTACGGCTGTGAAACAAGAATCCTGAACTATTAACTGTTCCAGTGTGATTACTGAAGAACTTTAAATAAGTAAATACAACAAATTACTGAGTCACAGTTTTAGATGACCTGACTTTAAATAAATGTACACTCTTTTTGCAGTGTAATAAATGTATAGATCTGTAATATATACTCAATTTACCTGAAGTAAAACTAATCCTGTAAATTTTATTTCTCCTTATGGGGGCTGCATATCTATAGAATGAGTATTAAGGGGGCTATGAACTGCAAAAGGTTGGGAGCTGATGATGAACAGTATGCATGACAGAGAAATGTTATTACCCTCAAACTTTAGTTGTGTAAATCTGACCTCCAACACAAAGCTGTATTACAAACCAGTAAACAAATGTTATGACTTATCTATAACTACTAACGACATATTACAGACCTCCAGCATGAGTTGAGCAAATTCTTCATTACACAGAAAGGTTGGTTTCCAGTTTTCCTTTATTTCATTTGCTGCTGACTGAACAGAAAACTCTGAAGAAAAAAAGCACACCACAAAACCAATTTAAAACTCTAACAGCTAATAATTAAATGAGATTAAGTCAAAATATGAAAAACAATATGAAAATTGGAATTTTTTTCTGATAATCTATGAATCTAAATATGTAAAAATCAATTGTCGGAACACATTCTAAGAAGGTACACTCTGACATTGTAAATTACATTTTCTTAAGAAGCTAGGCTTTTTCCTCTGAAGAAAACCATGAATATCTCAGAAGCTTGTTTTATGTTACTAATTTTCTTCTTCTTCTTCCGTCCTTAGCCACCGACCGTCAAAGCAGTCAGTGGCCATTATGCCTAGTGGCGTCTTAGGGCAACAGCAGATAGGTTTTCTTTGCCATTGTTTCCCATCACGCCTATTGGCGTCTTTAGGGCAACGGCAAATCAATCCATTTGCTGTTGTTTCCGTAATCGAAGTGACTGGCAAACGGGTGATCAGCCCGTTGGTTAATTTTCTTATAACCAGCTTATTCATTCATCAATCGTGAGATATGGCATTGATACTTGTCACTGTATGATTAAACTTGTGTCCAATCTCATGATCAGATTTCTTCCTTATGTAATACTCTTGTACAGAGCTTCATATCACTATTAAATTAAAGTGCAAAATAATGAACCAATAAGAAGTTAAACTAAAACATCTATCTAAATACCAAACCTTGATGATTTCTAAGAAACTGTATGGCTGACTTCAGAACCGTTGATTTGTCCATTTTTTTCGTGTTAGCAGCCACCATAGAGCACAGTTCATTGATGAGAATATTAAACTGGTCCCGTCTTTTCTTCTCACTGAGATTGCGAGTTTTCCTGGTAGAAGAAGAAATTACAGTTTGTGTTCATATGTCAGCCTATTTCAAACACCTTAAAAAAACTGTTCTAAACAAAGATTTCTTGAAAACTATTAAAGGTCTACAGTGTTTTATCCAAACACCCAAAAACCAAAATATTCTTTAAATCAAAAGTTACTTTGGGCTACTTTCTATCACAATTTGGGTGATTTCTGACTATTTTATGACCCTGGGCTATTTTTTCCAACACATGGATATTGAACACTTGGGCTATATTTCTATGTTTCAATCGCAGCTTGACTGACATCTAAAAAAATCTGGTTTCCAAAACAAAGCTGTCCCTGAAGATTTAGGATAAAAGGATATTTCAGATACTGGGCAACACAAAAACTGTTACTGCCTATTTTAATTCACAGAACAAATACCATGACAAACTTTCCACCATAATTCCACAAATATTTGGAACTGCACGGCAGGAAAGTTAATATTCTTGTTTGCTGAAATTAGAATTAGCTCATTTATACTTTAGTGAATTACATTTTTGTGTTATGTTAATATTTATGTGGCACTTTTACATGTTTTTTACTTCATTTTGCAATCCTGACTTTCAATGTAGATTAAAGGTCAGACGTGACATTTTTAATGTCGTTATGACATGAATTTTTTTTTTAAGTTTAAAATTTATTAATATTATTAGCATTAGTTAGAATATTTTGTATTTTGAGTAAATAAGTTTACTATTATTATTAGCCATGATAATGCTAACAAGGTTAAAAACAGGCAGTATTCAACGAAAGTTATGGGCAGATGTGGTTGAAATTACAGATCACAATTCAGAAACTATTTACACAGACAACCAAAAGATTCAAGAAAATGAAAACACACTCAATTGTCGAAAAGGAGCATCAAAGAAAGGCATTAAAAGAAAAGAGGAAGAAGTCAACATCTAAAGCCAGACGACTACTGTAAAAGTATAAATGTTTATTCAAATATAAAGGAAGTCAAGAGTCTTGATAAAGATAAACAAGAAAACACACAGCATATTAATCAGGTAAAACAAAAAAAAAAACCACTCGTCTTACTGATACACTATGTATGACAGTAAAGATAATCCAAACAGGTGGTGAAGTAGTCAGAATTAAAGCATAACCTGATAGTAAGATCATAAATATGCTAGACAAAGTGACTGACCAAAGATCAGTTGAAGAAATAAAGAGAGCAAAATATGGCATAATAATTACAGTGAACAATACTGAAAAGGTACCAGCTCTGCTAAAAGACCTTGAAAAACCACCTGTTTCTTTAGATTTGGCACATAGTGTTAAGGTCAAGCTAGAAATAGTCAAAGAAACAAGGAAATGTGTCATCAAAGGTACAGACATGCCAACTGACTGAAGAATAGTTGCTAAATAGGCAGAGAGCAGACAATACTCAATACAAAATTTAAAAAATAGAAAGAATATCAAGAAAAATTGTAAATTAAACTGTAGTTATTACATTGGGGGAGGGGAGAGAAAGTGTCCAGTTTCACTCCCACTGAGGCATATTGGGAATATGGTGATAGGCCCATATTTTCTTGACCATCGGCATACTAGGGGTGATGTGGTCAGCATCTCGCCGGCCGCCTTAACCTTCCCAGAGTTGCTCATGAGGCTAGGTCGACCCTGGAGCCGTTTGCGGTCTAAAAAATCCCACCTCAACTGGGGATCGAACCATGGACCACCGACCTAGGAAGCCAGTGCACTAACCACAGCACTACAGCAGTGTTATTACACTGAAAGGACAGAAAATCCCTACACACTTGTACAATGCCAGTAAAAAAATTCCTACAGAAATTTAAATTCCCCCAGTAATCCAGTGTTCCAAGATAGTCCCACTGTATGCCTTTGAATCACAGAGAACATAAAAATAACAATAATGAAGAAACAAGACTTTTATAACTGGGCAACTGTGCAAAACAGAAAAATGTAAATGATATGAAAGGATCACTACATTGGAACTACGCAACTTAACAAAGAAATACCACTGGAACAAGTGGTGACAAAAAGGTGGTGGTGGATAGAAAACCCACTTAGTAAATCAGCTAACAAGTATCATTAGGCAGTCCTTCTTCTGGAATCTCCAAGGCAAAAAAAAAATAATAATCATAAAAGGAACTTAAATATATGAACATTACAGAAGTACTAAATACAAGTAACTGAAAGCAACAAAGGGAACTGAAATTTGAAGAGGAAAAACATCAACTATCCTACCACTGAATGAAAACGGTTAAAATATCAATTTACTGCAGTATTTCCATAATATATATAATTTTCTTTTAAATAATAAAGTCATAAAGTCTCAGGAGTTTTCAATTAACAAGTACTAATTGATATGCGACTACACAATTACAGCTAATCTTACCGTTTGACATTGTCTTTGTCGTCATCATCAGCATCATCAAAACTCAAGACACTTTCACTTCACGGAAAAAAAGAAGCATTCAATTAATCCTCTTCAACGTGACCAGCATCAGGAAGAATAAATACAATGTAATAATGGCATACTGACAAGTGACAGTATAACAGGAGTTGAGAAGAATTGGCTGGCGAGAGAGAGAGAGAGAGAACACACTGAGGAAGGCAGTTCTTGTTCTGGAAGACATAGGGTGAGAGAGGTAGAGGGAGACTAAAGAACACATGGAAGAGAGAGCTGGAGACAGAAATGAAAGGAATGAGGCAGACATGGAAAGACCTTGACCTGATGACATGTGACAGGAAGACTTGACATTTGTTTCTTGATGGACTATGCTTCTTAGGGAGCTGAAAGGTGATGAATAAATGAATTATGAATAATGGAATTTTGCATATCTGACCATTCTCTACAAAGAGGCATAGGCAGCTGCAACCAAATGAATACTTAACCCTAACTCTTATCCTTTATTATTGCATCTCTGAATTCTTTTTAAAAGTTGCACAGATGTGGAGGTACTTAATTGGCCGCTGGATCGACAGACATCTGAGCGAAACTGGACACACATCCCACTGTTCTAAATTTCAACCAACTGAAAATACTAAATGTAGTGACAGCATAGCATGGGAGGAAGTCACTGAAAGAACTCACAAGCTACACTAGACAGGAGACAAATAACTACTTATGGCAAATGATGATGATTACTCAGCAGATTATGAAAAATAATGATTCACAAATTCAATACATGCATGTCCAGTTAGTAAAAGCAAGTGGTACTGGTTGAAATGAAGAACAGTGGGACACGTTCTTTGAAGCCATCTAAATAAGTCACCCACATCATTTGGGTTAGGATTAATATAAACCCAATTTGCCACAGAGAGAATTAGGGTTTAGGGTTAGAATTCCTTTAAGTAACCCTTACCTGTACTCCTTATTAATGCATATCTGAATTCTTTTTATATAAATGTCGAATATAAGGCCTACTGTTCTTCATTTCAACCAGTGGTTCTATTAGTAATAACACAATCAGTAGCAATGCTAAACTCGTAGTGGTGATATTTCAAACAGCTGTGTGGTACCTTGCGAAAATAAGTATTTCCAAGCAGTCCTTCATTAAATTTTAAAACGGTTAACAAGTAGATCATTTATTTTTTTTAATATGTGGCAGTTTGGTTAAATACCCCAGACACAGACCATGGTAAATGACCTAGATTCAGCACTCCAACACTTGACACATAAACGATAATTGCATTAGCACAATTCCGCAGTTCACACACCAACACTAACAATACATTATTATATTAATAGAGCCGCCCTGCACACGGCTGTTTGCGAGCGATCTTTTAGTTATTTCCCCTTTTTCCCCCGACCGCGCTATTTATAGCCCACTTGACAGAGGTCACGTGGTCAGCTTCCTAATGGGAAAAACATGTGGCGATGTTTACTTTTGATAGGGCTTAATTAATGCTTTTAGGCTACTTTTTTATTATAAATACCGGCTTTAATTTTGCGTAAAGCTAGACTAGAAATGTTAGAGTAAATTTTAGAACAAGAACAAACATTTTATCACAATTAGAACAGAAGATATAATAGTCTGAAATAGTGTAAAATTTACGTTTTTTTTTATATTTTGTTATGGTTTGTTTATAATGCAATTTTCACTAAATCGGTCACAATCAACATGCATAACGAATTACAGAAATCAAAAGTAGAAAACCTGCAGAAAATGGATATCAAAAATTTGTTTTGGTTTCATGCGTCAAACATTAATTATTGAAAGTTTAAATTGCAAGTCCACATTTATTACCTTAAAATAACACACCCAATTGTCCCCAAAACATGTTTGAATTGCTTTTATGCTACTTTATTATTATAAATACCGGCTTTAATTTTGCGTAAAGCTAGACTAGAAATGTTAGAGTAAATTTTAGAACAAGAACAAACATTTTATCACAATTAGAACAGAAGATATAATAGTCTGAAATAGTGTAAAATTTACGGTTTTTTTTTACATTTTGTTATGGTTTGTTTCTAATTCAATTTACACTAAAACGGTCACAATCAACATGCATAACAAATTACAGAAATCAAAAGTAGAAAACCTGCAGAAAATGGATATCAAAGTTTTGTTTTGGTTTCATGCGTCAAACATTAATTATTGAAAGTTTAAATTGCAAGTCCACATTTATTACCTTAAAAAATAACACACCCAATTGTCCCCAAAACATGTTTGAATTGCTTTTATGCTACTTTATTATTATAAATACCGGCTTTAATTTTGCGTAAAGCTAGACTAGAAATGTTAGAGTAAATTTTAGAACAAGAACAAACATTTTATCACAATTAGAACAGAAGATATAATAGTCTGAAATAGTGTAAAATTTACGGTTTTTTTTTTTACATTTTGTTATGGTTTGTTTCTAATTCAATTTACACTAAAACGGTCACAATCAACATGCATAACAAATTACAGAAATCAAAAGTAGAAAACCTGCAGAAAATGGATATCAAAGTTTTGTTTTGGTTTCATGCGTCAAACATTAATTATTGAAAGTTTAAATTGCATGTCCACATTTATAACCTTAAAATAACACACCCAATTGTCCCCAGAACACGAGAGCTAACAATTATTTCAATCATACATCATGAGTTCTGATCCAGTCTGCGCAATGTTTTTCTAATATGTGCTGTTTATGAATTGTCTTACTAGGGAATAGCTTTCTGAACAAAGACATATAAGTCTCTATCGATGCTGTTATTGATTCTTTACTCGCCCAGTTTGTACTGTGCGATGTGATATTTTGTTGTGTACTGTTTTCTATTTTGGTTTATTATTAATTGGTTTCTGTGATATTTTGTTGTGTACTTTCTCAAATGCTTCTTTCAGTGAGTTGAATTGTTCTTGGGCAATAAAAGCTATGTTAGTTATATCTTGTTTGTCTGTAATTTTCAGTGTTTGTGTAATGATTGCTCTTGTAAGATCTTTATAAACTTTTTGTGTGAGATATCTGTGGCAGTGATTCCCTATAAATGCTCTGCTATTATAAGCCTGTTGTATGATTTTGTGTTTGGCTAGTACCTTGTCCATGTGTGAGCAAACTGGACCAGACCTAGTACACAGATCTTGAAACTGAAGTTTGGCCAGCGCATCTTGTGCATTTTCAAGTCTAACTTTAAAATTATCTGTCTCCTCCTTATCCTCACAAAGTTCAATACCTACCTGAAAAATTCAATTTTAGCTCCTAATTCTTCTGCCTATTTCCAGTTCCTACTAAATCTCTTCAAGTTCTTAAAAGTACTAATGTTTGCATGTATCTCTTGCGAATTCTCAAATATCTTTGCGTCTATTGTATCAGCTACCTGTTCTAGAAGTCTGTAGTGTTTCAAAACAATGCCTAATAAAATATGAAGGTAAGGAGGAGCTACATTTTCAATTTCAATCTCTAACATTGGTTTGTGTAAACAATTATGGTAATGTGCCACTTGCCTTTTATTCCCTTTCCCATATTTCATATATCTATTGTAATCTCTTATCAACATGGCCAAACTTCTTGGTTTGCAAGTTGTATGCTCTCTGGATGTCTTTGATGAAAATGTTTGGTTTGTCTGGAGCTCAAGGAATATACCCATGTCTGTGGTGTCTCCAGCAAAACAAGGAAATAATCCCCGAATAAGAAAACAACTACTTGTTTACCATCCCACTCTAAATATTTTAGTGACTCTATCTGAGCTTTCATGCCATTCATAAATATTTCTAAATTATCATATGTATCTCTGACTCTAGCCATTGATAAAAGGATGGTATTAGATTTAGAATTTGGTTTCTCTAAATTTACTACCTGCATTGTAACTTTGAATGAAAGAAGATATACAGTTACTTAGAATTCGCTGGCAGCCGTCGTGTGCACAGGATTGTCTACCAAAGAACACCAATGGAACAGTCCTTATCTCACACACAATTAAAAAAAAAAATTCATATTATAAATAGAAGATTAACAAGACTTGAAAGATAGATCAAATTATGTGGAAGTAATCTATCTATAGCTTTACATGTTTTCTGACGCTTATATACGTAGCTAAATATCATTATAAATGAATGAAAATGCAAAAACAGATGGTGCTTTACAAAGTTATTTTTTTACTACCTTATTTAAGATTTGTGGGTATCAGGAATGCGTTTAAAGGGATTTAAATGCTATAAAATCTGGTGACAATATGCTTGTTCTTGTAATGCCAAACTCACAAAACTGACTACCACACATTCTCAAGATATGAAACCAAAAAAAAAAGTATGTGGAAATAATCTTTAGCTTCCCTTCGAGAAGTCTTTATAATTATAAACTCAAACGAATGGGCCGATTTTTAGATATTAAATTAATAAAAAGATTACTTATTTTATGAATTTCCTTAAATGATGATGCTGTTTTCAAAAGTCTGTAACTCCATCAAAACTAATTTCAAACAAATAAAAATGCAATCAAAAATAGAACACAGAACAAAGTTATAGTACACAAAAGAATTTTAGCGCTGTGTTTATCCAGAACGAGTGTGTAATGATTTATATTTTACTGATTTTACTCACACATCAGCTGATTTTCCCCGCCAAAAACTTAAATAGTCTTTTACGGTGCACACAAAATTTTATACCCGGTGTCAGAATTCCTGTCACCGAAACTAAAAGAGCGCTCTGGTATAGGGCACAAACAGCCGTGTGCAGTGCATCGTGATTGTCCTGGTTTGGTTTTCTTTCATGCCTGGCCACATTCCTCACAAAGGAAACATGTACAAAACGTTATCATTAACTTTATCTTACAATGTTCTCTCAAACACAATTCAAATTCATTCATTTTAAGATTTTTTTTTTTTTATAGTATCAGTAGCCTATAGACTAAAGAACACAGCGAAGAAGAAATAGAGGAATACTAGGCAGACCTACAGCATACACTTAAACTAGTAAAATCTATTGATGTGTTGATAGTAAAGGGTGATATAAATGCAAAAGTAGGAAAAGGAAACTACAAGAAAATAATAGGACAGTATGGATTATGGAAAAGAAATGATAGAGGAGACAGACTTACCCAGTTCTGTAAAGAAAACCAGCTGGTTATATGGAATACCTTTGTTTGAACACCACCCAAGGAAACTATACACATGGAAAAGCCCAGGCGATGTAACAAAAAATCAAATTGACTTTATCGTGATAAAACATAGATTTAAGAAAAGTGTCACAAGCGCAAAGTCACGTCCTGGAGCTGACATAAATTCAGATCACAATCCGGTCGTCATCAAAGTAAATATAAAACTAAAAAGAACAGGAAACAGAAGAAATGAAGAACCCCAGATAGAAATATCAGCACTGAAACAACAATTTATAAAAGAAAAATATCTTGTCGATGTCAAAAATAAGTATGAACAGTTACAGACAAGAAAGCATGGAACAGTCTAGAAGAGAAAACCCAGAAGAAAAAATAACAACAAAATGGGAATGTTTAAAAACAAGCATACAATCAGTAAATGCAAATTTACCTGAAAAGGAGTCTTAGAAAAATCAAATTTGGATGACAGCTGACATCTTGAATAAAATGGCACAAAGAAAGAGAGCAAAAAACACTCCAGAATATAAAACAATAGACAACGACATACGTACTATGTGTAAACAAGCAAAAGTACGGTGGATAGAAACAAAATGCAAGGAAATAGAAGACATGGAAGCAAAGCACATGACAAGGGATATGCATGAAGAAATAAAGAAATTATCAAATAGGTCGAGGTTTGCCCAAGGATATGGCTGTATCAAGAACAAGAATGGTGCAACCTTACTTGATGAGAAAGACATATCAAACAGATGGGCAGAATATGTAAAAGAACTATTTGAGGACATCAGAGGTATAAAACCATCACCACATTCTAATGAAAGCCCAAACATTCTCAGATCAAAAGTAGAGAATGCAATGCATATGATACAAAAAGGAAAATCAGCAGGCATGGTCAGCACAAAAATTGAAATGATAGAATCCCTGGAGAGCTTTGGTATAGATAAAATCACAGATCTGCGCAACGATATATACAATACAGGATTTATACCACATGACATGAAGACATCAGTCTTTATAACATTGCCCAAAAAACCTAATGCAACAGAATGTTCAGACTTCAGAACAATCAACCTGATGAGTCATGCAATTAAAATACTGCCCAAAATCATACAGGAAAGAATAAAAAGTAAAGTAGACAGCGAATTCCAAGAAGAGCAGTTTGGTTTTAGGCGGAACAGTGGAACAAGAGAGGCAATATTTTGCCTAAGAATATTAGCAGAAAAATATACAGAGGTCCAAAAAAGTATGTACATGCGCTTCATTGACTATAAGAAGGCTTTTGACAGTGTCCATCGCTAGAAAATAATTGAAAGAGAAAATAATTGAATGCCTCGAAGACATAGGTATTGATGGAAAAGACATAAGAATAATCAGTAATCTTTATTGGGAGCAAACTGCTACAGTAAGATCTGGAAGGCATTATTCACCATACATAGACATAAAAAGAGGTGTCAGACAAGGTTGTGTGCTGTCCCACTGCCTATTTAATCTATACACCAATAAAAAATGTTCAAACAGATACAGGAAATGCCAGGACTGAACATCAGTGGAAGATCAATCTAACTTAGATATGCAGATGATACCGTGCTGTTAGCTGAAAGTGAACAGGATTTACAAGAACAAGTGAAGCAAGTGAACAGTATAAGTCATGAATATGGACTGGACATTAATACTGAGAAAACAAAAACTATGAAAACAGATGATAAGCACACAGTAAAGATAAGCATAAATGGGAAAATCCTGGAACAAGTCAAGAGCTTCTCATATCTTGGTCATATAATAACAGAAGATGACGGATGTGAAACAAATCAAGAAGAGAACTGGAATGGCCAAAGCTACATTCAACAACATGAGATATATACTGACATCTAAACAGTTAACTCACAAATAAAAACTGAGAATCATAAAATGTTAGGCTATGTATATTCTTCACTACTGTACAGTGTAGAAACATGGACAATGAATAAGCAATTGGAAGAACGAATTGAGACTCTTGAGATGTGGATATATAGAAGAATGGGGCGTATCTCATGGAAAGAGAAGAAAACAAATATGGAGGTCCTAGAAAATCTAGATATGAAATGAGAACTAATGAAGGAGATCAAAATTAGGCAGCTAAAATATTTTGGCAACATAAAAAGGCCTAACACCTTGCAGAAGACCATAATAGAAAGGAGAGTTGAAGGCAAACGTGCAAGAGGAAGACAGCGCTATAAGTGGGAAGATAACATCAAGAGATGGCCAGAAAATAGTCTATCAGAGTGCACCATCAAGACAGGAGACAGAAGACGTTGAAGATCCATTGGAGATGGCAGATGATGATAATGAGCCTGTAGACTAATTAGGCTAGTGATTTGATGCAGAGGAAAATACAGTCGGTGAGGAACAATTCAAGAATGGTTGTTGCTACGATGAGAGAGACGAGTTACAAATAAACAGTAAATAGCTTAATGAAGGGAGAAATGCAATGATCACTCTCATTAGGCTAATTAAACAAACAAACGATCAGTTCGAATTACCTTTCAATGCTTCGGCTTGGTGGGCGAAACAAAGCGATTTTTTTCCCGTAACTCATGGCAGGTGTACCAAAAGATTAGCCTACCCAAATGGCATTTTGCGCATCATTTTTAAAATTAAATACTATCTTTAGGGCTTAGGCCTATACGGAAACATTAATCAAAATCTCGACGAACACAGCAGACACACAAGCCACCATTTTGTCTACATCATTCTCTCTTGACCAATCATAATGTCGAGTTTTATTAGGCGCGTCCTGGAGACAACTCAAAGCTCGTGCGTACTCGCTTCCAATGAGCCGTAAGTTATTGGGTAGGAATCGGTGTTATATATTGCGCAAAATTACCAAGTAGCCTACTGAGTAATATCAGTTCCACAATGAAACTGAAGGTATACCATACTGTCTTATTCAATAAACTCACAAGTTTATTAAACTCCCTCCATAATAAAAAAATTTGAAATGTTAGAGAAATATATCCTCTTCAACCCATACATATCGTGTAGATAAATAATCATGCCCAGAACATGAGCGTTTTTAACTGACGCAATTTGTAGCAATTCAAGATCAAGGATCTGACATCTATCGGAGGCAGTAGCTGAGAGAGTGCTGGAATATTGTATGTACTGTATTTTTATGTGGTTTCTGTGAGATCGAATGGGGTGGTCTCTGTCGTCTTCATATCTGCTACAAAAATGAGATGTTCCATCACTCCCTGAACAAGAAACTTAAGACACATAATTGAGTCTGATCTTACACGACTAACGCTGGAAATCCGATATTTTTTCCTCACACCTGTAAATTGAGTTTGGCCAGGTAGCCTGGGCAAGGTACCACAAATGCTAAATTACTTGTGTGGGAAAGGCGAAATATTTGAAGGGACCATGATGTGGTGTTATGAGAGGTTAGGGGTGTTCATCCACCTAAGAGTACACCGAGTGAGGTCAAGCTGTGTAAGTCCCTGAGTCTAATAGTTGATGTTGTATTCTCGGGGTACCTATCCGCTACCTCCCTCAGATCTCACTCGGGATATATTTTTATGATGTATGTTAATTGACTACGTGTCTAGGGTAATGCAAGTGTAGTGATGCTGTAATTCAACAAACACAACTGTAACTCAATAATATCAAAATGAGTAAGACTCTGTTGGACATTTTGGTAATAATACTATATTACAATTTAATCGCACTGATCTTAAATTTTCTGGATCAGGACTGTCAATTCAAAAGAAATTTGTGTTTGTATATTAATTCAAATAAATAAAGTAGACAATTTGTCCATACAAAGTAATTCTAAATTAAATAAGGTGTTTGTATCCCCACTGACTAATATTAACACTGGTTACTAGATGGAGGGTTGGGTTTTCTCATCATCCCCTCTTTATTTCTTTTCTACAACTTTTGATATTAAGTGGAATCAGATTTATGGATGTGTCTTCGAGTGCCAGAAAAACTGGACTTAACTTGGAGCCTATTGAAAATGACGGCTTGAGGATTCTCAATACAACGACAGTTCTTTTCACCCTTCCTGGAAGTAGATGTGGCAGGGAGCTGGCAGTAGTGTAAACAGCTTTCACCTCGCACACTGGTTCTGCTTTGCCAGGAGTTCTAGTACTTGGTAAGGGTACCAAATAACCCGCAGATAACAGAATAAAACACAAAATCACAAGCTTGACTGGCGGTTAATGGGCATAGTTCAGACCGCTATCGTCCAGATGGCAAAATGCATTCAACATGAACGCTTTGCTACTGCTCTCAAGTTGGCTGTGTTAACAGTTTTGGGCAAATGGCGCTGAGGCCGGCAGATTTGCTACCCCTCTCAAACTACAGTCAACCAATAAAAACTGCGTTTAGAAAATGTAACTTTCTCGACGCCTTTCAAAATTGAGCAGTTATCAGCATGTAAGTCTGTCTGTCCAAATTTTATTTTCTACAATATCTTCATCATTAATGGGCCGATTTTCAAAATGGAAAGTGATTATTAAACAGACAACTGTCCTCTATCTTTATATCTGGATTTCTTTTAATGATTTATCTTCGTTTTCATCTATGTAATTATCTTGTGATTAATTGTTTTTACCCCAAACTCACTATAACTAAATACTTCGCTAAGACAAGATACTTTATATAAGGGAATTGTTTTAGGGTAGTTTATTTATTAATAATTGCGCTACCTGCAATATATCCCTTTTTATTTTTACAAGAAACGCCATTATCTAAATTTACAAATCACACCTATAAAATCTGATTTGAATCTTCATCCACCCTGTCTCTCCCATTTTTCCTACAATGTGAGGCGACAACATTGGTTTTCGCCAAATGTCTAGCATTCGTTCCTAGAAATTGCTACGGGTATAGAAAAAGTGGGTGTTTGAGGGCGGGACTTGCCCGCTTGCTGACCAAAGATTCAAATCTTAGCCACGCGTTTGCGTTAGTGCATTTTGCGATGGCCCTAGTAACCGTCGCTAAGGCTATAGTTATTAATAGGTTTTCTAACTGTTTATTTTCAAATCTAGTAGTATTGGCCTTCAAACCAAGGTCAAACCTAGAATTTAGTTGCAGATTTTCTAACGTAATAGTGGAAATATTCAAATATTTTCCAATTTTCTCGACGTTCGTTTATAAACACTAAGAAGAGGGGTAGGGTACGGATGTCGGGCTGGGTGGGAAATTTACTTGGCGTAGTGACAAAATTTCAAATCGTTAGTTAAATATTTTTGCACTTGATTTGTTTTTATGGCCTAGAAAACGTTCAAACGCTGTAGTATTTCTTTATTTGGGCGGGGTGTATCACGGATATCTCACCACACTGCTTTATTGCGAGTTTCTTATAAAGAACCAAAAGCAGAGGTAGTCCCAAGTTTCATATGGAGCAGGAAGGGAGTGATGAAAGGAATGATGTACCGTACATACTTGTAATATTATTAACCTTTTCAACCAGTGTAAATGTAAAACATATTCACACTAACTGTAATGAAAGTTTACAACCTTTTCAACAGATGTAAATGTAAACATATTCAAACTATATTGTTAACACTTTCAACTAAAGTTAAATATAAAACTATTCATTTTAAATGTAAAGATAGTTTTTCGCCCACTGGGATTAATATTAATTCTTCTTCTTCTTCTTGCGATCGCATCTTTGATGATTACACCGTCAGACGAGTTCTCATGATGAATTCGACTGTTGTTTGAAGTTCCTCTTTAACTCCATATAGCTTTGAGTTTAGTGTTGAGTCATTCGGCCAGTATATCTTTCTTAACTGGTCATACAGAGGACAGTCCTGTAGAACATGCTCAGCAGTTTGTTCGTTTAATCCACATGTGCACAGTGGTGAAGCAGACAATCGTAGCTTGTGCATGTGTTTATTCAGTTTGTTATGCCCTGTCCTGAGTCGAAAAATAGTTATCTGTCCCTGCCGGTCGAGAGTGTGATAGTCGTCTTTGGGTTGGTTCTGTTCTCTTCTGATAGTCTGGATAGCTCTCTTTTTCTCAAAGTATGTGACTTCATTATCTTCTTGTTCACATTCTCCTCCCTTTTTTGCAAGTTTATCTGCCTTTTCATTTCCGGGTACACCACAATGAGATGGTACCCACTGAAGTATGGTTCTCTTTTTGGCAACTACCTTGTTTAGTTCATTTCTCAGATGCGGGAGTTTACCACCCTTGAGAGCTTGCAGGACAGACAGTGCATCTGTGAGGATGACTACCTGGTGGCAGTCAGAGTTGGTGTTATAAATCATATTTGCAGCTTGCGCTAGAGCTTGAACCTCAGCTGTATAGTTGGAACAGAATTTACCAGTGGGAATGTGCCTAGTCTCATAGTGGTTGTCAGGATATGAGATAAAGATACCGGCACCTCCATTCCTAACAGCATTAGTTGCTGATCCATCTGTATAGGCATGTATCCATGATTGATCGGGATAGCTTTCTTGGATCATACTCAATGTAGCAGTTCGTTTTTGCAGATCATTATACTCACATCCACTTGTGAGACCACTGACTGATGTATTAATTTGGAGGGCACTGCTGGCCTGCTCCCATGGTACAGGGTATAGGGTGGGCTTCAGTGGTGTTGTCTTCATGGATAGGTCTTCTTGATGCTGTCTTATAAGTCTTTTCCCCCGATGCACAAAGCTGCTACGCTTTAGACGTCCCAATGCCAGATCATCTAGTCTTGCCTTCATTGGGTGCATTGGCATACTGTTATACTTTTCCATCTGGATCATGGTTTTTGTGTCTCTTCTATGGGACAATGTCTGTAATCCAGCAACCTTCTGCATCTCTGTTATTGGTGTAGTTTTCATGGCTCCTGTAATGAGCCTGAGAGCTTGATTTTGCACCTTGTCCAAAGACTGCAGATGTGAGTTAGCAGCTGATGACCATGCTGCTGAGCTAAACTCTAAGTGTGGTCTTATTACTCCATTATAAATCTTCTTTAGATTTCGTTCATTTGCTCCCCAGTTGGTACCTGCTAATTTTCTGAGTATGCCTAGTCGCCTTCGGGCCTTTCCTTCTGCATTTTCAATATGCTTATTCCATGTAAGCCTTTGGTCAAATGTCACCCCAAGATAGGTGGGGGTAGCTTTCTTCCTTGATCACGGTTGTCCCTAGGTGTATGTTAGCTGATTTGTCCTTGGGGGCGAGGGAGAACAGTGTTGTGGAGGTTTTGTCTGTGTTTATTGTGATAAGCCATTTCTCTGCCCATGACACTAGCATGTCTGCTGCCCGCTGCATTCTATAATTTGCTGTGGTGACATTTTCATCAGCGCACGAGAGTACTAGGTCATCTGCATATAAGGCAGCTTTCACTCCTGCAGGGAGATCTTTCACCAGGTCATTGATGTAAACAAGGAAGAGTGTTGGGGAAATTACTCCTCCTTGAGGTACCCCCTGATGGAGCAACACTTTTCTGCTCTGTAGACCGTCAAGAGTGACTCTAGTTCTCCTGTTATGCAAGTATGACTGGATCCATTTCATCATGTTGCCTTGGATTCCACTTCTCCTAAGTTTTGCAATGAGGCCATCTTTCCACACCTTGTCAAAGGCCTGCTTGAAGTCGACCCAGATCGTTAGGACCTTTTTCTTCTCCTGGAAGGCATCTTCTATTGCTTGAGACAAGTAAGTAACTTGGTCTTCTATACTGTAGCATTCTCTAAATCCAGCTTGTTCCGGCACCAGGATCTGCTCAGACTCTAAATACCATTTCAATCTGTGGTTGACTATTCGCTCCATAGTCTTCCCAACACAGCTTGTGAGACTGATTGGCCGGTAACTTGCAGCCTCGGTCTTACATTTCCCTTTCTTTAGTATGGGTATTGTGATGGCTTCTCTCCATACTTGGGGTACCGTTCCTTTCAACCAGCTGTGGTTGAATATCTCAAGCAGTTTTGTCTTTGCTGCTGAGCTCAGATTTACTAGCATTTCGTTGCTGATTTTGTCTGGGCCGGGTGACTTTTGAAACTTAAGCTTGGAAATAGCCTTCTGTAGTTCTCCTAGTGTGATGGGTTCCCTCATTGGGGCAGGAGTATCTGTCTGTCCCATGGTTGCCAGTATTTCTTTTCTTATCTCTCTCTGATGATCTATGTTAATGGGTAAGTTGCTTTCTGAACTGTATCTTCTAGCAAACAAGTCTGCAGCTTGTTTTCCTCTGAAAAGTTTGCCACCTTCATCCAATGTGATAGTCTGCCTAGGTGAGGAACGCTCTTCATTTAGAGACTTGACTAATCTCCAAAGTTTCCTGCCGTCTTTCTCAAGGTTCAGCGATGCCGTTTTAGTTCTCCAGCTTTTCCGTTTTTCTTCTAGCTTTGTTCTCTGAAACTCTGCTACAGCCTTTTTCCATTTGTTGTGAGTTTCAAGTGAAGGCTGAGACTCTGCGTCCTTTCTAGCCCTGTCCATGGCTTCCTGACGTTCTTGGAGTGTGCTGGACCAGTATGGTATGTAGTTACGCCGGCATCCTTTGGGAATGGTTTCTTTTGCAGCTTGTAGTATGCATCTGTTGAAGTCTTTTACCACTTCATTAATGTCTCTGTTCTGTACCTTGAGGGTAGACAGCAGCGTGTTCACCTGATGCCTGAATAAACCCCAGTTGGCTTTTTTGTAGTTCCATCTTGTAATGGCTGGGCCTGTACTGAGAGTTGCACTCTGGACAGTAAGAAAGATTGGGCGATGGTCGCTTCCCCCTAGTTGGTCTCCTACTTCTCTACTAATAGATCCAGCTATATCTGGTGTGGAGAAGGCAAGATCTGGTGTTGAAGTTGTGTGCCATCCTCTGGAGTAGAAGGTAGGAGTATCTGTGGCATTATTGACTAGGATTAGGGAGTGATCATCTTGCCAAGTTTCAACCTCTTCACCTCTGTGATCCAGATGGTTATAGCCCCAGTTCTGGGAGTGGCTATTAAAGTCTCCAACTGCTATAAAGTTGGTGGCTGGTACCTGTATAGAGCTGAGACTCAGGGGTTTGTTGTTCGGACAGTAATAGTTCAGGAGTTCTATTTCCATCTTGTCTACCTTTATCTGCAACAGCTGATATTCTGCTCCATCCATGAAGGTTTTCCTTTCGTGTGCAGGAATGTTATTCCTTACAAGAGTAAGTACTCCTCCTTTTCGTCTATCTTTTCTGTCGGATCTGAAGCATTGATATCCCCTTATTTTAAAGGTTTGATCTGCTTTCAAGTGAGTCTCTTGGATACAGCAAACACTGACTTGCTTCTCATACAAGATGTTTTCCAGCTCTGTCTTTTTGCTGTATCCAGCCTGCTTGCTGTTCACTCCCTCTGCATTCCAGTGCATCATGACAAGTGGCACTCTGGGTTTCTCTTTTTCTGTTTTGTTTTGGTCAGTAGTTCTCCTCCGCCGTCTGCTGACTCCACAAGACGGTC
This sequence comes from Oreohelix idahoensis, assembly GCA_024509875.1. Taxonomy (NCBI): domain Eukaryota; kingdom Metazoa; phylum Mollusca; class Gastropoda; order Stylommatophora; family Oreohelicidae; genus Oreohelix; species Oreohelix idahoensis. The sequence goes on from JAMPIV010020742.1 coordinate 150,911, forward strand.
TAGAGGGTCCTCCAGTAGCTGAGGGTTTGCTCTGTCGAGGCTCAGAGCCCGGCACTGCACCTGCCTGGTGGAGCTCCACAGGGCGAGCACCAGTACGAGATTTATTTGACGGTGTACTCTCCATAGAAAAAAAAAAGCGAGTTGCGTGATACTGTGGTTTCCGGTGCGCCTTCTGGCCCAGTATCTATGACTTTAGCACCTGTTCAACGGGAGAGTGGGCTCATCCCTAATCTGTTTATGTTCCCAGTAGTAGACTATTCGCAAGCAGCCTGGGGGTGTCACTGCTCTGCGCGGACCTTGTTTACCGAGGCGGCGTCCGAGCTCGTATGGTGAAAATATGGTTGCATTATCTTCAAAATAGCCCTGTCTTTCCTGCCATCCTGCAACTTTGAGTTAGGGAGTTCTGAGCTCCAGTCTCTTTCCCAGGCATTTTATCCTGGCCTGGCACGCATACAGAGGACCCCACTTCTGGTTCTAAGTTAGCAGTTGGGGACAGGTGGGGTAGCACACTGTGCATTCCCCGTCATCCAGGGGGGCTCTCCAACTATGCAGAGCTTGCACAATGCTGTGCTCTGGTTCTGGGCTCACCCAAGGAATCCTCACGTCCTGCACAGAGCCACTTCCAGATACCCACCACCTGCCAACCCCCCATTGTAGAAATCTCCTGCATGCGGCCATCCAGTCCAGAGCCAGTATTAAGTCTGGTGCCCAAGTGATTCCCCCCAAGCTCAGTGTGCAATTCTGGGTTCTCATCATGCTGCAACACAGGGGGGATTGTGATGCTCAGCCATCTCTCTCAACTCTGCACCGATAAATGACATCGGGGACTTAACTGTGTCTCAGTACTGGGAGGCCCCGTTTCCGGGTACACCACACACAGCCAGTTGAGGCAACGGTCGCCGTGGGCGTGTCTTCAGTGGGGAAGTTGTGGAGTCTTCCTGTCCATGTTCTTGCACATCCTAACACTGCCCGCAAGACATCGGAGGTTTGGAGAGTGGCCTTCTCTGCTTTTTTGAGCCGGGGTGGGCTCCCCGGGCAAGTCTCGATGGGGATCGGGACGTGTCCACGCGCCAGTGGGCCCAGCATCGGCCGCATCTGTTGGAGGACTTGCTCTGCCAGGTTTGAGTTAGTAAATTCCAACTTTGTCATCTTCTTGGCATTGTGATGCTGGGGTGCCTGTGGATTTCCTAACGCCCCGGGTAGAAGCCAGAAGTGTACTGTGCCAGCTCTGGGGGAGATAAAGGGGGTGTTTCTGCGTCTCCTTGTGATACGTAGCCAAGGTAGGGCTCACAGTGCTCTTTCCCCGCCACCAAATTGCCTGCTGGTTACGCCGAGGCTCTAGGCATGTGACCAAGAGTTGAAGGCAATAGGATCGTCACATCCTGAGTCTCTGTGCCTGTACGATGGGTTCCGATCTTCAGGGAGCAGTCCACACTCGTTCCCACTCCCAAGACTTGTTCAGTATCCATCTGGCTCCTTCCCACCCACAGAGGGCGTGTACGGTGTAGTGCACCGGTTTTATTATCGAGGTTTGCTCCTCTAGATCCGTTGTGTTTAGCCTGAGGATTCGCACCCTCAGTTACCAGGACTACCTCGAGGAGGGTGTGGCTCTTCACCACGCACAACGATCTTGGGGTATGAGAGGTTTTGCTAGGCCAAGAGACTAACACCGCAATGGTCGCTCCTTTCATGAACAGAATTCACTAGGCCTAGGGTGAAGCAAGGGGGGAAACCCACTACCCACAACACCAGCACATCATACCCCCTGTCTGTAGACTTTGCCCCAATATTAATTCTAAACGAGGGTAAAAGTTCCGAGATAGATTGGATGGTGGAATAAAAAGAGGGGGGCGCATAAGTATGTGTCGGGAAACTCAATACTCAGAGGGTATTCGTTTCTCTTCTTTTGCCATACTAGTTGGTGGTACCAGTTGAGGGTACTATTTCTGGAACAAGTGAGTGTATAAGTGGCCTGAAGTCGACGCTAGACACCATCATCAGACGGGTCTTAGAGACGCGGGACCAGCTTTGCAGTTACTCCCTGATTCTACTTGGAACGTGCTGCAACTCTTAAATCTTGACCAGGAACGTGTATGATCCAGTCATCTATCTGCAAGACCCAAACATCAGCGGGAGCAGAAACAACTATTGGCAGCTAAGTAAAACTTAAAAGCTGCCGAGTGAAATGTCCATTTTCGAAAACCATAACATCATACTGTGATGAATACTTTTTTCTAAACAATTATTCATTTTTATAACTGTTAAGAACTAATTGATTATTAAATTTGTTACTTGTATAGAGACAAATATAAAGTTGATTTCATCATTTTGAATGTACTACATCCGTATGTCTCAGACAATTTCTTAAATACAGGTAAGCAGAGCTAAATAATAATAGGAGGAAATTTGCCGAATTAACTCAGCTGGGGACGTGAACAAGCTAACGAAACATAACATAACCCTATACTTCACAAAAGTTGACGGCAGATACTAGAGTTAACGTGCTCGGCCAATGCAGCACTGTTCTCTCTTTTCTGAATATCTTGTGAATACTCCCTGGATGTAGAAGAATCATTATCCTTTTACCTACAACTCTGCCAATAGTAAAGTGCGAAGGTTTTTTTTTTTTTTTGACATGTCATCTGCGAGGCCTATATCCACACCATGTACAGGGCACTCGAGTCAAATTTTTCCAGCATTTCTTTCGGCCCCATGAACATGACAATGTCATTGCGGATCTGTGGCTGTGGGGGTCAGTGAAGACCCACAATTTTACTCTTGCCACTGTTGGACCCGGTCAGGAGCATTTCGCTAACACTTCAACAACCAAAATGTCCACACGAAAAAATAGGATTTATAATTTTGGTGTGCTGAAAACGAAAATGACATTAAAAAATGTTGATTGGCTCTAGTTTTCACGATATATGCTACTAGTTTATTTAATTACGGTTAATCTATATATATATGACGCAACTGTTGTGGGCGATTGCATAATTTTTTCTAATGACCAATAAAAATGTTACTAGAAGTTGATGATGCAATCCTACCTATGATTACATCCCCTTTGTGTATAAATACCTTATCTCTGATAAAATGTTGCCATTAGTTAGTGCATTTGTCCTTATCAAAAGTATCGTAGTTAGAAATGCCAGAAGGCGTACAGTTTGTATTTTGGCTGCAGAATAGGAGATCAAGATAAGAGCTGGGCGCCACACATATGCTGCAATACATGTGCAGCACATCTTAAACTGTGGTTGACTGGCAAAAGGCAAGCTATGCCTTTTGCAGTCCCAATGATTTGGAGAGAGCCCACTGATCATCTCAACAACTGTTACTTTTGCATGGTCCCTCCAATTGGGAAAGGCATATCAAAGAAGAAAAATGGACTCTGGAATATCCAAACATCCCCTCTGCAATACGTCCGGTACCACATGGCGATGATCTAACCAGTTCCCAAAGTGCCAGAATCCTTTTCAGCGGCATCCACTGATGAAGAGGACATTGGTGGTCCTGAACCATCAACCTCAAGTGACACAGATTTTGAGCAAACTACATCCACTAAACCACACTTAATAACCCAAGGTGAACTGAATGATCTTGTAAGAGATCTGAATTTACCGAAGAACAAGGCGGAGCTTTTGGGTTCCAGATTGCAACAGTGGAATCTCCTGGCAGAAGATGTTACAATTTCTGTGTATAGGAACCGCCAGAAGCCGCTTATTACATTCTTTTTCAAAGAGGGTGACATTTCTGCGTGCCACAACATTTCTGGTTTAATGGCAGCCCTCAACATCAATTACATACCGGAAGAGTGGAGGCTTTTCATTGATTCATCCAAGACAAGTCTTAAAGCTGTTTTGTTGAATAATGGTAATGTGTTACCGTCAATTCCAGTTGGTCACGCAGTTCATATGAAAGAAACTTATGAAAACATTAAGCAGCTTTTGAAGTGTATAAACTACGATCATCATCATTGGTCACTTTGCGGTGACTTAAAAGTGGTCGCTCTTTTGCTTGGACTACAGGGTGGATACACCAAGTACTGTTGCTTTCTCTGTGAGTGGATAGCCGTGCACGAAGTGACCATTACATCAGAAGACATTGGCCAATCAGGCAGTCATTGCAGCTTGCAGTAAGAACGTTGAGAACCCAGCAGTTGTCGACACCCAGCAAGAATTTTTGTTGCCACCCTTGCACATTAAGCTGGGTCTCATGAAAAACTTTGTCAAGGCAATGGAGAAAACAGATGAGGCTTTCAAATATCTCATCAGAAAAATTTCCAAGACTGAGTGAAGCTAAAATAAGAGAGGGAGTATTTTGTTTGTCCGCAAATTCGAAACTTTCTTCAATGATGACGAGTTTCTTTGCGTGTTGCATGGCAAGGAAAAAGCAGCATGGATAGCATTTAAGTCAGGGGTTGACAATTTTCTTGGAAACAACAGATCTGATAATTACAATGAAATTGTAGAAAATCTCCTTCTGAAGTTTAAGAGTCTTGGCTGCAACATGTCTTTGAAAATTCATTTTCTGGATTCTCATCTGGATTTCTTTACGTCAAACTGTGGAGCGGTCAGTGATGAGCATGGTGAACGATTTCACCAGGACATTGCTGCTATGGAGACAAGGTATCAAGGCAATTGAAGCAATTCAATGCTTGTTGATTACTGTTGGACTGTGACAAGAGACACCTCATCGATTGACTACAAGAAGCAAGCAAAGAGAGCTCGAACAGCGACTGAATAATGACGGAATGGGTTCAAATGTGCCTTTTTAAAGCATGATATGTGAACTTTAAATAATGTTTTTATTTTTTCTATCATTTTATGTTAAAATATCAATTAATTGAGTATGTAACCACAATTTTTATAATGCTAAAGTAGAAAGACTAGCTGTTCAGCCCAGAGAAGTAAACAAGCATACATTATTTGTATTACTGTAATGTAAATCCATCATTTAAAAAAAACCAGAGCCAATTGGTGAATTTCATTATGATATTTGAAATCAGCATGTCAAAATCAATAAGAAATGGTACATTTAATTTCTGGTACAAAAAACTTTTGAAAATTTGTTGACTAGTGTAATTTAAGGTGACCAGACGTCCCGGTTTTTCCGGGACAGTCCCGGTTTTTGACCATTTTTGATAATTTGTCCCCCAGACTTAATACTGGCTCTTGACTGGATGGCCGCATGCAGGAGATTTCTACAATGGGGGGTTGGCAGGTGGTGGGTATCTGGAAGTGGCTCTGTGCAGGACGTGAGGATTCCTTGGGTGAGCCCAGAACCAGAGCACAGCATTGTGCAAGCTCTGCATAGTTGGAGAGCCCCCTGGATGACGGGGAATGCACAGTGTGCTACCCCACCTGTCCCCAACTGCTAACTTAGAACCAGAAGTGGGGTCCTCTGTATGCGTGCCAGGCCAGGATAAAATGCCTGGGAAAGAGACTGGAGCTCAGAACTCCCTAACTCAAAGTTGCAGGATGGCAGGAAAGACATGGCTATTTTGAAGATAATGCAACCATATTTTCACCATACGAGCTCGGACGCCGCCTCGGTAAACAAGGTCCGCGTAGAGCAGTGACACCCCCAGGCTGCTTGCGAATAGTCTACTACTGGGAACATAAACAGATTAGGGATGAGCCCACTCTCCCGTTGAACAGGTGCTAAAGTCATAGATACTGGGCCAGAAGGCGCACCGGAAACCACAGTATCACGCAACTCGCTTTTTGTTCTATGGAGAGTAAACCGTCAAATAAATCTCGTACTGGTGCTCGCCCTGTGGAGCTCCACCAGGCAGGTGCAGTGCCGGGCTCTGAGCCTCGACAGAGCCCACCCTCAGCTACTGGAGGACCCTCTAGACCGTCTTGTGGAGTCAGCAGACGGCGGAGGAGAACTACTGACCAAAACAAAACAGAAAAAGAGAAACCCAGAGTGCCACTTGTCATGATGCACTGGAATGCAGAGGGAGTGAACAGCAAGCAGGCTGATACAGCAAAAAGACAGAGCTGGAAAACATCTTGTATGAGAAGCAAGTCAGTGTTTGCTGTATCCAAGAGACTCACTTGAAAGCAGATCAAACCTTTAAAATAAGGGGATATCAATGCTTCAGATCCGACAGAAAAGATAGACGAAAAGGAGGAGTACTTACTCTTGTAAGGAATAACATTCCTGCACACGAAAGGAAAACCTTCATGGATGGAGCAGAATATCAGCTGTTGCAGATAAAGGTAGACAAGATGGAAATAGAACTCCTGAACTATTACTGTCCGAACAACAAACCCCTGAGTCTCAGCTCTATACAGGTACCAGCCACCAACTTTATAGCAGTTGGAGACTTTAATAGCCCCTCCCAGAGCTGGGGGCTATAACCATCTGGATCACAGAGGTGAAGAGGTTGAAACTTGGCAAGATGATCACTCCCTAATCCTAGTCAATAATGCCACAGATACTCCTACCTTCTACTCCAGAGGATGGCACACAAGTTCAACACCAGATCTTGCCTTCTCCACACCAGATATAGCTGGATCTATTTCAACGTAGGGGGTACACCACAACTGTTTATGCAGGCATCAGAACGCTGAACCATCGCCCAATCTTTCTTACTGTCCAGAGTGCAACTCTCAGTACAGGCCCAGCCATTACAAGATGGAACTACAAAAAAGCCAACTGGTGTTTATTCAGGCATCAGGTGAACACGCTGCTGTCTACCCTCAAGGTACAGAACAGAGACATTAATGAAGTGGTAAAAGACTTCAACAGATGCATACTACAAGCTGCAAAAGAAACCATTCCCAAAGGATGCGGGCTTAACTACATACAATACTGGTCCAGCACACAGCAAACTCACTCAACCTCCCAAGAACGTCCAGGAAGCCATGGACAGGCAGAAAGGACGCAGAGTCCCAGCACCTTCACTTGAAACTCACAACAAATGGAAAAAGGCTGTAGTACAGAGTTTCAGAGAATAAAGCTAGAAGAAAAACGGAAAAGCTGGAGAACTAAAACGGCATCGCTGACCTTGAGAAAGAAGGCATGAAAACTTCTGAGATTAGTCCAAGTCTCTAAATGAAGAGCGTTCCTCACCGTAGGCAGACTATCACATTGGATGAAGGTGGCAAACTTTTCAGAGGAAAACAAGCTGCAGACTTGTTTGCTAGAAGATACAGTTCAGAAAGCAACTTACCCATTAACATAGATCATCAGAGAGAGATAAGAAAAGAAATACTGGCAACCATGGACATGACAGATACTCCTGCACCCAATGAGGGAACCCATCACACTAGGAGAACTACAGAAGGCTATTTCCAAGCTTAAGTTTCAAAAGTCACCCGGCCCAGACAAAATCAGCAACGAAATGCTAGTAAATCTAGCTCAGCAGCAAAGACAAAACTGCTTGAGATATTCAACCACAGCTGGTTGAAAGGAACGGTACCCCAAGTATGGAGAGAAGCCATCACAATACCCATACTAAAGAAAGGGAAATGTAAGACCGAGGCTGCAAGTTACCCCACCGGCCAATCAGTCCTCACAAGCTGTGTTTTGGGAAGACTATGGAGCGAATAGTCAACCACAGATTGAAATGGTATTTAGAGTCTGAGCAGATCCTGGTGCCGGAACAAGCTGGATTTAGAGAATGCTACAGTATAGAAGACCAAGTTACTTACTTGTCTCAAGCAATAGAAGATGCCTTCCAGGAGAAGAAAAAGGTCCTAACGATCTGGGTCGACTACAAGCAGGCCTTTGACAAGGTGTGGAAAGATGGCCTCATTGCAAAACTTAGGAGAAGTGGAATCCAAGGCAACATGATGAAATGGATCCAGTCATACTTGCATAACAGGAGAACTAGAGTCACTCTTGACGGGCTGCAGAGCAGAAAAGTGTTGCTCCATCAGGGGGTACCTCAAGGAGGAGGAATTTCCCCAACACTCTTCCTTGTTTACATCAATGACCTGGTGGAAAGATCTCCCTGCAGGAGTTTAAATGGCTTTATGCAGATGACCAGACTCTGTGCGCTATTGTCATGGGCATAGAAATGGCTTATCACAATAAACACAGACAAAACCTCCACAACACTGTTCTCCCTCGCCCCCAAGGACAAATCAGCTAACATACACCTAGGGACAACCGTGATCAAGGAAGAAAGCTACCCCACCTATCTTGGGGTGACATTTGACCAAGGCTTACATGGAATTTATTAAAAGGAGTACATCGAATACATACTCAATTAGCCAGGTACCAACTGGGGATGAACGTAAATCAATATATGGAGTAGCCTCCGGTTTTCGATAAGCCATTAGTGGACCAATGGTGATATTAAGAACCACATAAGCAGTGAGAAACATAAGAGCAGCCGTCGTTACAGCTGCATCAAGCTCGTCGACTTTAACCACTATTCTTCAGAGCTGATAAAAATTGGTGACCAAGAAGAGCAATTAGCTGCTCTATAGATCCAAGAAAGGCGCCATTGCCTATTGCATACCATACAGTGCTACACAATCATACTTTCAGGTCTATGGATTGCACATCAAAATTACTTCAGGTTACTTTTAGAGCCAGGTGGTAAAACTCCCGCATTGCATGTGCACTTCAGTGGGTACCATCTCATTGTGGTGTACGAAAACAGAAGCCATTAGTTCGAAATGTCTTGGCACCCCCATATCGCGACCGGCAGGGACAGAAACTATTTTTCTCAGGACAGGCATAAATGAGGGTAAGGTGTGACCTACGAAAAAGTCTACATTTATTTCTGTACTGACAAGATGCATTCCAACTGACGGTGTAATCACAAAGAATTCAAGATTTGTCCCTTTGCTTGTCAGATACTTTGATCATTTGGCAGTAATGGAGTGAAAAAAAAAATATTCCGTGGCTGACTTAGAGTTAAAGTCATTGCCATGTGAAACATCTGAGTTCCATTGTAAGTAGTTATTTCTTCTTAATGACTGCATAACTGAAAATGGTTTAGACAGGAAAGTAGTTGGCCAATATGCGCTTAAGACAGAACACAAATTCCAATTTCGGACAGTGCTGAAAGGAAAGGACTTTGTGCAGAACAATGCCCTTTTCGAAAAAAACTGCAAGAAAACCTTGGACATGCAAGGTCTTACCACAATGAGAGTTGGTGTGCAGGTCATATTTTCCACAACACTGTTCGACAGTGCACAGCTGCAGATGTATGTGCAGCTGCCTGCTTTGATGGTAGAATGTCGAGCTGATTTTATTGCTAAAATTTTTTTATACTACTGAACTATTTGTGCATAATTTTGTTATTGTTTCAAATCAATACCACACAGTACGAGTTGAAAGACTCAATGATGTGCTTCCGTTTTTGCCACTTGGTGATTTGTGGAAACAGACTTCCAGCTGCATCAATGATCTTAGGTTATGCTCAGCAATTACTAGGTGGCTTTCAGGTCTATGGATTGCTCTGTTTACTGCCTGCTGTTGAAAAAGGGTTCTTCATGATGTTCCTGCTTCTAAAATCATTATTTTGACAATCTCAAGACAGATCAAGCCCAGATTTTTCACATACAGACATTCTTTGAAAATCCTCTATCTGAGGCATGGCTTGAAAATGGTTTTGTTCACAGTCAGGCCTCTCCAATTTCCACGAAGCAGTGCAAAAAATATAGGACAGGACGGTCACTGTTGCCTGTTTGAAGTCGAGCATTGACAGAATCAAACATAACACAGTACGAGTTGACCAAACTATTTTGAAGTCCAGATGATCTTAGGTTTATGCTCAGAACTGGAAAACTGCTTCGAAAATCATATTTTCTTGCCCATCAAAGTTAAGCTAATCCTCTGAAAAGCTGGAAATGGAAGGACTTCCAAAGGAGATTGTTGAAAAATTTTCATGCTAACTGGAAAAGCGTTAAGCTAATCCCTTCTTCGTTTCTTTTCTTCTCTATTTGAATAAATGGGCTGCAAAAAATTTTCAAGACCTAGAATCATTACAGCTGGATAACGCTGAACAGAATACCAATTTGGGCAGATATTGAGATATCATCATCACTAGTGATTCAAACATTACCTTCAGCCCACTTTACAGATACTGAAATTTATGACGAATATGTCTATATGAAGCAGTTTGTTACTTCTCAGAAAATTAGTGAATGGAGTGCCAAAAAAAACATTGCCACCACAACGTTGGATTGAAATGGTTTCCTACTTCAAAAACAATAATGTGACATTTTCAAATATTTTGAAGTTGGCAGAGTGTTTTTTCTGTCTACCTGGAATAAATGAAATGCTTCCACAGAAAGAATTTTTTCTTTGATGAACAGCTTATGGGCAAGTGATAAAACACAGCTAGGTGTTGAAACTTTGAAAGCTATGTTGACAACCAAAGTGAACTGTGAGGAAACATGTGTCGAGTTTTTTAAGATGCTGCTTGCAAAGAAGGACCTATTGATAAAAATCCACTCATCTGAAAAGTACAGTAACCCAGCTTCACCTTAAGTAAGGATTATTGATGTTTTTCTCTCTTATTAGTTTAAGTAGTTAAACTTATACAGTAAAATGTATGTTATTCAATGTTATTCAAATGTATATATAAAATGTATATTATTTCAACTTGATTTTTCCGGGACATGTCCCGACTTTTAACCTTTTCTTTACCCTTTTGTCCCGATTTTTTGCATTGAAATAGGTCAAATCTACTATTTTGTCCCGGATTAAGGTTTTGAAAATATGGTCACCTTAAATAATTGGTATTGCGAAAATTATGTTCGGATTTTTTAAAACAGACATATTAATGCTGGTAGATCCTACTGTGTTATTCTGATCTTCCAAAACCTTTTTGATTAAATTTATGTTATAAAAATTCGTGTTCTAATGTTCATGCTTATCTTTATATTATATTTTGGTCTCTGTTCTTACATGGTTTTTCCGGTTTAGAAGTTACTAGCAGATATACCCGGCGTTGCCCGAGATTTACGCCGAGCACCAGAAGTAGATCGTCTTTTAGGTGGCATTTTATAATTCAGCACACCAAATTCTATGGAGATCTTGTTTTTATTTTGAAAACAGGAAACGGAACAACAAAATCGGAACAACTGAAACGGAACGACAAAGACGCGTTTCTAACTTTCTTAATAATAATATATTTTCAACTAAATGTGTTACCCCCCCCCCCCCCCCTTTCCCCCCAAAAAAACTATCTTTTTTTCGGGGGTGTCTTTTTATGGGAACCAAGGAAAACAATACAATTAATGTCTAACTTTCATTACCAAAATAACTTGTATCCACGGTTTCTGTAGGGGACAAACAGACGTTCACAAATATAAATTAGATGATTATACAATACATGTATTTATCTGTTTCTCAAGTGTAGGCAACTTGTATTTTGCTGAGTTATTTCTACAAGAAGACATCCGCAGTGTTGCTTTATTGGGATCTGTAGTAGTTGAACAGATTTAGCGGAGAAGACAAAAGGAAAAAGTTAAGGCAGTTCCATAACAGAAAGTGCAGTAAAGGAGTGTAGTGTTACAGACTTCGCGTACTAGATCGAACTCATTTATGAGCTGGGAAGGCCAGAAATTATAAGACATTATAGACACCTAAAACACTGAAGCTAAAGATATTTATTGGGAGGACATTAAAAATTAAAAAAAAATATTAATGAAGAAAAATAACTCGCTCAACCTTTGATGGGTTATAATTAGGATATATATTGTTTTCAATTCCAAATAATATTAACAACTGCCGATATGAGAAAGTGGCATCACATTTGTCAAATCATTTTAAATAGGGAAAATCACAATTACCAATTATGCTTATATGTTAAAAAAAAAAAAAAAAGCAAGAAGAAACTCCAAACAAGAATAATATTAAGGTGGTTCCAGTTATATAACTGACTTTAATAGATATTTAATTGACTTTTATCTGTTGAAAGTCATATGTATTGTGAGAACAGAATCAGACCTTCACATTCCCAACCACTATATATTAAGCTTTGTTCGTGTTAAATATTGTTTGACTATATTATGCAGTTCCCTAGGTCTGTCTATTCTTAACACCTCTTCTATATTTATTGGTAAGTTTGCTGCCTGCAAATAATCTAATATTGGTATTCTCATTTGTTCATACCTCTTACATTTTAACAAGAAATGTTCTATATTATTGTCTTGAAGACATCCGGCACAGTAAGGTTCTTCTATTCTGAAATAGCCTTTTCCCAGCTGTAGTCTGAGAAGTTTCTTATTACTGGGAATTTTCAATTCCCTAGATATCTGACATTTTCTTGTTGGAGCCTTGAACATCCTATATGCATGTCTTCCTTTCAGATTTTTATCCCATTCTGCTTTCCATTCATCTGTTATTAAATCTTTAATTAAGCTCAATCTCTAATTTACTCATCCCTACATTTATTAGATTTTTATCAGATCTACCTTTCTTGGCTTCTCTATCTGCCTTTTTATTTCCCTCTATGCCAACATGTGAAGGTATCCAAGCTATTAAGACTGAATATCCTCTGGAATATAAGTATGTAGTAGCTAGAAATATCTCCTCTGATATATCAGGTCTACTACATTCTCGTAAGTTTCAAAGTGCTTGAATTGTTGAAAGAGAGTCAGTTAAAACTGTTAGTTTTTGGGAGGGTTATTAGAGAATATTTCTAGTGCTTTTAGTATTGCCACCATCTCTGCAGTGAAAATGGATGTATTTTCCGTGATACTATATTCGTTTGCCATTTTCCGTATTGGAATATATATTCCTATCCCCAGTTTGCCATCTTCTCCCTTGGATCCATCTGTGTACACAGTAATGCTGTCTTTTGATATTTGTTGTATATATACTACTCGTCAAAAGTCAAGGGCCACCCTGATATTTTCAATACACTTTTATATAAGCGCATAGAATGATTAAATGAAGGAAGTTTTTAGTAAAAACGGGTGCAATATCTTCCTCTGACAGTCCTCTATGCACTTTAAGCATAAAAACAACTCACCGACAACCATGGTGATCACGTGCAATTTGGTTTGCTGACCATAAATTCACATTTTTAATCTGTTTTTTTTTCAAACTTCCGTACAACCAAACAGGTGAAGTAATCGTGCTGATTGACATTCCACGTGCAATGGCGACTTTTCGTGAACAGAGTTCACTCTTAATTTGTTTTACAATCAGCAGACTTAGGGTAGTTTCATCACTTGCAAAAACCATGCCACCGTGAAGAAGTCTTGACACCGTACAAAGAATGAGGGCTATAGTGTGGGCTGAAAGTGGTTTATCTGTCCGTGAGGTTGCTAGACGGCTTGCAGTGTCACAATCTACTATCCAAACAATTTTGGAGAGATTTCAGGCCACAGGAAGTGTGGAGGATCGCCACCGGCCAGGTCGCCATAGATGCACCAATAAACATGATGACGGGTACCTCTTGTTGTCAGCCCTGCGCCATCGAACAGTGACTTGTTCCACTCTAAGATGTCAGCTGAGACAAACTGTAAACGTTAATGTCAGTCAAAGCACCATTCGCAGACGTTTACATGAATTTGGACTGGCTGCTCGACGTCCTGCAGTCAGAATCCCTCTTACTCATGCTCATTGCAGAGCCCGTGTTGCTTGGTGTCGCGAGCACATCCGATGGACAAGGCAACAATGGAGTCAAATTCTCTTCACTGATGAATCTCGCTTCACTGTGTCATTCAATGATGGCAGGATTCGAGTTTGGAGACGACCAGGAGAGCGATTTACTGATGACACAATTCGAGAGGTGGATCGTTATGGTAGGGATTCTACAGACACGGCAGGACCCCACTCTACATCATCCAAGGCAACTTGACCGGCCTAAGATACCAGAACGAAATCTTGAGACCAATTGTTCAGCCTGCTCTGGAGGCCATAGGTGGTAATGCCATCCTCCAAGATGATAACGCTCGACCCCATCGATCTCGTGTGGTGAATGAGTTTATTCAGAAACATGGGATCATCAGGATGGCGTGGCCAGCTTATTCACCTGACCTTTCTCCGATTGAGCACCTCTGGGATGTCCTTGGTCGAAGATTGTCAACAAATCACCCCCTGCCAATGGATGTTGCACAGCTGATTGCATTTCTGCTTCAGGAATGGCAAGCTGTTCCTCAGGATACTCTTCGGACCCTTGTGGACTCGATGCGTCTACGCTGTCTTGAATGCCTTGCTGCAAACGGTGGTCATACCCGATTTTGAAATGTCTATTTGTCCAATATCTATTGTGTGACTTTTGAAAAGGTGGGTGACACACTTCACAGCTTCATTGCGTTTGAATGTGTGTTTCCATTTCTTTACGTGCCATGTCAATTTGGTATTCAATAAATGCCGTTTTGACTGATACCAATTACGTTTATATCAGATTTATTTTATGGTTTCAACCAAGGTTTTTCTAAGTGGCCCTTGACTTTTGACGAGTAGTATATTTATTGGCTGTATTTTTAAATGAGATATTAACAGTAGTAAATTAAATAAGACAATAGTAAACTAAGACAGCGAGCTTGCATAAACTTTATTTAACATTATTAATTGGGAGCCGCGCTAGCGTAGTGGTTACAACACCGCTCTGGCGACCGGGTGATTCAGGATCAAACCCGGGCGACGGCATTTGAGGATTTTTCGTCGACCGGGATTTGGACTGGATTAACTCGAGACCTGGCGAGGACATTTGAAGGAGTGTCGTCGACCAGGGACTGGCGGCTCCTGAGCCGACCCAGCTCTAATGGGTACCTCCGAAAACGGCGAGTATCTGCCTGAATGGCGAGGGACACTTGTCTCTGTACAAGAAAATAGGATACTCACGTAAAAATCAATGTCAGGTTAGACATTAAAGATAACCTGAGATTTCGCCTCGAGTGTTAGCGGACGTTAAAAAAAAAAAAAAAAAAAAATTATTAAATATTAATAAATATTCATGTTGCAGTGCTTTACAGGTTTTTTTTTTAAATAACGGGAAGTAACAAATAAATAAATGTCCCATAGCAGATGTTGCCATTGGGGAGTGAAGTTTCTGTTCCTTGCATCTTTAACGCAATAGTAGAGTTAGTGACCAATTTTGTAAAGCTTTAAGATAACTAGATTCGGCTAAAACTTCCCTCTGCCTCTTTTAGTTCCCTATTCAGTGGTTACAGAACGCCCTATTCTTTTGTCCATTTTCTGTCAATCCTATGCTTCACTCCCCTATGTCATTAATTTATGATAATACTTTTAGTAGGATTTATGCTTTAGATAAATGCCAGCATAAACCGCTCTTGGCATGTTTATCCTTTTAATCGTAGAAAGAACGCTTATCAAGGCAGTGAACAATAAGGTCAGGGAGACCTCTTGTTTACTCAGACGTTAGACGGTGTGTATTGTTATCAGCAGTAAAATTGTCTGATCCAGACATTCGAATTATATATCACTTTCCGAGAAGACTGCTTGTTTGTCGTGTGCCGTTTAAAGATAACGAGTTATTATCTTGAAGGAGTGACCTGCAAAACTGACAACATTTTAAGTTGTCCTTATTATTACAATATGGAAGAATTAGGGCAAAGAGTATAATATAATTATCTCTGGTGTTATCAACAACAATTTTTTACACCACCACATATGGCAATAATTATAATAATGCCTAGATGAAAATATGCTTAGCTAAGACGTCATACACGATTATTGGCTTTAACTTGAAAAACAATTAACTAACCTGAATTGTGATTGGCTTTAATGAGAATAAACTAGTGGAATTAAATTTCGTGTAGGCGGAATTTTAACTATAAGACCTGAGTGTTTAAAGATTCCCCAATGGATTTCTAACTCTCTTTTTTTTTTTTTTTAAATTAATGAAGAAAAAAAAAAGTCCCGTTCAACCTCTGACGGGTTATAATTAGGATATATATTGTTTTCAATTCCAAATAATATTAAAAACTGCCGATATGAGAAAGTGGCATCACATTTGTCAAATCATTGTAAATAGGGACAATCACAATTGTGCTTATTAAAAAAAAAAAAAAAAAAAATCAAGAAGAAACTCTGAACAAGAATAATATTAAAGTGAAGGGGTGTAAAGGTCTGGCGGTTCCAGTTATATAACTGACTTTAACATATAATTAATTGACTTTCATCTGTTAAAGGTCATAAGCATTGTAATAACAGCATCAGACCTTCACCTTCCCAGCCACTATATATTAACATTTGTTCGTGTTAAATATTGTTTGACTATATTATGCATTTCCCTAGGTCTGTCTACTCTTAACACCTCTTCTATATTTATAGGTAAATTGGATGCCTGCAAATAATCTAATATTGGTATTCTTACTTACTTACTTAGTCGTTCCCCTTCTACCGTGAGGTGTAGAGGTTTGGAAGAGAGAGCGCCAGACTATCCTATCGGCTGTCTTCCTCCTGGCCTGGTTCCATTCTAGTCCTCGATCCTTCAAAGATTGTCTGATGTTGTCCTCCCAGCGGACTCTGGGTCGTCCTCGGGGTCTGGATCCTTGGCTCTTTGTTTCCCATGCTTGTCGTGGTATCCGATCTTCTCCCATTCTGCAGACATGGCCAAACCATCTTAATTGGGACTGTTCTACTTGGGTCTGCAGGGGGTAGGATTTAAGGCCTTGACGTATCGTCTGGTTGCGTACCATGTCTCTTCTTGTTACTTCAACCACCTTCCTCAGATACCTCATTTCTGAGGTTTGGATCTGGCTTTTATGGGTTGTAGTCATTGCCCATGACTCGCATCCGTATGTCAAGACTGGGACATAGGTGGAGCGGTATACAGCCATCTTCGTTTTCTTACCAACCTCTCTCTTGCTGAGGAATCCTCGATTTATGGCCTGAAAAAGTCTCCCAGCTGCTGCTTTTTTGAGTGGCCAACTCTTCTTTGATGCCTCCCTTTCGGTCTATAATAGCTCCGAGGTATTTAAAGTGGTCGACCTGCTCCAGGACCTGTTCTCCCAGCTTAATCTGATGTTTTCTTTCTTCTCGTGATATCACCATGGATTTTGTTTTAGAGCTACTTATGACCATCCCTCTCTTCTCCAGCTCTTCCTTCCAGACTTGCAGGTTGGATTGGAGATGTGCCTCTGATTTAGCAATCAGGGCAACATCATCAGCAAATGCCAGCTCCAAAATATAGACCTGTCTCATCTTCCAGTACCCCACTGAATACTTTCTTGTTCTCTCCTTACATGCCTTGATGACATCGTCCATAAGGAGTATGAAGAGGTAAGGTGATAGGATATCACCTTGTCTTACACCAGTGGTGGTCCTGAACTCTTCCGACTTATGGTTTGCTGTCCTCACATAATTTCTGCAAGACTTGTAGAAGCTCTGTATAGCATGAATCAGAGGTGCTGGAATATTCTTCCTTGCCAAACAGTCCCAAAGTTTGCTCCAGGGGACCCTGTCAAACGCCTTTTCCAGATCTATGAAACAAAGATGCATCTCACTCTTATACTCAAGGGCCTTTTCACTCAGCTGTCTGAGTGTGAAGATTAGGTCTTGAGTACTTCGGTTTGCTCGGAATCCACACTGGACCTCATCCAATTGTGGCTCAGCTAGGCGTCGGAGTCTCTGCTCTAGGATTCTAGAGTAGATTTTACCAGGGACACTGAGAAGGGATATGCCTCTATGGTTTCCACACTGTCGATTGTCACCCTTTTTGAAAATTGGTGTTATGATGGCAATCTCCCAATCCTTTGGTATGGTCTTGTTGTACCACGATATTGGTATTCTAATTTGTTCATACCTCTTACATTTTAACTAGAAATGTTCTATATTATTGTCTTGAAGACATACTGTACAGTAAGGTTCTTCTATTCTGAAATAGCCCTTTCCCAGATGTAGTCTGAGAACTCTCATCAGAGAGACAAGACGTCAGAAGAGATAGCAAAATAATTCCACTGTAGGACGTGCCAAAGTTATAAATAAGTAACATGTAAAATTATACGTATAAAACGTCTTTTATAATACTTAGAGTCAAAAGTCCGAGGAAATCCTCCCCATCTGTTAAAGTTAGGAGTTGTGAATTTACAATTACCATTCACTTATATGAGAAGACTGCATCTTCACGGCTGCAGTTAAGCGCTATTGGTCATGCTGTTCAAAACGTCTGCATCCCATTCAAATGAACTTGGTACCAATACTTACCCCTTCAATTTGAATCGGAGGTAGGTAAAGGATCCTGTTACACTCTCATTGGGAATATGGTGTTAGGCTCATATTTTATTGACCATCAGCACTTTAGGGGTGATGTGGTCATAATCTTCCCAGGACAGCGTGATGATGACCACATATACCATATGGTTTAATCAATTTCCTCCCAGGACTTCCTGTTCAGAACGACATGATCGCGGGATGCTAACTTTCTCACTTATTTCATGTGATATTCTTTGCTGTGTTACTGTAGTTTCTTTGTGTTAATATTTCTTTTTTGTTTAGTATTTGTATTAGTTACATTTTCCTCTATCATCTCTGTGGAATGCCCAGTTCCCTTCCTCACTGCCTTTGCCTTCCCTAACTCAAGAGCAGAGTCAGGTACCCATTTCCATATGGGTAGACTGGAGTATGACACCACAGAGTTTCAAACCTGGCATGTTTGTCATGAAAGGCCAGTGCCCGAACCACTCTTCCAATCAGACAGTGGTGCAGCTTATTTCTAGTATACTGTTCATAAATGAAACCGACTCCAGTATCAAGTTTCAAATTTTTTTAAAAATAACTTTTTATTATCAGTTTTACAGCAGTCCCTCCTCATTATTTACACATATAATTAATGAACAAACATGTCCAGCCAATGATACAAACTTCCTGCTTAAAACATATTCTATTCATAGATCCAGTGTTTACTGGCAAGGTCATAATCACAGAGTTCTTCCTTTCTGAACCACAGGGAGATTTCCCTCTGGGCTGCCTGAACAGAATCACTACCATGACATGCTGTGCTGCAAAAATAAAAATGCAAGATAAAGTCATGATTAACATCCAAATTATATATGCAGGAAACGATAACGAGATTGTACTGGAAGAAACCCACTACTTTCTACTTACTTAGTCGTTCCTCTTCTACCCTGGGTTGTAGAGGTTTGCCAGAGAAAGTGCCATACTATCCTGTCAGCTGTCTTTTTCCTGACATCGTTACAGTCTAATCCTCAATCCTTCAGAGATTGTCTTATGTTGTCCTCCTCAGAAAGAGAGAGAGAGAGAGAGAGAGAGAGAGAGAGAGAGGGGGGGAGAGAGAGAAACACCACTACAAGATGTAGAAACATACATCTACCTTGACATCAATATAGATATCAAAACAAGAATACAAAAGGCTAGATGAGCTTTCATTGCACTGGGATCTTCAACTCAAATGTCAAGTCAGTCCTATTGTATGGCTCTGAAACATGGAGAACAACAAAACAACAACCAAAAAGCTACAGACTTTTATACTCGTAAATAGATGCTTGTGTAGAATAGAAGGATTGAAGTGGTATGACAAGATGACTAATGTAGAACTGATGACAAGATGACTAATGTAGAACTGATGACAAGATGACTGATGTAGAACTGATGACAAGATGACTAATGTAGAACTGATGACAAGATGACTAACGTAGAACTGATGACAAGAACTAAACAAGTTCCCAGCGAAACAAGAGATGAAAAGTAGACACTGGAAATGAATAGGAAACACACTGAGAAAACCTGTTGATAACATTACTAGACGATCCCTGCTCTGGAATACCCTGGTAAGAGAGGTAGAGGAAAGCCAAAGAACACATGGAAAAGAGAACTTTTGCCTTGAGCTGATGGCATGGGACAGGAACACTTGGTCTAAGTTTGCCGAAGGACTGTGCACCTTTGGGAGTTGAAAAGCGAAAGAAGAAATAAGAAGAAAATCTAAATGAGCAAAATCAACACTGTTAAAACATGGAACCACTAACAATAACTACAAAAAATGTTGTATGATTCACAGACCTCTAGTTTTAGCTGCAACAGCTCAAAATGATGCGTGGGTTAGTTTTATCATCATCATCATGAAGTTCCATGTTGTGAGGGGTAACCAATCATATCTCTTCACACATCTTATCTTTGATATTCTCTATCAATTCATCTCTTCCTTGCCATAATGTAAAAAATTTCTTTTCTTTCATATTTAACTCTAAGTTTATTGTCTTCTTTAATTTCTTGTTACTGATGTTTCTGATTACTTCTCTTCTTATTACATGTCCAGTTAGGGTCAGATGACGTGTTTCATCTTTGTGCTTAGGTTTGTTTATTATTTTCTCTTCTCAAGCATTCTTCATTACTTATTTTAGCCATCCATGACATTCTTAACAAATTCTTCATTACTTATTTTAGCCATCTATGACATTCTTAACAAATTCTTCATTAGGCCTACTTATTTTAGCCATCCATGAGATTCTTAACAAATTCTTCATTACTTATTTTAGCCATCCATGAGATTTTAAACTAATTCTTCATTACTTATTTTAGCCACCCAAGAGATTCTTAACAAATACTTCATTACTTATTTTAGTTATCCATGAGATTCTTAACAAATTCTTCATTACTTATTTTAGTTATCCATGAGATTCTTAACAAATTCTTCATTACTTATTTTAGTTATCCATGAGATTCTTAACAATCTTCTGAGGAACCATATATTGGCTACCTCCAATGATTTTTCTCATTTATCTGCTTATAGTTTAACAAGCAACAGTCAATTTTAGCTGTGGTAAGATATGACATGAAAACAGTACATAAATAAATTCTAGCTTTGTAAATTGCATGAAAAACAACAAAAACAACAACCAAAACTCTTCAGACTTTAATAAATGAGTGCTTGCATAAAATAGACGGATTGAAGTGGTGTGACGAGATCACTAATCAACATCCCCCCTTCTTTATGAGTGAACAAAGTCATTCATCCAAGAGGGTTTCTTGCGATCTCTTTGAGGTCTCTTAGGGCAAGATGGTAGGAGAGAATGTTCTTTGCCAGCTTTCCCAGGACTAGAAGTAGCTGGAGTTGAAGGATCAACTTCTGGAAGATTGGAAATGTTCACTTCACTAGTGTTTTCCATGTCTGACAAAACAACCTGTTGCTCGTGTAGAACTTTTTTTTGTAATTGGGAGGGTAACATCAAGAGATGGACAGTGTCGTACGGAAGGTAAGTTGTTTTATTTGGCCCGTCTAAGTAGAGTGGATGTCGACAGATACGCGAGAAAAAGGTATAGAAAATAGATTTCACAGGTGGTAGATTGAGGGAAAGATATGTCTCTGGAGTGATTAGGTTATCTCCTCCAGCCTATCCGTACATCTGTACTTTATTACCAGACAGCCTTTGCCTCCCTATCAAGAAAAGATAAGTTACTCTACACACACAGCTATGTGACAACAAGACACACAAACGTGAAAAACTACGGATAAATGGGTATGGGTCTGACCAACACACAAAGGTAAGTGTTATGAGTTAAATTCATAACATGTCTGTCCATGGTATTAAATGGTTCGACGAGGATCCATGTTTGTTTATTATCGGTAGTCCGTGGTAAGCGGAAGTTACGTCACTACCTCGAGGTTCAGTTAGCAGAAGATACGATCGGTATCTCCAAAAGTGTACGATCGTCTGCTAGGGTCTTCTGTACGTTTCATTGTGGAAGGTGGACGTGTGTTTCTGAGCTCCTGAGAATTATAGTATTTCTTGACATATTCCTAAGTATTCCATCACTGGATCATCCATATACCTCCACGAGATGATGCCAGTATATTTGTAAAAGGAATTATGATTTCTGTGAAGAACGTGAGTTGAACTATATTAAAATGTGTAAATGAGGCTGTTGTGAATTTTTATTAAAATTATATCTCCATCTGTTATTGCCATAGTTATGATCTCGATTCACCCGATAGTTTCTATCCATACTATTGGATCTGTCTAGGTGAATTATACATTACAGTCCTAGCAGATGCCACTGGCAAGGAATCCTTAATGTTATTTTTACTAAAGATCCTACCCAGATGTGCAACTTGATATTGACGACAAAAATTTTCCATAACAGATAATGTTTCAGGTTTTCTTTCCTGTTGGAATGATAAAAAGTCACCACTGATAGAAGACAACACCTTGTCTCTTAGAATCAAATCAGCCAGCCCCTCAAAAGTTTTTTTCAATTTTTGACAAATCAACCCATCTAGAAAAGTAAAGCTTAATAGATGAGACAAATTCAGTAAAATCTTTAGCTGAATCTGGCAATAATGATTTAAACTTCAACCTGTAGCCATTTTCATCTAATTGATACTTCTTTAGCAACAAGGCTTTTACAGCCTCATAGTCATTTTTGGTCTGATCATCCATTGTGCAGACTACAGTAAGAGCCTCACCCACCAATAAAGTCATCAGCCTACTAGGCCACGTAGCTTTATCAATTTTAGACTCTTGGCAATAAGTTTCATACCTATTTAAGAAGCATGAAATATCGTCTATATTTGAGTTAAATTTTGGCAAATTGAGCTTAACAGTGGAAGCATGGTCTTTTTTTCCAGCTTCACCATTCACTGGGTTAGCCTGCGGAAGTTGAAGTCTCAACTTTTCCAACTCAAGTTCCACCATTTTTTGAGCATAGGCTAATTTCTTCTCCTCAAGCTCTTGTTGTGCTTATATTTTTATTTATCCTCAAGCTCTTGTTGTGCTTTCATTTCAGCCAAGCTTGTTCATGTGCCATTTTTTTTTCTTCCAGTTCATATTCTCTTCTCTTATTCTTACTTACTTACTTAGTCGTTCCCCTTCTACCGTGAGGTGTAGAGGTTTGGAAGAGAGAGCGCCAGACTATCCTATCGGCTGTCTTCCTCCTGGCCTGGTTCCATTCTAGTCCTCGGTCCTTCAAAGATTGTCTAATGTTGTCCTCCCAGCGGACTCTGGGTCGTCCTCGGGGTCTGGATCCTTGGCTCTTTGTTTCCCATGCTTGTCGTGGTATCCGATCTTCTCCCATTCTGCAGACATGGCCAAACCATTTTAATTGGGACTGTTCTACCTGACAATGCAACCCACGCCCCCTTTAGCTCTTTCAGATATGGGTACACCACTGTAGAGCAGCGTGCTGCCATCAAGATCCATGACTCCTTGTCCTTTTTTCTTTGTTTCCGTTATAGCCAGGATTTCTAGTTTTGCTTTCCTCATCTCTTCCACCAGCTCCTCTTCCTTCCCATTTATACTTCTTGTGTTCCAAGTTCTATAAGTCGTAGTCCGTAGTCCGTTCCAGTTCGTCGCCTTTAGAATCAGTCCAGTTTTCTCTCTTGTATTGCTCGTAATCGTGATTTAAAGCAAACAGGTGATTGGCCTGTTGTGCCTTTGCATGGTGGAGGGGCTGCCTCCTTACGGCCTCCATGCAGGCCGCCCTCCTCCTTTTTCATCCGGGCTTGGGACCGGCATAGGCGGAGTTCTCTTATTCTCTTGTCCGATAATAAACAAACATGGATCCTTGTCGAACCATTTAATACCATCGACAGACATGTTATGAATTTAACTCATAGCAGTAAGTTTCTTTGTAGTTTATTATCATTAAACTCAACATCAAAATATCTAAAGAAAAAAAAGATCAAAGAGTCATTTACATGCATATGAAATAAAGCAAACCTCTACACCTCACGGTAGAAGGGGAACGACTAAGTAAGTATGAAATAAAGCAGAAAAGTGCAACCTCCCCGAAAGGAGAAAAAACCCAAAATTATTAACCCAAAGGTTGAAGGTTAGCATTCTGTTACAGAATGAACAGTTTTGGTACTCTATGAGACCCAGTAAAGTAAACAAAATTTAGACAAATCAGATATATGGATAGTTTCCAGCAAACAAGGAAAATACTCACACACTCTCTCAAACAGTGGCCACTCTCACACTCTTACCTAATTGTCTGGTGTGGTAGGTCTGTAATATCCCTTGGTAACTAGTGACGAGAACGCCTAATATGGTGCTTCTCCTGGATATAAGTGTTACTACAAACAGTTAAAACTGAGAGTTCTTGAGGTTCACCCTTTCACGGGGAAAATACTTCCAGTATTGGGAAACATCTGGTTGCTAAAAAAATTGTTACATGTGATGATGATGGTTCTTCTATCGGCCAACTCTGTGTTAGAGCGCCGATTCTGCACAGCGTATGTATCTAGGGATATTCATTCATTCATAACCCTCCACTCCCAAAGGAGCATAGGCCTTCAACAAACACATGCCAAGTCTTCCTGTCACGTGCCATCATCTCAAGTTCTTTCCACGTTTTCCTCATCATTTTCACCTGTTTCCAGCTCTCTTCTCCATGCGCTTCTTGGTCTACCTCTGCCTCTCTTAACCTGGGGGTTCCAGAACAAGGACAGCCTTGTAATGCTATCAACAGGTCTCCTCAGTGTGTGTCCAATCCATCGCCATCGCCTTCTTCTCATTTCTTGTTCCACTGGCACTTGTCTAGTTCTTGTCCTCAGTTCCACGTTGGTAACCTTGTCATACCATTTTAATCCCTCTATTCTACGCAAACACCCATTTATGAAAGTGTAGCTTTTTGGTTGTTGTCTTTGTTGTTCTCCATGTCTCAGAGCCATACAATAGGACTGACTTCACATTTGAGTTGAAGATTCTTATTTTCGTGTTGGATCCAATTTCTCTTGATCTCCATATATTTCCCAATGCAATGAAAGCTCCTCTTGCCTTTTGTATTCTTATTTTGATATCAATGTCTGTCCCTCCAACTGTGTCTATATTGCTGCCAAGATATGTGTACGATTCTACATCTTGTATTGGCGTTTCTTCAAGTTCAACCCTGTTATCATTACCTGCATTTATTCTCATTATTTTTGTCTTTTCCCTGTGTATTTTCAGACCCAATTGCTGTGACCTCTCATCGAGTGTTTTCAATTTGTCCTGCATCTGATTACGGTTGTGGGACAGAAGAGCCAAGTCATCAGCAAAATCCAGATCATCCAACTGCTTAGTCAGAGTCCACTGGATTCAATTTCTGTTGTGTGTTGTCGATGATCTGATAACCCAGTCTATTGCTAGTAAGAACAGAAATGGAGACGAGACATCCCTGTCGCACTTCTGTTCTTATCCCAAATGGTTCTGTAAGCTGTCCTTCGTGAAGAACTCTGCATGTCATGTCTTCATATGTTTTCTTTATTAAATTAATGATCTTCAGGGGAACTCCATAATGCCTCATCAATTTCCAAAGTGATTCTCTGTCTACACTATCAAATGCCTTTTCGTAGTCCACAAATCCGATGTATAGTGGTGAATTCCATTCCAGACTTTGTTCAACTATTATTCTCAAAGTGGCTATCTGGTCTGTACATGATCTGTTTTGTCGAAAACCTGCTTGTTCATCTCTCAGTTTCTTGTCCATGGACTCTTTTAATCTCTCCTGTTTAATACTTTTCCTGGCACTGATAGTAACATTATTCCTCTATAATTTGTGCACTCTTGTAAATTTCCCTTCTTAGGCAACTTAATCAGATATCCTTCCTTCCATTCTGCTGAAGAGACATCACAATTTTGATGAGTGACATGAATGCAAAGATAGGTACAGTCAACACCGGATTTGAAGAAGTCATGGGAAAACATGGGCTAATGAATCTAGGGATATACTCCACTGGAATTATGACTGTCAAGAGTCGGGAACAATAATAATGTTATATGTACACCACTGTGGCTGGTAAAAATATAAATCTGGATTTGTTAAGTCCAGTGGTTAAATTTTATTGTTCTCAAATACCATTTGGCGAGTGAACGTTTCTAAATGAAATTGGTAACGCACAAGCCAAGTACAGGAGAAAAGTAACAAACAGAAGAAGATCAAGTCTGCGAAGAATACAAGAAAACATTTATGAAAAAAATGCTACTACTATATATACACACAGACGGGGACAAGACGATCTCTTCTCCACTCCGTCAGTCCTGACTAGGTTTAAAAGGCACACAGTGTTTCCTTACGCCTACACGCTAGCAGACGTCACTGGCGACTGAGTTCGATCGGGCTGAGTTATGTTAACTCGCCCGCCCCTGCTCCTGCCGGCGGTCAGCGTACAGTGTCAATTATTATTTAATTTCTCCATATGCGCTCTCTAAACAATGATCACCTGTCATTAAATAGCTATTAAATTGTCGGCTTCTGTTAGTTTGTCATATGGTATTAAAATAATAGACACTATAATAACAAATATACACAATGAAATATAACAAGTATTTCTATACTCCCACTATCAGTCGCTTTAATGCCTATAAGTCCGGTCAGCTAAACCGTCAGGTTTATCTCTCTCCTGTAGAGATTAAGTGTCGCGTCTGCCTACACTGTTCTAAGGTATGTGGGTAGCGGGCGGCGTGATTTAGCATTTTAATTGAATATCTGGTATGAAATCGCTTTGCGTTACTTTATTTCACTCGTTTTACTAGCGAGAAAAATCGAAGTGAGGAATAAATGTTAAAAGCTATCACTTTTTAAAATCATTTGCACTATCATCCTTTTACCAGAAAATTCAGAATGAAAATCTCCACGAATCAATAATACACCATATCCACAAGAATTGGGTTCTAGGACTGCGTGCTAGAATATTCAAAATTCTGACTGACTTCTGATAGTTGGGTTAAGAAAACATCAGTATATATATCATTAAATTGCTCTGATCTCTAATGTTGTTAATTTCACCCTACTGTGAGAACGAAGAATTCAGAAACTAGCGCTCAAGATGAAAGCTTTCGATTCGGCTACCAGAATCTCTCGTCTGGCGCTGTTGACCGACATCAGAGGCTTTACTTACGTCTAACGGGTTACTCTTTAAAATGCCTGTGTCTCGAGATCAAAGAGCACAGTGGATTATAAACTTTCCCTGAGTAAAACTTCAAAAGGGTCTGTGTTTCGTCTCTCTCACGTGCTATCTGTCTGAGAGGTATTATGATTGACAGATGAAGCTCGCGTGAGTGGACGAGATAAACAAACCTAATTTGCTTTCCTGTTATGACCGACAGGTCACGAAGTTTGTAAACACTGTGTTAGCTCGTGTTAAAAGAAAAGAGGCGGGACGAAAGAATAAGCTGTGTAAGTAAAGACAGACAGTATACTGCATGGTTTTAGCTAGCAAATCACACCGCAGCTATGAGGTTACAATAGGCTGTCAGATTACTGTAGACTCTTTTCCATTACACGTCACAGACAGGAAATAGCCATTCAGAGTGTACCATCAAGACAGCAGTCAGAAAGCTCCTGGAGATCTATTGCAGCCAAACTCTGACGCACTGGTTTTGACACTTGATCTGAACTGATCGGTATAGTCCCTTGACAAGCGATATTTATTTCTTCAACACTGGCAACTAATGATGATGTTACTTATCCGCCTAAAACTTTATACATTTTAGATTAATCTGTGGATATGAAGACACCTAAATAGGATATCTACCTGCCCAACACTAAGGTTTTATATAAATCTATGTTTAATATAATTATTTAATATTTACCGTTTAATATCAATACAGAAGTCTCCCCGGATAGTTCCTGGTCCACTTTCTGATGGATCTGTAACACCAAGCATCTTCCTGCCCATTTTCACAGCACTTGTGCCTTCCCACACCTAAAATCAAGATTCAGAAACGAACAGTAGAAGCAAAATCAAGATTCAGAAGAGGAAAAAAATACCTAGAATCAAGATTTACAAAGGAAGAAAACACCTAAATTCACAATTCAGAAGAGTAAAAGAAAACCTAAAGTTAATGTATAGAAAGGAAGGAAAAATCTAAAATTAAGATTTAGAAGAGGAAAAGAAGATCTAAATTAAAGATTTAGAAAGAAAGGAAAGATTTAAAATAAAAATTTAGAAAGGACAGAAAGACCTAAAATCAAGATTTAGAAATGGAAAAGAAGATCTAAAATTAGTAAATACAAAGGACGGATATGCCTAAAATCAAGATTTAGAAAGGAAGGAAAGACCTAAAATCAAGATTTAGAAAGAAAGGAAGGACCTTAAAATCAAGATTTACAAGCAGAAAAGAACTAAACTATAAACACCACCATCATCATGTCCCTTCAGCACGCCATGCAGCACATGAGATAAAAATAAGTTGATGATCCTTTCCAATTGCAAGACAGGTTGAAGATCAAAATGGGTTATGATTCTGAGAAACCCTTGTGGATTCTGGAGGTCTGTGAGAAGATGAAAGAAGAATAGAATAAGCGTTCTCTCAGGCATGCCGTTTTATGTGACTAATATGAGAATGTGCATGGAACTGGCAGCTTCATCATAAAAACAAATTTCTACAGAAACCAGTACTGCAAGAGGACATAAAGTTCAAGAATGCATGTTTCCTGCAAGAGGACCTCCTGCTGTGATGACCCATATGCTCCTTAAGGAGTATACAAATAAATGATAATGATTCAGAGAAAATCTCACCATTGCAAAAATAGGCCCAGAGTTCATGCTTTCCACAAGACTATCAAAGTATGGTCTGTCGGAGAGATCTTTGTAGTGGTTTCGTAGCAGCTCCTTTGAAGCCTGACAGAAAACAAAACTGCTAAGTAAGTTGGAAGATTTCAAAAGAAGTGCAAAATACTGCATCATCATCTCCTTATTCACTCCTTATGGAGCCACCACTGCAGAAGGCCCCCTTCCCCCCGAGGAAGCCTACGCCAAAGCACAAACTCTAGCAGCTGTGTTTTCTGTAGCAATTTATTTGACATGATGAGGTTGCAAGCCTCATACACAACCTCAAAATAGTTGCCTTTTATGACATGACTGAGGGAGTAGTAGTGATGTTCCTTCTTTGTTTCCTCACAGACCTCCCACCTTGACCTATGCCAGGCTGAGATAACAGTAATAATAATATACAACAAAGCACAGCATTACACTGGCAGTCATGACCCAAGTGGGCCCGTCCCCCTTAGAGTGCAAAGGAAATTAAGGGGCTAAAGCACTTAATCAACGGGGGGACCGCTTCTGATGATCAGACTTCCTCCTGTTGTATCGCTCTGTATCTTCTTCTTCTTCCGTCCTTAGACAACGACCGGCAAAGCAGTCAGTGGCCATTACGCCTAGTGGCGTCTTAAGGGCAACAGCAAATAGATTTTCTCTGCCGTTGTTCCCATCACGCCTAATGGCGTCTTTAGGGCAACGACAAATCAATCCGTTTGCTGTTGTTTCCGTAATCAAAGTGATCGCTCTGTATAGTTTCCTATAATACATAAAATGGATCAGAAAATTTGTTTCTTAAATGGTTAAGCTCGAAGTTTTAATTTTAGATTTTGTTCTTTTTAATGATTAGATGCATTCTATTCTTGTGTGTCAGCTATATATGACTTTTCTCAGTTGAATCACACTGTAACTGGGACAGACTCCGCCATGTCGCCCAACTCACGATTGATAAATCGTCGAAGTCGGTTTGCACATGCTTGCGATTCATTTATACCTCAATTTTGGTATCATAATTATGTTTGAAAAAAAAATGATGATAAATACCAATAGATACCCAACAGGAAGGAAGTATATGGAGGAAATTGTCCACCTGGGTACTATAATTAGATCAATTAATAGCTGTTGTGAATACAAGCCGGTGGTTCCACCCAGTGAACTCAAGAAGCCAGATATGGACTACTAAGTTGCAGAAATACTTTAAAAAATAATAATAATAATCTCGAAAATATTAAAAACACAGCCAAAAAATATGTACAACAAATATCAAAGGACAACTTTACAGAACAGCCTACATGGATGGATCCAAGGAAGAAGAGGGCAAATTAGTTATAGGATTATATATTCCAATATGGAAAATGGCAAAAGGATATAGTATCACAGAATATTCATCCATTTTCACTGCACAGATGGTAGCAATACTAAAAGCGCTAGAAATATACTCTAATAATAACCCTCCCAAGGAACTAACAGTTTTAATTGACTCTCTTTCAACAATTCAAGCACTAAAAAACTAACGAGAATGCAGTAGACCTGAAATAGCAGAGGAAATATTTCTGGCTACTACATAATAATAATAATAATAGCCCCTTCAGTCATAACTGACTATGGGAATGCGCCCCTGAGGTGACAGCCCTCAGCTGCTTATTTTCCTGGTGCTCCTTTCGACGTTTTCTCCCCTCCTCTGCTTGTTGTGTGAGCCTCTCTTCGCCCAATCTGAGGTGGCGCCGTAAATAGCATCGCCACTTAGTGCGATCGGCAGCTTCATCCTCCCATGTTGCTGGATCCATGTCCAGTGCCCTCATATCTCTCTTGCACACATCTTTGAACCCCAGCTGTGGTCGCCCAACTGTTCTCTTGCCATCTGCTAATTGTCCGTAGAAGATATCTTTTGGGATGCGACCATCTTCCATGCGGCGAACATGGCCAAGCCAGCGAAGTCTGCGCTGTCTAAGCAGTGTATACATACTTTGAAGGCCAGCTACTACATAGGCCTACTTATATTACAGAGGATGTTCAGGAATATGCCTTCACACTAGGTCAGATGGCCGTCTGTTTAATCTTTCAAGGCTGAAGGCAAAAACAAAAATCAGAAGGGTCACTATAAGAGACTTGTTGTTCGCTGATGATGCTGCAGTCGTCACTCAAAGCCAACAGGAGCTTCAGAACTTGATGAATCGCTTCACTAAAGCATGCAAGGACTTTGGCCTCACAATAAGTCTAAAGAAAACGAATGTGCTGAGTCAGGATGCGGGTGCTGTACCAGTTATCACTATCGATAACTATGAATTGGCAGTGGTGCACCACTTCACATACCTAGGGTCTACCATCAATGACAAACTCTCACTGGATACAGAAATCGACAGCAGCATTGGCAAAGCTGCAGCTACCTTTGCCCGCCTCACATCGCGTGTTTGGGGAAACTCCAAACTCACAATGAAGACCAAAGCTGCGGTATATAATGCCTGCGTCACCAGCACACTCCTATATGGCAGCGAGACCTGGACGACCTATGCTAAGCAAGAAAGAAGGCTCAATACCTTCCATTTACGGTGTCTACGCCGCATCCTTGGCATTTCGTGGAAAGATAAAGTGACAAATGTCGAGGTGTTGTCACGTGCTGGCCTTCAAAGTATGTATACACTGCTTAGACAGCGCAGACTTCGCTGGCTTGGCCATGTTCGCCGCATGGAAGATGGTCGCATCCCAAAGATATCTTCTACGGACAATTAGCAGATGGCAAGAGAACAGTTGGGCAACCACAGCTGAGGTTCAAAGATGTGTGCAAGAGAGATATGAGGGCACTGGACATGGATCCAGCAACATGGGAGGATGAAGCTGCCGATCGCACTAAGTGGCGATGCTATTTACGGCGCCACCTCAGATTGGGCGAAGAGAGGCTCACACAACAAGCAGAGGAGAGGAGAAAACGTCGAAAGGAGCACCAGGAAAATAAGCAGCTGAGGGCTGTCACCTCAGGGGCGCATTCCCATAGTCAGTTATGACTGAAGGGGCTATTATTATTATCAGTCTTAATAGCTTGGATACCTTCACATGTTGGCATAGATGGAGATAAACTGGCAGATAAAGCAGCCAAAAAAAAAAAAAATGTAGATGAACAGATGTAAGGTAATATCGGAATGTAGTCCGCCGAATATTCCGCAGTGAATAGGCCTATGTGTATAATGTGTATTTTCGTACCATTTAGAGTTAGGGTTAGGATTAGGGTTAATGCTAATCCTAACTCTAAATGGTACTGCGGAGCGTTCGGCGAACTTCATTCCGATATTACCAGATGTTAAATAATTGATAATATAAACGCATAAATGCAACAATTTTAACGCAATGTAAATAAATGTATTACGTAACAGTTCTATTTATAGATCAAGTTTAGTCACACCAGGCTTACCCATAACAGTTTCCCAGCAACCAGTTTGAAGCCGCGGCGCTCAAAGCGTTTAATGATTTCGCCGATAAATCCTCGTTGTACTCCATCGGGTTTCACTGCAATGAAAGTACGTTCAGCTCTCGGGTCTTCCATGTAGGGCCTATATCGCAAAAATAAAATAGATTGCAGAAATATTCTAACTACTCAATATTTCCTACTACTAACAAGTTACCGCAGACGCAAAACAGACAAGAAACCTTCAGTGTAAATTGTTTCCAAATGGTTATTCTTGGAATTTAATCTGGCCTGTTACGTCACTTTCCGATACATTTTAGTTTCATTTTAATTTGAGATAATTAAGCACGTGTATTACCTGGCGAAAATGGGAGCTGCTATTTCTGGAGTTATTCAATAACCGTCCTTCAGCTTTGACGTGTAGTGATAAGATTTTGTTTACTGTGACATCATTGTTAACGTAGTTCTGTGTAATGGCGTGGTGGAAGACGCCTATATCCTAGGGATAAGTCGTCGAAACCCCGCCCCCTCCTCCCGATAGGCAATTTTATTACAATACAATTATTATGGAACTGTGGTGTAGATATTTTCCTATAACCGACCTCGAAACCCTCGAATCGGTCGGTTGGATAGGAGGGTTGATCAGAGAATTAACAAGTCACTATCGTAAAACAAGCGATTGTTATCGAAACAGAACCAGGCTCGACAGTGAACATGACTCATTCTAATATCTTGGGGGCTAAGGAGATTTTTAAAATTGGATACTGGAATGTAAGAACTATGTATCAAGACGGAAAAATGGAAGAAATAATTAAAGAAATGGATAATTATAAGTTGGACATATTGGGTGTCAGCGAGTGTAGATGGACGGGGAAGGGCATAAAATGTTTCAATTATTTAGGCAGTAAAATGACTCAGGATGGTGACACAACAAGAGAAATCCATACTAGAATTGCTTTGGCAGCTAGCGCCTTCAATAGATTATCTAACATTTGGAAATTACGATCATTGAATATACATAGCCTACCAAGCTTCGTCTGTTTAATTCAAATGTTATCTCAGTGTTAACATACGGCTGTGAGAGTTGGAAAATAACAAAATCATTGGAGAACAAGCTGAATACATTCGAGAACAAATGTCTTAGAAAACTCATGAACATCAGTTGGAAAGAATTGAAGACTAATCGACAAATAAGAGAAGACTCTAGGCAGAAATATGTCTCCAACTATATAAGGAAAAGACGATGGTCATATATCGGTCATGTCCTACGAATGCAAAACAACAGAATACCATTGCAGGCACTCACTTGGGTTCCTGAGGGTAAGAGGAAAAAAAGGAAGACCAAAAGAAACACTCAGAAGAACAATAATAAGAGAAGGAAGAACGTTGGGATTAAACAATGTGCAAGAGCTAAGAGGAGTGGCGTCACAATGTACAACCTGGAGAGCACTGGTTTCTGCCTTATGCGCCGTGTTTGGTGCTTAAAGAATTTATTATTATTGTTATACTGATTCCCTTTCGCTCCTTGTGGAGCATGGAGCAGCCAATGCAGCTGGTCCATTTGCAGGATCTAGGAAGCCTACACCACGTAAATGCATGCTCATGCCGTGGTGGTGGATATATTTGCTTGAATGTTTCATCTTCTTCTTCTTTCTTTGATCCTTAGCCGCCGACCGTCAAAGCAGTCAGTGGCCATTACGCCTGGTGGCGTCTTGTAGGGCAACAACAAATTGATTCCACTTTGCTCGGTCGGCAGCCATCCTTTGTACAGTGCCCCAACTCTGGTTCATTCTTTGCATCTCAGCCTCCACAGTCCTCCGCCAAGTTGTTTTTGGTCGGCCTCTCTTTCGTTTTCCTTCAGGGGTTCATGGCATAGCTGTTCTTGTGATGGCATCGGGGTCTCTTCTGAGGACATGGCCAACCCAGCTCCAGCATCTGCCAGCTATGATGGTGTGCATGTCCTCTTGCTTGCTCCGAGTAAGCAGATCTTGGTTGGTGATGATATTCGGAGAATTTTTCTTAGGCATGTTGTGTGAAAAGAGGACAATTTCGACTTGAATGTTTCATGCTAATATAATATCTGTTTCCCGAATGTTTCATGCTAATAAAATACGTTTCCCGAAATGTCCTGTGTTTCATGTATAGGCCCGTACATAAATTTGCAAAACTTATACCATTTTATTTTGTTTAATTTATCCGTTTTTTTAAATTTATGCCCCCCAACCACGTATTAGCAGTGGTGTCTGTTGACCTGTCAGTATTTTTGTTTGTCACCTTTTTTGTGACTGGCTGATGAAAGGTAAATCCCGAAACGGTCTGTGTTTCCTGTATATGTTAATTTGTAAAATAATACCATACTATTTTTTTTTTAAATTTATATATTACTTATCTGTTTCCTTGCTCATTTTTTTCCTATTTATTCACAGAATGGTTCGAAATTACAAGAAGAAGGCAGTTGGAGGAAGAAAGAATTTTAGCAATTCTAAGGAGGTGGAAAATGCGTACAATGCTGTAATGAAGACAGAGATGTCTGTGAATACAGCTTCAAAATATTTTGGAGTAAATAGGAAGTCCCTGCTAAGAAGAACATCAGGGAAGATTCCTGTCAATGCTCATGTTGGTCGCCAAACAGTATTGCCTCATTTGCTCGAAAATGAACTAGCAGACTGTATTAAACTATTGGCAGGGTAGGGTTGGGGTTTCACCTCAGAAGAAGTACAAGGCATTGTACAGGATTACGTTAAGGAAGCCAGGTTGGAGACTCCATTTGTGGATGGTCATCCTGGCCGAAACTGGCTCTGCGGCTTCTTAAGTCGTCACCCTGATGTTGTTCCACGAAAGAAGGAACATCTGAGCTCTGCAGGAGCTAGAGCTGAAGACCCTGAAGTAATCAAACATTGGTTTGAGCTTTTGGATAAAATATTTACTGAGGCAGGTGTCAAGGACATGAGTGCCCAGATTTTTAACACTGATGAAAGTGGTTTCGTTACGGACCCCAAATCACAAGTTGTTTTGGCTGAGAAAGGTTCAAAGCGAATAAATCAGAACATTGGTGGCTCAGGCAGGGAATAGATTACAGTGCCTAATACTGATCAAGTGCCTACTACTGATCAAGTTCCTTCAGCCCCTGGACCAGAGCCAACATCATCTCCACAGACTAAATCAGATGCAAGACCTTCATCCAGCCACTCCTCAACTCCATCACTTAAAGACTTCTTTCTCAAGCAGCTCCAGCCACACTTTGCCAGCAATGCAAAAGGCAGGTCAGCTCATGTACAGCAATTTCGGTATGGAGAGAGTCTGACTGGAGAAGAATGTCTTACGCGACTTCGAGAAACAACAGCTCAAAATGAAGTAGGATCATCCAGAGGATGTGGGAGAGGTCGGGGAAGGGGGAAAGGCAAGGGCAGAGGAAAGCGATCACAGAGGGAGGACTCACCAAGCAGTAGTCAGTCGCGTAGCCCTTTAATGACAAGCAGTAATGATGAATGCAAAAGGTGTGGCCAATCAGGGGGTGATACTTGGGTCCAATGTGACATTTGTGACTTCTGGTGCCATATTAAGTGTGCAAATATATTATCTAGCCTAGGAGAACTGGAAACAGAAGAATGGATTTGTGATTTCTGTTCGCAGTAGAACCAGTGCTTAATACCCCATGTATGTATATGTGCTTAATTGCTCCCCCCCCCCCCCCCCCCCCCCCCAATCCCCTTTGGCATTGATTTTTTATATCATTTAAATAAAAAAATTATGTAAAATGTGTTCAAGTACTTTTAAAATAAAAGAGTGTTTTTTCCCAATGCAGGAATGATATTCCCAAAGGATGACAAAAGATTTATATATATATGTCTTATAAGATAATATCTTATATACATATCTTATAAGTTAATAAACATTTCTATTTTCCTTAAATTCTTCCTTCATCCCACATGCATGTGGAGTTATTTTATTATTTACAGTTGAAAAACTGTAAAAGTAGCTACAAGTTAAAAATTGTATTTGGTTGACCATAGCCTCATTGAAAAAGTGGAAGTATATCTTACTTAGTTGTTCCCTTCTACTGTGAGGTGTAGAGGTTTGGAAGAGAGAGCGCCAGACTATCCTATCGGCTGTCTTCCTCCTGGCCTGGTTCCATTCTAGTCCTCGGTCCTTCAAAGATTGTCTAATGTTGTCCTCCCAGCGGACTCTGGGTCATCCTGGTGGTCTGGATCCCTGGCTCTTTGTTTCCCATGCTTGTCGTGGTAGCCGATCTTCTCCCATTCTGCAGACATGGCCAAACCATCTTAGTTGGGACTGTTCTAATTGGGTCTGCAGGGGGTGGGATTTTAGGCCTTGACGTATGGTCTGGTTGCGGACCATGTCTCTTCTTGTTACTTCAACCACCTTCCTCAGATACCTCATTTCTGAGGTTTGGATCTGGCTTTTGTGGGTTGTAGTCATTGCCCATGACTCGCATCCATATGTCAAGACTGGGACATAGGTGGAGCGGTATACAGCCATCTTCGTTTTCTTACCAACCTCTCTCTTGCTGAGGAATCCTCGATTTATGGCCTGAAAAAGTCTCCCAGCTGCTGCTTTTCGGGTGGCCAACTCTTCTTTGATGCCTCCCTTTCGGTCTATAATAGCACCGAGATATTTAAAGTGGTCGACCTGCTCCAGGACCTGTTCTCCCAGCTTAATCTGATGTCTTCTTTCTTCTCGTGATATCACCATGGATTTTGTTTTAGAGCTGCTTATGACCATCCCTCTCTTCTCCAGCTATTCCTTCCAGACTTGCAGGTTGGATTGGAGATGTGCCTCTGATTTAGCAATCAGGACAGCATCATCAGCAAATGCCAGCTCTGAAATACATACCTGTCTCATCTTCCAGTACCCCACTGAATACTTTCTTGTTCTCTCCTTACATGCCTTGATAACATCGTCCATGAGGAGTATGAAAAGATAAGGTGACAGGATATCACCTTGTCTTACACCAGTGGTGGTCCTGAACTCTTCTGACTTTGGCTTGCTGTCCTCACATAATTTCTGCAAGACTTGTAGAAGCTCTGTATAGCATGAATCAGAGGTGCTAGAATGTTCTTCCTTGCCAAACAGTCCCAAAGTTTGCTCCAGGGGACCCTGTCAAACGCCTTTTCCAGATCTATGAAACAAAGATGGATCTCACTCTTATACTCAAGGGCCTTTTCACTCAGCTGTCTGAGTGTGAAGATTAGGTCTTGAGTACTTCGGTTTGCTTGGAATCTGCACTGGACCTCATCCAATTGTGGCTCAGCTAGGCGTCGGAGTCTCTGCTCTAGGATTCTAGAGTAGATTTTACCATGGACACTGAGAAGGGATATGCCTCTATGGTTTCCACATTGTCGATTGTCACCCTTTTTGAAAATTGGTGTTATAATGGGAATCTCCCAATCCTTTGGTATGGTCTTGTTGCAACACGCTGCCTGTAGGACCCTTAAGAGTAATAGGTCGCCTGATGCTACCATGTACTTAACCATTTCTGGTGTTATACCATCATGCCCTGCTGCTTTGCCCATCTTGATTTTCTCCAGTGCTGCCTTCAGTTCTTCCATCTTTATGTCATCTTCATCACCATTGGTTTCCTCTTCTGTGCTAGTGGTTATCATTTCTGATGCTCTACCTTGCTCACCATTAAGGAGTTCTGAGAAATATTCTTTCCATCTTTCCATTACTTCCTTCGGGGCAGTAAGCAATTTGCCTTCCTCATGTTCTTTAGGGTCTTATAGAACAATTTCTGGTATTCTTGCGCATCTTTTTTCTAGCTGTTCTCCAAATTCTTCCCAGGACTTCTGTTTTGCTGCTAGCACCTTGTTCTTTGCTTCTTTCTGAGTATCACATATTCTCTATATTTCTCTATTTGTCCTGCTGTGTTTTTAGCTCCTAAGTATTGTTTCCATGCCATTTTCTTCTCTCTTATTTTCTCTTTGACTTCCTCTGTCCACCAAGGTGTCCTCTTTCTCTTGTTCCCAAGTCGGACTTCACCACATGCTTCTGCAGCAGCTGTCTTTATGATGTCCTTGAATGTAAGCCAGAGGGTTTCCAAGTCATCAGGTTGTTCTTCTGTGTTTCTCACCGCTGTAGCAATAAGTTCCTGATATCTGGTCTTATTTTCTGGCTCTCTCAGCTTGTAGGTCTTAATGCTCATTTCTCCCGTTTGTTTACTTGGTTTCTTGCGTAATGTTGGGCAGTTCCTAGGCTGAGCAACTCTTTCAGTTGTTCTTTTGATTGTAAGCAGGGGAACTATATCTTAGCGTGCTAAAGTGTGCCCAGGCCTGTACTAGCTAGATTCATTATTATGACCTTTGTGTTATTTGGCATGTATTTGTGAATAGAAAAGTTATGGAGGTGACCGAATCTATAAAAGTTTGGGCCGTTCCGGGTCCTGTATTTCGTAGTTGTATGTAATGTTGTGAGAGTGACTACCTCTTGTGATGCACTTTTTCCTGGGTGCTTAGCAGGTCATGTGTCATGTCACTCTCAAAGGGAGGTGATGGTGCAGTTTGAATGGTCCATGAACTCCAGAGTACCTATCACCAGTGGCGTTCCAAGGGGGGGGGGGGGGGGTCCGCCCTGTGTGACAGCCAGGAAGGGGGTGCCATAGGACATTATGATGGTATTTATTGTTAAAAACATACTTGCAAGTGTGTGTTTTTTTTTGGGGGGGGGGGGGGGGGGTGTGTGTGCCAAAGATAGGAGCTGCTCCAGGTGCTAAATACTTAGGTATGCCTCTGCCTGTCACTTCGGTTACTTTTGTCTTACTTCCTTCCTCCTTCCTTCCTTATGAGTGCCCACCATTTCCATATTTAGTGTGCAGTTGTTATATTCTGTGTAATATACATACCGGCACTTCTCTTTTGACTGTTATCATCATCAAGTGCGAAGTAAACTGACTGATATTATTGTATGTCTCCACAACTTATAGTCCTTTGTGAGTACAGCGAAAGACATATCTCTTAGTTCGTCGGTGATGTAACAAACACACAATCATGTTCATCCTGATATGTCAGTTTAAAATCACCGGCACCAAACAAAGCCCACAACTGCAGTAGCCATTGTACCCACATACAGCTTATCAGCAACATTCAACACAATCACTTATCTTAAGTATGCCTGTTAGGACACTTTGAAATTGACATAAGATGCAGCAACCAATGGCAGTACAGAGTCACTTCAACAACTTTATCAAGACTTCATATGATAAAGCATTACATAACTGATTATTAATAGTGGATATTAGTGATGAAAACAAGCTGCATGGGATTAATATTTACCACTTTAAGAGCTTATTCCTTCTTTTTTTACTTATGCTTTATATTAAATCTAACTCTTGTGCTTATGAATATATGTAATAAACTGTCTGATACTTCAGGATGTATACAGTAAAATAAAAAATTGCACTGAATTTATACCATCATCATCATCATCACCCTTTAGCTTCCTAAGGAGCATAGGCCATGAAATTCACGCCAAGCCTTTCTGCCCTGTGCCATCTGTTCAAACTTGTTCCATCTTTTCTCTGTCCCTTTTATATCTTGTCTCCAGTTACCTTCTTCATGTGTTTTTTTTGTTGTCTCCCTCTATCTCTCATGTGCTGTGGATTCCACTGCCGTATAATGCTATCAGCAGGTTTCCTCATAGTTTGTCCTATCTAATAGTCTTTTTCTGACCTATTATTTCATTGGCATCTTTTAGTACTTGTCATCACTTCTTGGTTGTCAGTTTTTGCTGTTCTCCAATTTAATGATATAGCTGAAGTTTTTGTCTGTTGCTTGTCTTTTTGTGACACCTGCTGATATGTTTTTTATAATGCTGCCCTTGTTATAGCTGATATTACTTATAGCTTATGTACCAACTATAGTTGCATTTTTGCTGCGTATGGACCATAATTATCCTGCCTTGTATTTTGCTGGGAACTGAGAGAAGAGTGATTCCTCTCCAATTATTGCACTCTGCAAGATCTCCCTTCTTGGGCAATTTGACAATTATTCCTTTGTTCCACTCCATTGGTGTTGTCCCTGTTATCCAGACTTGTGCAAATAGTGGTTCTAATAATTCTGCTGCTAGCTCAGGGTCTGTATTAAATAGCTCTGCATTTAAGTTATCATGGCCAGGAACGTTTCCATTCTTTAACCATTTGAATGCTGTGATGATTTCTTCTGTTTGTGGAATCTGTATTAACATCTAGATCATTTTCAGCCTCAGGAACATTCAGTTGTGTCTCAGGTGGTTCCTTGTTCAGAGTTTCTCTGAAATGCTCTGCCCATCTTGTTTCCTGTGTTTCCTGTCCCTCTGCTGTCGTGATGAGATTTCCTTGCTTATCTCTTACTAATGTAATATTGTTTGCAACTCGTTTTCCGCTGATGATTTGAGTTATTTTGTATACTGTGCTTTGTTCATTTCTCAGTGCTGCCTCTTCTGCCTGTCTTGCAAGATCGTCTAGGAAATTCCTTTTGTTGGCTCGGGTTTGGCGTTTAACTTCCTTGTCCAGCTGACTGTACTGTTCGCTATATAGTTGCTTTAACCTGGGGGACTTCACTTCTGTTTTCTTTCTTTTCATTTCCTTTCTCATCGTTATGGTGTTTAATGTTTCTGGTGTTATCCAGTCTTGCTTCTTCCTTTCCTGGAATCCCAAGCATGATTTCCTGCTTTCCTTATATACTGTTGAAATGGTGTTGAATTTCTGGTCTATATCATCAGTCAATGTATTTTCCTGACTTTTGGCAAATTGATATCGCTTCTTTATATCAGCCACAAAAGCTTTTCTGGTAAGGGGGTCCTTCAATTTGCTGATGTCTAACCTTTTCTGTGTAGTTACAGTTGGTCCAGCTGTTTTTAGTTTCACTTTCAGTTTTGCTACTACTAAATGGTGATCACTTCCCACATCCGCACCTCTTCTTACCTTCAAACCTTGTAATGCATGTCTCCATCTACCGTTAATCATAATATGGTCTATCTGGTTTCTGTCCCAACCATTTGATGATTCCCATGTTAATTTGTGAATTTCTTTGTGTGGGAAAAAGTGTTCCTCCAATGACCAGGTTGTTAATGCTACAGAAAC
This sequence comes from Oreohelix idahoensis, assembly GCA_024509875.1. NCBI lineage: Eukaryota > Metazoa > Mollusca > Gastropoda > Stylommatophora > Oreohelicidae > Oreohelix > Oreohelix idahoensis. The sequence continues at coordinate 191,756 of JAMPIV010020742.1, forward strand.
TTATTAAGTTATCCCCATTTTCATTTGCATTTCCGCTGCTGCATTTCCCCATTTCTCTTTCATTATATGTATTGTGTGTTCCAACTTTCGCATTAAGGTCTCCCATTACTACGATAAGATCATATCTAGGTGTGTCTTCCATTTCTTTCTGCAGTTGTTGATAGAATTCATCCTTGACCTCATCATCGCTGTCATTCGTTGGTGCGTAGCATTGTATTATTGTAGTGTTGGTGAATCTCCCTCTCAATCTTATTCTTATCAGTCTGTTGTTGATGGGTTTCCATTCCAGTAATTTCCTTTCTGTAGAATAATGGCTACACCTTCATTGTGCTGTCCATCCTCTCTTCCAGAGTAAAGTACTGTTTCTCCTGTCCCTCTGCTCTCGCTTATCCCTAGAATGTGTAATCTATAATTTCTCATTTCAGCTGTGACCTGTTTTAGTTTACCCGTCTCGTTCATTGTCCTGACATTCCAAAATCCTATTCTTGTTTTGCGGTCAGGATGTCCATTTTCGTGTCAGTGGCTTCCTTTCGGCTTTCACCACTGACAGTCATACGAGCCTCAGACTCCGGATGTCCGTCCCGCAGCAAAGTTTGTTCATTTCTTTTTACATAGACAGGGGTGTCAACCCTATGCTAAAAACCCCAACCTGGAGGACCAGGGTGTCTGCTTTAGTCTGACCCCTGCCCACGCAAACCTGTCCAGCTTGGTAGAACTTTCCAGGAGTAAAACTCCAGCTAGCATAGCTCTGGGGGTAATCAGGGTATGCAAGCCGCCATACCTCGACAAGGTATTGACACCGGTGATGGCAGTTCTCTTTCATACTTTGTACAAAATTATTTGGTTCCCTTATATCGATGTATTTTTTCATTTAAAAAAAAGTACTTAAAAATATATTATTATTAAAGAGTGTAAAACTACATTATTAGTAAAATGTTACTGGAAGATGCGGAGATCCATGATTTAAGTTGTACCAGATTAAAACAACAGAAAATCAAGATGCTCTTCTGTCATATTCAGACTTTTAACATCAGTTATAAAACAAATATTTGGTTTTTAAAAATACTTTTGAATAAGTAAAATTGCCGTTAGGTATTGGTGCTTTTGAATTTAATTCCCATCTTATGACGGGCTTTTACGCTAGTTTTAATAAGAAATGCAAAGGTAGTCCCATAGCAGATACTAGTGTAGGGGAGTGAAGTGTTAGAGACTTCACAATACTAGGTCCAGCACTGAGATGTGAGGTGACAAGTTCCCTTCCTCACTACCTTTTCCTTTCCTAACTGAACAGCGAAGTCAGGAACCCATTTACAGCTGGGTAGACTGGAGCTCTTCGATACCGTGAATCAATACCACCACTTTTATCATGAGAGACCAGCACTCTGTCAATCAGACGTTCGTTTCTTTATAGACATCTTTATTCACAGACTCAGTGATGTAACTCTTTCTGGCCCTGGCATTATGCAGGTTTTACCAAAGCACCAAAATGAGTACCAGTTTTTTTCCACAGGGGATATTAAATTGACAAAAGAATATCTGGAAGTGTTGTAAGCAGGTTTGGCTCTTGGGCAGTCTGGCTGCACTGGGCGCCAACTTGAGGGAAGCGCAGATATTTTATTCATGAAAATGTTGAAAAAATAAAAAAACAGAACATTTCAAAGTAAAAAATTGACAAATTCCTAGGGTCAGCTCTGTTTGTAAGTCTTACATGCAACAGTTACTGTTCTTTTGTATCACATTAAGTATAGACATGACGAAATCCGACTATAGCTAAACGGGCATTCTGGGCAGCTCTTGGGAGAAAGTATTAGGGCAGAGAATAGTGAACCATATAAAGGCAGATAATTGTGTGCCATATAAGGGCAGAGAATACTGTTACTTATAATGGCACAACATATGGGTTGAGAGGTAGAAAGTTAAAAAAATAAATAAAGATATAAAACATGAGATCTTAAATTTGTATGCAACTTTTATTATACCACCGACACAGATTATGTCCACACAGTTAAAATTTAAAAAAAAAATGTTAATAAAAAAAAAACAATAAATCAGTCAGTGCCCTTTACATCATTGAGGACATAGCCAGACACCATGTACATCAAAAAGTCTTCCCCTTACTCCATCTTTTCTCCCTGATGCATTCATTATATACATCTCTATTCACAAACTATATGATATGAAAATAATATCAGATCTGTGCAGCCATGATTACATAATCAACACCGGTTATACCCACAGATAACAAGAATTATATTTGTTTTAAATTATATTTTCAATCAATCAATCAGTGCCCTAGACACCTTCCACTCACTCCATCTTTTCTCTCTTCCTTGATAATTGATCATAAGTGAATACAGTCAATCCTTGCTATTCGCAGAGGTTAAGTTTCTGGAAAACACTGTGAATACAGAAATTTGCAAAATAGGAACCATTGACCTTATGGGAAAAGTGGAGTTAATTTCCTGCGGGACCCTGTTACCTTACACATTTGCTAGCGATCACCATAAACTCACCATTTCATGTACCCTTCTTGTAAAAAACAGCTTATTTATTATACTGTGCATTTTATAAATGTATTTTACACACTGTTTTCTTTGTAATAGTATAGTATGATAGTATGAACAATCTTTTGGTGTACCAATACTCACTCACACTGTCACTACTCATTCACACATCTATACACAAACACACACATTATTACATAATACCTGGAAAACAAACATTGAAAACATTTACAGAGAACATTCAAAATTAAGGAATAAAGAAAATTGCATTAACATTGAAAACATGTAAAGAAAACACATCCCAGAACGAAGCTTATCTAACACACATACTTTATCACTAAGGCTTATCACAGAACGAAGCTTATCTAACACACATACTTTATCACTAAGGCTTATCACAGCCTTCTTGCGCTTAGGCACACTTGCCAATGCTTTTGCACTATGCTTGGATGCCATTATAAAAAATAATATAAAACTGCAAACACGTGGATGAAAAGATGCTCGCCAAAAACACGTGTAAACACAACAAAAGCCGCGAGAACAAGGAGACAGTCTGTCCTTGCTAGGCCCCATCTGCGGCGTTGCGCAGTAGGTGTCTTGAAATTTTTTGCCTACTGCCGTGAATACCCGCGAGGTGCCTCCGAATGGTAAAACATGGGTTACACTTTATCTCGCGCGAATGAGCATATTCAAGAATAGTGATAATTGACTGTATATACAATTTTTAGCAAAGTTATTCTCAGATCTCGTACAGCAGATTCAGTAAAACATTTTAACATGAAATAATCAAGATGGAAAAAATACATCATCATTACAACAATACACATATGAACAATGTATTAATTAATATGAGCTAATGTTAACAATGTTTGTAAAATGATATGCCAGCTTTTTGTGCAGCTTTCATTGCCAGAAATTAATTCAAAAATTCATACAAGCAAAACAACCTCAACATTTTGGTTAAAAATACCATGTTAACAATGAAATATAACAGCTACATGATACTTTAGAAATATATAACAGCCACATGTGATACATTTTAAATATATTAACAGCCACATGATACTTTAGAAATATATAACAGCCACATGTGATACTTGTGAACAAACCAGGCACATGTAGCAGACAAGAAGATGAAATTTAATCATCATCATCATCCTTCAGCTTCTTATGGAGCACCGGACTGTGCCATCTGCTCAAAGTATTTCCATTTCTTCTTTATCCTTTCATTTCTACCTCTAGATCTTTTCCGTGTGTTTTTTTTTTTTTTTGGTTTCTCTCTACCATTCTTACCCTGGGGATTCCAGAACAAGGACTGCCTTGTAATAAGGTGAGAATACAAAGGAAAACAATTTCATTGAAATACTGATTTAAACAATCTGTTCTACTATATCAACCTGAGTAACTAATCAGCTTGAAAGATGCTTGAGTAACTAAACAGCTTGAAAGGTGCTTGAGTAACTAAACAGCTTGAAAGGTGCTTGAGTAACTAAACAGCTTGAAAGATGCTTGAGTAACTAAACAGCATGAAAGATGCTTGAGTAACTAAACAGCTTGAAAGATGCTTGAGTAACTAAACAGCTTGAAAGATGCTTGAGTAACTAAACAGCTTGAAAGATGCTTGAGTAACTAAACAGCATGAAAGATGCTTGAGTAACTAAACAGCATGAAAGATGCTTGAGTAACTAAGCAGCTTGAAAGATGCTTGAGTAACTAAACAGCTTTGAAAGATGCTTGAGTAACTAAACAGCATGAAAGATGCTTGAGTAACTAAACAGCTTGAAAGATGCTAGAGTAACTAAACAGCTTGAAAGATGCTAGAGTAACTAAACAGCTTGAAAGATGCTAGAGTAACTAAACAGCTTGAAAGATGCTAGAGTAACTAAACAGCTTGAAAGATGCTAGAGTAACTAAACAGCTTGAAAGATGCTTGAGTAACTAAACAGCTTGAAAGATGCTAGAGTAACTAAACAGCTTGAAAGATGCTTATGATGTGCATTTAAACTGTATATCAATAAAGTTAACATGTGACAGTGTGGTTAAAATGCTTGCCCCTCAGCACAGTTACTAGGTTTTGGATTCGAAACCTGGCAGCATTACGCTCCAGTCTACCCAACTGTAAATGGGTACCTGACTCTGTTCTTGAGTTAAGAAAGACAAAGGCAGCAAGGAAGGGAACTGGTCACCCCACCTTATAAAGCTGGACCTAGTATAGTGAAGTCTGTAACACTTCACACCCCTATGGCCAGTATCTGCTATGGGACTACCTTTACGAATGAAGTAAGCTAGACTGACAAAAGATACATAATTCCCCATTTCTACTTTAAAACATTTGACACTTTTTGAAGTAGTTTCACTGGCATTCTCTGGCAAATTTGGTGGCTTGATCATCATCAGCTCCATTTTTGCTTGCTAAAGAGCATGGACTCATGGAGCTACCCTCTCCCCCAGCAGGAAGCTGTATCAAAGCATTCATGTGCTCTTGTTGCAGTGGATTCTACAACAATTTACTTGATATGATCAGTTTGCCAGCAGATGCACAACCTCCTATTAGTTGTCTCTTGTGATATGCCAGAGAGAGCAGCAGTCTATTCCTTCTTCATCTAAATCTGGCACCTTTGATGACTAATAAGCTTGCATGTTTCAGCTACTCCATCAAACTTTCTCTTCCACTGGCATCCTTGTCAACTTTACCTGCATATCGACATTGAATGATAGATTCTAATAATTCTGTCACTGCAGCAAAAGTCTTTGAAATATATTGAATGCAACATCACAAGAATGAAAAATTCGTCTCCAACTGAGAGCCCAAGGTGAAGGACTAACTAAACTGATGGAAAATTTAGCTGTGCTGTGTGACTCAAGAAGTGCTGGAGTTTGGACAACAATATTACTACAGCATCTTATATTTGTTGAGTCAAAATGCTGGAAAAGTTTGACAAAGTACTGTCTGCTGAATGTTGTGCTTAAAAAAAAGCTAAACTAAAGTGTACAATCATATCATCATCATCATAACCCTCCACTCCCAAAGGAGCATAGGCCTTCAACAAACACATGCCAAGTCCTCCTGTCACGTGCCATCACCTCAAGTTCTTTCCACGTTCTCCTCATCATTTTCACCTCTGTTTCCAGCTCTCTTCTCCATGTGCTTCTTGGTCTACCTCTGCCTCTCTTGCCCTGGGGGTTCCAGAACACGGACTGCCTTGTAATGCTATCAACAGGTTTCCTCAGTGTGTGTCCTATCCATCACCATCATCTTCTTCTCATCTCTTGTTCCACTGGCACTTGTCTAGTTCTTGTCATCAGTTCCACGTTGGTAACCTTGTCATACCATTTTAATCCCTCTATTCTACGCAAGCACCCATTTATGAAAGTCTGTAGCTTTTTGGTTGTTGTCTGTGTTGTTCTCCATGTCTCAGAGCCATACAATAGGACTGACTTCACATTTGAGTTGAAGATTCTTATTTTCGTGTTGGATCCGATTTCCCTTGATCTCCATATATTTCCCAATGCAATGATGCTTTTTTTAAATTTAACAAGCAGGTGATTTTATGAGAATTCAACTTATACATTCTTATGGCCAGAGGTCCCTAAATTAAATCAGTAAGAAAAGTATTTTGTTGCACACAGAAAAAACAATACATAAATAAATAATGTAGGAAATAAATATAGGTACATAGCGGGCACTTATAAGACAAAATAGGAAAGTTACATTAGTAACTGAGTCTATGAATGTCTGGGTCATTCACAGGTCTTATATTCCATAGTTGGGTATAGTCTCATGAAAATGGCCAATGAGGCACAAATTTGGCGTGTTAAATTGGCTGTGTGTCCTTACATGATTTACTTCAGCGGGATGGTCCCAGGTTTGATTTCCCAATGAGCCTATCACTTATATTTTTTTTGTGTGGTCTTGTGTAGCCCTACTTCCTGTCTTATGAGCCTGCTATTTACCTACATTTATGTGTAAAACATCTGGGGATTAGTAACAATTCTCCAGTGTGTCTTTTATATTTGGACATGCGCCCTAATATAACCGGCTAGGTTGAACGGGATACGCCTTGCCAATACGAGGCAAAATTTTTTTTTTTTTTAAATCGGGGGATTTTGTCCACTAATCATGTTGACAAATGAGGAGCACATAAAAAAAATCACTTAAAAATAACACATTTCTAGTTTCAAATCGTGGAAATAATTATCATTTTGTGATTTGTGTGCCAGGCATATCATCAATATCCATTAGCTACCCTAGGAGCATAGGCCTTGAACAAACACATGTCAAGTCCTCCTGTCACGTGACATCAACTCAAGTCATTTCCATGTCTTCCTCGTAATTGTCACTTCTGTCTCCAGTTCTCTTCTCCATGTGTTTTTTGGTCTACCTCTGCCTCTCTTTCCCCAGGGATTCCAGAACAAGACCTGCCTTGTAATGCTATTAACAGGTTTCTTAATGTGTGTCCTATTCATTGCAAGCATCATCTTCTCATCGCTTGTTCCACTGGCACTTGTATTGTTCTTGTCATCAGCTCCACATTGGTGACCTTGTCATATCAGACATATAAGTTTTATTTAAATTACTACACACAAAAATATATAACATAAAGCAATGCCATAAAATGTATAACTAGTAAAAAAATCGACAGATCGGCTCATAGTAAATCAGGGCAGTCACTGGGCAGCATCCATCCTTTCAGAGGACACAAAGTTAAATCTGCTGCCATTTACTGGAAGGTTTACATCAATACTATTGTATATCACTGGATGAAGGAATTTCTGATTCTGAACCGCAAACAAATAAGTTTGGGAACTAACTGTATGTGAACCTTGACATTTAACTGGTCTCGAGCCTGAACTCATGTAAGTCAGACACAACCCGAAATGAGACTCTAACAGAGCTAGACCAGCTGTCATCAGTCTCTGTGTACAACAAGCCAAGTACCACCATTCCTCCAGGCAGCACCACTGGCAGTCTTGGAAGTGAACAATAAATGATCTCATCATCAGCTTCCAATGCTGCAGTCACAATAAAACTCTTATCCCGACATGAGTTTGCTGAGAAAATAACTGCACCATGGGCATGTTTAATGGTAACTACACATATACAACCTTCACTGCTGTCTATGTTTTGTACAAATGCCTCAAAATGAGGCAAGAGATTCATATGTTTGAAGTCTTTTTCTTGTGGAATGTTGAATTCTGGAACCGCATCCGTTGAAGTTTTTGCTATGTCACATATACACAGTGACAAGTTGATATCGTCTGCACATACAAAGAACATGCTATACGGGGTGATACGATCAAACATCTCTAATTCAGTTTTGTGATCACCTTGATCATGAGAATTGTGTTTGATGCTTACAGCAACAAAGAAGACCTGGGATTGCTGGACATGCAGGTCCATTTTTAGTGTCTCGGTTCTGTCCTGAAAATAAATAAACAGATAATGTTAACAATTAAATGCAAAAAAACGTGTTAAGATCTGTGGTTGCCATTTCATTATGTAAAACAAACTGCTTCAACAACCAACTCTAGAAGAGTGCATAAATGTTTTTGTGCAGGCTTCCTGCAAATTGACTGGCTGCAATTGTGGCTCCATGCCCCACAAGGAACAAAAAGGGAAATAATGATTAAATTTCAGGAATGAGGTGGGTGGAAAGGAGAGACAGGCAGACCTGACTACGGGAGGGCTGCTGTAGTCTGGGGCCCAGGTGAGAAAAATGGAGTAAAGGACCAGCTCATTCCGTGCCTTCTTCGTTCCGTTCATGTCAATCACCAAGTCCCATTTTTCTATGTGCTCTTTGACCTTCCTCTACCTCTCTTACCCTGGGGATTCCAGAACAGGGAATTGGAGGTGCTTGAAATCCTATCCTGGTGGTACCATGTCCACTGGTTGAGGATTGAACAAGCAGGGTTTAGGCAAAACAGATCCTGTACAATATATATTACTACAGCCAAATTAAGAGTAAACTAAATATTAATGATTGAACCCCAATCTTTCATCCCCTCTCATAACATAAGTATGAAGAATATACCATTTTAGAGCAAAGAAAAACACACAATTTGTCAGTTTTCATTTACCCTATATTCAATAATTGGCCAGGAAGGATAATGCCATAAGAAAGTAGCAGCAGACATGCCATCTAAATACTATATACCCTATTTATAACACATCAGGGCTGAATAAGATATTTTTCTTCGTTAATTAAAAAAAAATAATTATCATGATGGAAAAGAGTGGTGATTATAAATACTAGGTATCATCGGTTATACTTTTTGAAAAATTAATTGCTGCACATTTCTTGAACTTCTGCACAAATCATTATAAAACATTTTTCTATGAAGTGCATTTATGCTACAGAATGATAAATAAAATCACTGTGCACATACAAAATCAGATACACGTGCTTATGGATCAAAGACCTCCGGTAGTTTCTTCCTTATTTCTTACCCTTAGATCCTTTCTCAGGCAGTGTCATTGTTAAATGTATTTGATTAGATATTGGTAGGTGCACAGTGACTTTTTGATCACCCTGTTTAATCTATAAGTATGTTCAAATGACATGTCTGGTGTAAACGTCATGGCTAACACCAATCCATCACCAGATTAACAAGAGAAAATGGAGATTAATCGATGAATAAAAATATCCTGTTCAACCTCTCATGGGTTATAATTATGATATACATATAGTGTCTCTATGTCCATATAATAATTTTTGAATGCCAATATGCAAATGTGGCATCAAACCTCCTGTTCAATTATTGCAAATAGAGTAAATTAAAATTTTCAAATCGTGTGTTCTTCCTTAAAACAAACAACTTGTATAACTGGACATGCCCTTGACTAGAGTCCACAGGGAACGATGATAGGAAACTCTATACAGAGTGTTATAACAGGAGACAATCTAATCATCAGAAATAGTTCCCCCCCATCATACAAGTGTTTTGACCCTTTATCTCCTTTACAGTCTAAGATGGATAGAGGCCACTCGGGTCATGACTCTCAAGTGTCAGCCTCCTGTAGTCTAATTCTGGCATGTGCTGGGCATTGAACCCACTCCACCTTGGTTGCAACTTTCAATTTCACTCCTATTTTCAACTTCACTCCTGTTTTTATCCATGCTGTCAGCTGCAGGCAATTGTGAAAGTAACCTTTATGTTGTACACTGTCCTGAATTCCATAGCCCACGTTCCTGACTGCTCTTTTACACCCAATAGTTACAGTAGATCATACACTGAGGCAGTCACTAGACTTCTTGCACATACCCCTACGTTTATGACTTTTGCTGTGAATCCGTCATGTCTCAAGTCCATGAACAATGACCATGACCAGATTTCAAATTAAATGAAATGACAGACTTTCATGAAAGGGTGTTTGCATAGAACTGAAAGATTGAAATGGTATGACAATATCACTAATGTGGAGCTGATGACAAGAACCAGATAAGCGCCTGTGGAACAGACGATGAGAAGACGACGATGGGTATGGATAGGACTCATACTGAGGAAATCTACTGTTACAATTACAAGGTAGTCCTTGTCCTGGAATCCTCAAGGTAAGAAAGGTAGCAGGAGACACATGAAGATGAGAACTAAAGGCAGAAATGGTAAAGGAAGACCTTAAAATTACAAGGTGAAGGTAAATGTAGACAAACACAAAAGGGATACAAAAGACCTTGACCACATGGCACAGGACAGGAAGACTTCACATAATATGGCTAAAGGCCTATGTTCCCCGAGGAGCTGAAGGGTAATGAATACAATAAATTATACAGATCTTTACATGCCAACCTGATCACACTGTTTAAACTAACATGACTAAAGTCTTCATACTAACCTGACCAAAACTTTTCCTCACATTTTGAACACTCATAAGGACCAACTTCTGACACTTCTTGAATGCAGCTACTCCATCATTTGATTTCAGAGTGGCTCTCTTCTTCTGTGACAACAATAGCTGCCTTTGTATCTCATCATTTAAACGCCCAATAGCAAAATAAGCAAACAGATTATAGTTTGTATCGTTGGCGATTGGTGTGTCGTAGTCTTGACAGATGCACAGGTTGGGCATAATACGAGGAATATCATCACATGTTCTGTTGACATTTACAGACTCAAAGAGACCTTTTCTTGAAACTTTAATCTGTCCTTTTGTAGCTCTGATCGAGCTATCATTAGGGTCAATGATATGATTCAGAGTATAATGCAGATCCAAAATACTGACCAAACGCAAAGTATTCACATTAAGAGACCTCATGGCGTGATCTCCAAGGATTCTGGCTACACTTTTAGGAATTACAAATATCATAAATGGATGAAAAAGTTCAATACGAGCTTCTTGTGTTGCATGCATGAAGCTTCCATAAGCATTTCCATGATCAGAGAAGACCACAGTCAATGTGTTTTCTAAAGTGGCAGTGAATTTTAAGTACTTCGCAAGAGCTTTGTCTAAAGTTTGCACCCTTTTTCCACTGTCTTCGTGGGCAACATTTGTCATTGTAAATGCAAAATAAGGCAGTTTTCTAGATTCTAGTGTCTGCTGATACAACTTAATATACTCTAGTAAGTATTCATGCTGATGTCTGCCATTGAAGCACACTGAATCTGGCCCATGGAAGTGGTCAGCTACATTATTTACTTCTAGAACTTTGCACATGGCCAAAGTAACTTCCACACTGTCCACATAATTTTCAGACAGTGTTTTCCACATTCTGACCCATGTGTCCTTATTACTACTGCTCTTATTTAGGAAGTGGAGGTCTTTGGATATGCCCCATTCCCAAAGATAACACAAATCTTCAACCCATAGTGTTTGATAACCCTTGTGCTTAAACTTTTGAAGTAGGAATGAAAGATTGAGTGGTTGTGGAGGAATTTCTTGAGTGCCAAATGGTTTTTCTGATGGATCAATGTGACCTGAAAACATTGCTTGTAAGGTTTCGAATGTTCTTGACCTCACTGCCTGTACTAACTGAAAGTCAAGAACAATAGTTCCAGAACCTTGTGACAACGTTATATCTCTCAGAGCAGAGACACATTCTGGCAATGACCGAAAGAAATGCTGGTGAGATACAGAATCAACCAGTACTATATTTATACTGATGTTGTATTTTGACGAATGTTTCACTTCTGAATATGATGGCTTTAACTGTGGAGGTAAAATCAAAAGCTGTTCTGCGTAAATCTCTTCATCGTGATTGTAAAAATTACTGTCTGGGTTGTAAAAGTCCCCAGCTTCGATGCTAAGAGCAGGATATTTTGTTAAACATCTAATAAAACAGAAACCATAATGTTTAGAAGCATCTGTGAGACTTGAACTTTGTACGATTGATGTGAGCATCTCTGATGTCTTTAGCGGTGTCCCAGACTCTTCCCAATAGAGGACTCCTGTTTTCTTGTTAATTTTTCCAACTGACAGAGGTGACAAACAATGTCTGCTCTGTGTTTCATTGCACAATACTTTCCATTTCCCATCAAGTGATCTCTGGAAAAGAAAGAACATTTCAAAACTAATCTAACAAATTCATTTACAATAATAATTATTCTCTAAAGAAAAACATGTTAATCATCTATACAATGTTTCATAAACTAAAGCATTACCAAAAAAATTCCACACAATAAGCTTTATACATCTTTGACGATTTGCATAATATCTAGTGTGGGAACAATACATAGTCTACAGGAAACTCAGGAGCTGTGAGAATCTATATTTAGAAACTCTGAGCTCTATCAAGATCTACCTCAATGAAATCATGTCTGTTTTCAGAGTATTTGGAATAAGTGCAACCTATTTGTTATTTTTATATCTGTTTTATGATCTGCTTCCTGCAGTTCCATCAACAGAGGGGTCGGAGTGGCGTCCACCTCTAATTCTAAAGGTACCGGGTTCGGTTCCCAGTACAGAGAATATATTTGATGGAAATATTTTCAGAACCAGTGGATGTTATACTCCACCCTGATCTCATGGTAGTGTAATCGGATGCCTAGTTTTCTTGGATAAGGGCGAAAAAATAGGAGATCCTGTGTGCTAGTTACGCACATTAAAAATCCTTCGGCAGTTGGAAACTGTAAAGAGTAGGCCATGCGGCTGCTGCCCTGAAAAAATTAACAAAATTAGGAAAAACCTATCCACCACAAAAATATTTATAAAATATGTGATTCCTGTATGCACACATTGGGATCCTTGCTGGTGCTACGGACTTCATGCTCTGTGCTGTGATCCTCCTTGTATGATCTAAGGGAGGAGATTGGAGCATTAATGAAGTTATCTGTGTGCAATGAAGATGGTCCTTAAAACCAAACCAAACCATCAACAGAGCAGTGGAAAATTTAAACTAAATGGTATATTACCAAATGTTAACTTCACTTCACAGAAAAGGTGTTTCTATCTTATGTAGTTCACATATTCAGTGAATTTGAGTAAGCTAGCTTGTAGGTTTTCACTTATATGACCACCAGCTACGCACAACGGTACAATATACATATGTGGAAGTGAACCTCTGTCTGTGATGCTAATTACACCCTCATTGACTCTTGAAATCATCCACACAATTCCAGGGATTCGCCCTGTGGTGAAACTTGTTGAGAACTCAGCATTGCACACTAAGCTTGGAGGAGTCACTTGAGCCCCAGATGTAACTCTTTGGCTCTAACCTGGTTGACTGCATGCAGTAGGATCTCACTATAAACACAGTGGTAGGCAGGGGGAGCTGAGAAGTGGCTCTGTGCAGGACGTGACAATTCCTTGGGAGAGCCAGAACCAGAGCACAGTATTTTAGCTCTGCATAGTTGGAGAGCCCCCTTGGATGGCGAGGAATGCACAGTATGCCACACACTTCTTACTCCTAGCTTGATGTGAGACCAGATGTGACCATCCTTTAAACGCAAGCCGAGCTGGAAAAACTGGAACTCATGACTTCAAATCAAAACAGCCACAAGAAAAGCCTAGATCTACAGTGTAGACAATACCAAGGAGTCTTGAACTTGGTATTGGCTGCAAAACAGTGAGAAGCTCAGCAGCCCTAGTTAACTCTATTCAATTCTTGACTTCTGAAGGTTTTTTGAGTAGGTTTCAGGTGACATTTTGTAAAAACATGAAGAATATTGTTAAATATGTTAAACCTATATACATTATATATCTGTGTGTTTGGAAATGAATGGACTTAAGTACAGTAGTAATTATTTTGGGATTTTGTTTAACTTTGTTGAGTAGCAACAAATTAATTACCGAATTTGATGTTGTTGCTGTCGTTTTTGACGGAGGCATAATAGGTAAATCTATTTAATACTTTTGTCGTTTTTGACGGAGTCATATAGGTAAATCTATTTAATACTTTTGTTGTAAAACTTTGTTGGTCAAAGTTGGATAATTGGGTATTAACTTCTATGACAGGTTGTTTAAAGGGTTATCTTCTCTTTCTTTCAATCGTTGATCTGTCTTAATGATGCTCAGTTTTATGCTGTCTAGGCATGCGCAGGTTCTGGGTGCGAACTGAGAAACTTCCGTGAGGGAGGTTGTGTTTTTGGGCTGTCGGACATGAAGTCCGTTGTGATTTTCTCTATGTCATCATGGGGATTGGAAAGTTTTCGATATGACTGAAATGTCAATGTTTTCCCCAGTGATTTTTTGTTAAGTGTGTATCCGGAAGATTCTGTATGAAGGTAAATGACATTCTTATTACTATGCCTTTGGCTGCAGAACATTTGAAGTTACCTATCTGCAAGTGAAGCTCACAGATCTTGAGAGACAGAATTCCTTCTTTGCTTCTTGTTCTAGCCAAATGAGACTATGTGTTTTCAATTGAACAGAAGCCTAATGATGATGATAAATTATTGTGGACGCCGCAGGTTGGCGGTATATATATGTTTAGCATGGTTTGATCGTGCCTGCTAACAAAGGATACACAGCTGTCTACATATTGAGGCCCTGTATTACGGCCAATATTTTTCAGCAAGAGGAAATATACCTGGCGGGCTATGACAGTTAAATAACAGCCTTATGTATTATTGCTACGCAATTTAGGAGCTCGTTTGTTGGACGACAGAGCTAATTAAGTACCTGACGCGCTGAGTCAATGGTACGGAAGCTACATTACCAACTGTAACATTAGGACAGATGATGTTTGGGTATGTCCTAGTTGATGTATGATGCAAGCCTTTGATTACCAGACATTTAACAGTCATTCATTATTTATGTGAAGTCCTTGATCTTGTTGATTTGACTGTCCTGTTGATGCTACTGTCAGTTTCGTAAATAAATGTTTGAAACGTGCCAGCAGTCTTCAATTCATCATTGACTACTGCATGCGAGTGGATGGGTGCTTTATTGACTTAACTAAGAGCTTCAAGCATTTGTGTTCTCGTCTACACCCACACTCAGCACATCATAATACCAATACCACATATCTACAACATGTACGCTGTTTACTGTGAGTGATCATAGTACCCCTGGCAGTGCCTCACTCTGGTGGCTGCTACATTCCTTGCCATTACATTTCTGGTGACCTACATCGACACTGCAACATTACACAGTCCAGGTGATAAACGACACGTTCACTCTGCCAGCTTTCACATCACGCATAAACGGTGCATTACATTTATGGTGGACCAGATTTGTGGGTTTTCTACATTTTCAAGACAGTGGTAAATAGGTCAACAACTGGGCTGACTCACATAAACACTGGCGTTGGCATTTTTGTGTTACTGCTACATGGACCACAACTGCTACGGAATTGAAGTGACATTGTTATACATTTCTGGAGTTCTACAAAAGATGTCAATATATCTGGGCTATCAAGTCACATCGTTACCTGTCGACCTAAGATTGTAAACAGTACCGCTGGTTGTTTACACTACATTCTGAGCTATCAAGTCACATCGCTACCTGTCAACCTAAGATCGTAAACAGTACCGCTGGTTGTTTACACTACATTCTACAAACATATCGACGTTGGATTTTCTAGTCTCAACTGGTGTCGAGTATGATTTTTGTAGCTACACTTTGGAGACCACTGCCTGTTATGAAGTTACGGTGACCTTCAACGGTGGATCATCTACCATTGTTGTTGACAGTAGTACCGCATTATATTGCATCTTTGCGGCTATTGAGGATTGTGCTAAAAGATAAGTGGCCTGTGTTAGTGTGTAAACTGTGCCTTTATTTTGTGTAAAGCTGAGCCTTCCTCTAAACACATTCTACATATTGTGTATTTATATATGCCATGCATGTTTTGTGTATACATGTTTTTGTTTACATGTTTATTTAGTGTGTATTTCAGCGGGCTGGTTGGGTAGGAGACTCCGATAGAAGATACCACGTGATAGAGGTTCTATCGTGAGCGTTTTCTGTAGGATTACGCATATTTCCCCAGTGGAAATTGCGAGCAACCTGTGTTGCTACTTTTCAGTTTTTTTTTTCTTAGCTGTGACGAGATGTGTTAGTGTTGTTTTCGTTAATTTTTCCATTCTTTGATTTTTGATTTGTTTTGTTTGTATCTGTTCGTCTCTCTTTTCTTTCATTTATTTCTATACACCTTTTTGTTTATACACTGTGGTGTCATTTGTTTTGTTTACGTATCGCAGTTATCATCACATGCTTTGTGATTTTTTTTCCTTAGTTTCGCCTTATAATTTTTTGACTTCTGCGAATGTTTTCGTTTGTTTATATGCTTGTCTTTGTTAACTGATATTATATACATTGTTGTCATACAGTCTATAGATATACTTGATAATGGACTATTGTTACAAATATCATACACTTTTCATATAAAGGTTATTTATAATGATAATATTATAGAGAAACAAGGTAACTATACAAGGTCTTTGACTAAGACTTGTCTCTCAAAGAGAGTGAAATAAAGTGAAGTGAGTATACAAGTCTAGTATTACAGACTTGTCTCCCATCAAAGTGGGATAAGGTAATTTATTTAATTTTTCAGGTCTGATCTCACATAGTTAGACAGAATGTCTACACTAGACTACTTTATTGAACAAGGGAAAGCCCTTGGGAAGACAGGTGAGAAGTTAGAAGAATTTGCAATGGCTCAATTTGACAAAGCATTGAAGTCTGAAGACAAGAGACAAAAAGAGGAAAATAAAAGATTAGACAGAGAAGCTGAGAATTTAAGATTACAGATACAGGCAGATGAAAGAAAATTTCAAGCTGCTGTTGAGGAGAAAAAACTTCAAGCTGCTGCTGAGGAGAGAAAATTTCAAGCTGCTGCTGAAGAGAAAAAATTTCAAGCTGCTGTTGAGGAGAAAAAACTTCAAGCTCAAGCTGCTGCTGAGGAGAAAAAACTTCAAGCTCAAGCTGCTGTTGAGGAGAAAAAACTTCAAGCTGCTGCTGAGGAGAAAAAACTTCAAGCTGCTGCTGAGGAGAGAAAATTTCAAGCTGCCGCTGAAGAGAAAAAATTTCAAGCTGCTGTTGAGGAGAAAAAACTTCAAGCTCAAGCTGCTGCTGAGGAGAGAAAATTTCAAGCTGCTGCCGAAGAGAGAAAATTTCAAGCTGCTGCTGAAGAGAGAAAAGCAAAAATGGAACATGATGAAAGACTCGCAGTTTTGGAGATAGAGAAATTGAAATTGATGAATGCGGGTGCTCATCAAGCAACTTCGGATACGACAAAGGAGAAGTCTAATAAGATCAAATTACCTCATTTCAATCCTTTAAAGGACGATATAACGGATTATCTTGATAAATTCCAATTTTTATGCGATACGCATAAAATAAAAAAGGAAAAATATGTCGAACAACTGATGGAATTTTTTTCAGGTGAACCAGTAACTACTCTTATGACAACAGAGGAACATGATAGGACTAACTATGATGTTGTCAAGGCAGCATTGCTTAAAAGATATCAACTAAAAGAGGAAGATTATCGTCTTCATCTTAAGACAATGTTGCCAGAAAATGGAGTGGATTTCTCTGACTTTATTATAAAGATACGTCGTACATTCACACGTTGGATTGAGTTGTCTCAGACTGAAAAAACATATGAAGGCCTAATGGACTTATTACTTCGAGACAAGGTTATGTCATCGGTCAACGAATCTTTCCTTGCTTTTCTTCATGAGCGTAAACCTAAAAACATAAAAGACATGGAGGAATATTGTTGCCAGTACGTAACTGCGCAACCCCATGCTACAGTTAGCAATTCTAAAGTGAAAGAAGGGTTGCCAGTTGCTTCGGCAGCACCATATGGCTCTAATTACAATCGTAAATTTCAAGGTGCTAAGCAAAGCTTTAATAAGAAGAGTAATCAGAATTACACTCAATATCAAAGCAATCCATCACACAAGTGGGTTTTCTTCAAAGAATTGGAGACGAGCTGATAGTCCTCGTAATGTTTGGTCTAACAATTATAGACACTTTCGCAAAGGTTATCACAATAGAAACTATCGACGAGTTTTTTCTTCTCGAGATAATTATCCTCGCCGTCAAGAATATTACGATGATGGTTATGGAAACTGTGATGCAAACCAGAATAATGGTTATGATGGGCAATATAATGATAATTACAGGGGAAATAATAATCGCGGCAGACCTAGACATAACAAAAGAAAATCTTATCGTCAGGCAAACGCTGCACAACATGAGTCTCAGGAAGCCTGTAGTCAGGTGAACGATAGTAGAAACTCTAATGCTATCACTGGCTCTGCTTTCGATTTTGGGAGAGCAGCTAAGTGCCCCCAATGCTCAACATTGTTCGAGCCATCTACAGTATCTACCCTAATTTGTGGTCACCCTCTTCCCGCATCCTGCTACAGTTGCGCATGACGGGAAAGGATCTCTTATTTTACATATAGGTCTAGTGAATGATAATCCAGTCTCTGTACTTTTTGATTCTGGATGTACTACTATTGGGGTTAGGTAATCTCTTATAGATCCTTGCTGTGCCACGGGGAAGGTGGTTAAGTGTGTGACATTTGGTGGAACTTTGGAGATATATCCTACTGCTATCATCCACATGGATACTCCCTTCTTTACAGGAGATGTCCACGCGTGTTTTCTTCCTAATCCTATTGCGGATCTTATAATCGGTCGTATTCACGGGGTTAAGGAATGTACCCCGCAGCAAATTGCTGCTTGGGAGAAACAGAATATCCAAACAGCCAATGTGGTTGTAACAAGAGCACAGGCTCTTGTTCCTTCAACTTCATCTAATGATAGTAATGAAGTTGGTAGCCAAGATGATCACTTGGTGATTTTGGGCTCATGACTTTTTTTTGTGAAACTACAAGAAGAAGACTCTTCTCTAAAAAAAACTTTCTTCTCGCTAAAAACGGTGATCCGAATCAAAATACAATTCACAAATCGTATATCACTATGAATAAATGGTATACTATTGCTATACGTATGGTACAACACTCAGACAAATCTATGCACTCTCAAATTCTTGTGCCCAAAAGTATGAGAGCCTTAATTCTTCAACATGCACACGATTCTCAGTGTGCTGGACACATGGGTTTTTCTCGCACTAAGTCGAGAGTTCTAGCGGCTTTCTTTTGGCCATTCGTAAACAAAGACATACGAATTTATTGCCGATCTTGTAAGATTTGTCAAGAAGTCAAATTTAGAGGTCAACGACATGCTGCACCTATCCAGGCTGCAGACATTCCTATTCGACCATTCCAGAAGATGGCAATAGATATTATTGGCCCTTTTAAGATTAAGTCAGCCAGAGGACATCAATTCATCCTAACATGCGTCGACATGTGCACACGTTGGCCAGAGGCTATATCTCTAAAGAGCATATCTACTGCCGATATCGCAGACGCTCTTTGGCTAATATTTTCTCATTTGGGTTTTCCCAGAGAAATATTCTCAGACCATGGTACTCAATTGATATCAGACACTATGTCGCAGGTGATGTCTATCCTAGATATTAAAAGGATACTCCCTTCTTTACAGGAGATGTCCACGCGTGTTTTCTTCCTAATCCTATTGCGGATCTTATAATCGGTCGTATTCACGGGGTTAAGGAATGTACCCCGCAGCAAATTGCTGCTTGGGAGAAACAGAATATCCAAACAGCCAATGTGGTTGTAACAAGAGCACAGGCTCTTGTTCCTTCAACTTCATCTAATGATAGTAATGAAGTTGGTAGCCAAGATGATCACTTGGTGATTTCACATGACTGGTTTGTGAAACTACAAGAAGAAGACTCTTCTCTAAATAAATACTTTCTTCTCGCTAAAAACGGTGATCCGAATCAAAATACAATTCACAAATCGTATATCACTATGAAGAATGGTATACTAGTACGTATGGTACAACACTCAGACAAATCTATGCACTCTCAAATTCTTGTGCCCAAAAGTATGACAGCCTTAATTCTTCAACATGCATACACATGCTGGACACATGGGTTTTTCTCGCACTAAGTCGAGAGTTCTAGCGGCTTTCTTTTGGCCATTCGTAAACAAAGACATACGAATTTATTGCCGATCTTGTAAGATTTGTCAAGAAGTCAAATTTAGAGGTCAACGACATGCTGCACCTATCCAGGCTGCAGACATTCCTATTCGACCATTCCAGAAGATGGCAATAGATATTATTGGCCCTTTTAAGATTAAGTCAGCCAGAGGACATCAATTCATTCTAACATGCGTCGACATGTGCACACGTTGGCCAGAGGCTATATCTCTAAAGAGCATATCTACTGCCGATATCGCAGACGCTCTTTGGCTAATATTTTCTCATTTGGGTTTTCCCAGAGAAAATATTCTCAACCATGGTACTAAATTGATATCAGACACTATGTCGCAGGTGATGTCTATCCTAGATATTAAAAGGTCTCTCAGTAGTATCTACCATCCTATGTCTAATGGGTTAGTTGAGCGTCTGAATAGAACGCTCAAGACTTTGCTTGGTAAGATAACTGAGGATCATCCTCAAGATTGGGACAGGGTTTTACCCGCGGCTCTCTTTGCCTATAGAGAAGTCCCTAATGAACACACAGGATTTTCTCCCTTTCAACTTGTTTTTGGCGCGCAACCTCGCGGTCCTATGTCCTTGCTACACGATTTGATAACTGCCGATAATATTGACAATGACACTCAATCTTCATATGAGTATGTCATTGCTCTCAGGCATAACATTATCGATGCATGCAAGTTAGCTACTTCATCTTCCGAATTTGCCAAAGAAAAGGCGAGGCAATTCGCTAATAAGAAGAGACGCCTACGTCAACTTTGTCCTGGAGACAAAGCATTTGTCTTACTTCCTTCGAGGGAGAACAGACTTCTCATTGCATGGAAAGGTCCATATAGAATAGTCTCAAAAATTTCCGATGTCGACTATGTTGTCGATATTGATGGAAGGCATAAAACCTTCCATATAAATATGCTTACGGAATTTATTGAACGACCAGACTATCTGCAGCCTATTTTCCAGGCGATGGATGATTCTCCAGTCCAACATGGTCATATCTCATCCTTGTCGGTTATACAGGAGGAGGAAACTACGTTTTCAGATGTTAATCTACCTCTTCCTATGATTCCACTCAATTCTACGGAATCATGGAGAAACGTTTCGGTTTCTTCTAATTTGTCTTTTGAGGAACAGCGTCAAGTATCTTCTTTGCTACAATCATTTCAGGATGTCCTTACCGACATTCCTGGACACACACATATTATCAAACATGACATTATACTTACTGATCATAATCCGATCAGAGTAAGACCATATTGTTGCTGTCATTTTCGACGGAGTCATCTGTCAAGTTATTTGCTTATGTTTGTATCATAAGTATAATTGTGTCTTTACCTGCGATGTCAGGTTGATTAGGGGTTGTCTTCCCTTGTTTATTCATTCATTGTGTTTGACCTTTAGGGTCAGAGGTTGTCAGTTCGGGCGTAGGCCTATGGGAAGGTTTTTTAAGCGGGAGTGAGATATACTTCCGGGAAGCCGGGAGGTCCTGTTTTTCTGAAGGGACCAAGAGTCCATTGTTTTTCGGGGAGAATCTTCGAAGTAACTGCTATGGCAGTTTTCCCCAGTGAATCTCTGTGCGTCGGGATGACGACAGAATTCCTTGTGTAGTTCTGAGGATTCATTTAACAGGTAATACCGACCTTTATGCATTATTACGCTTTTCGGTGGCAGAACATGTAAAGGATTACCTAGGGTGAACAGCAGCTCACTGATCCGCCATTTCAGAACTTATATATTTGTGCTCGAGGTAGCCATCCAAGACTGTTAGTCTTATATTGTCCAGAAATCCAGTGACGAAGATATATTGTGGGAGCCGCAGATTGGCGGAACTTCTATCTACAATAAGTATTACTGCAGGGTTGATGATAACCTATTTAACAGAAGTACACGGCCGACGTCAGAACGAGGCCTGTGCTTTCGGCTATTATACTACAGCCTGATATGTGCAATTGGCGGGAGTGCCAAGTTGCCTATGTGTCAAGTAACTAAGGCATCTGACGCGTTTAGTCAGAGACGCCAAGGGCGACGCTACGAACTGTCATTATTGAAGAACTTTGCTATTGACCATGCACGTCTATTCTGATGTTTACCTTTTTGAATGCCAAATGTATACCTATCGATGTCAGGTCAGCATGACCTTGTTACACTGACTGTTCCTGTTGATATTATGTGTGTTCCCGTCAATAAATGTCTTGAAACATGCCTGCAGTGTCAAAGCATCCTTGATTACTGCATGTGAGAGTATGGGTTGCAGGATCTACATCTATACGAGCCTAAACACATTCGCGTCTTCATTCGCACCCACACTCAACTCATCATACGCTCGCACTACACATCTAACAACATGTAAACTGTCTTGGGCCAGTGATCACCTCAACAAGAAAAAAAAGACAGTTACACATATCCTATCCTTATTCATTTCCAAGCACAAGTCGAGAAAGAATTGGATGAAATGATACAATTGAAAATAATTGAACCATCCACTTCAGCATACTTTTCGTCCATGGTTATTGTTCGAAAGAAAGACAATAACATACGTCTTTGCGTAGATTATCGCAAATTGAACCAAGTTACGAAGTTTGATGCTGAACCTATGCCTTTATTGGAAGATCTACTTACTAGACTTTCTAAATCGCGATTCTTTACTAAATTTGACTTGTCGAAAGGCTATTGGCAAGTTCCGTTAACTGAACGCGCCAAACCTTTCATTGCTTTCTCAACACCTAGGGTTTGTATCAATGGAATTTTATGCCTTTCGGGCTGATGAGCGCCCCAGCTACTTTCGTACGCATGATGCGTCGAATTCTCTCTCATATCGACAGATGTCATCCGCATACTTAGACGACATCTGTCTTTTCAGCGTATTCGTATACTTGGGAAGATCCTAAACACTATTCGGTTTTTTAAATGAGTTACTGTCCACTCTACGTGAGAATAATTTGACAGCAAAACCTTCTAAAGCTTTTGTTGGTTTTGGTGAAATCACTTTCCTAGGTCATCGTGTTGGTCATGGTCTATTGATACAGAGGACCAAAAACATTTCTAAGATATTAAATATCTCTATTCCTAAAAAACAAAAAAAGCAAGTACGTAGTCTCTTGGGATTAATACCAATTCTACGGAAGATTCATTAAGAATCTGTCCTCCATTATGGCACCTCTTTCAACTTTATTGAAAAAAGGTTCTCCTAATATGGTGCGCTGGTCCCAAGAATGCCAATCTTCATTGGATCAGATTAAGAATTTGTTCTCATCTCCTCCTATCTTACGACTACCATCGATTGATAAGACTTTTCTCCTTCGTAGTGATGCCTCTTCCACTGGGATTGGGGCGGAACTTATGCAGGAGTATTCAGGAACTCTGCATCCTGTGATGTATATTTCTAGGAAGCTGAATGCGGCAGAAAGGAATTACTCGGTTTTGGACCGTGAATTGTTAGCTATAGGTCTGGGCCATTCTTAAGCTACAAAGATTCCTTCTGGTGCGCATTTCATTATGGAAACCGACCACCAAAAAGCTCTTACAGCTATGCAAAACAAGGATTTGAAGAGCTCGAGATCTACTCGATATGCTGTTGCTNTTNAACCTTTTGATTTCACNGTGCGGGCTATCCGTGGTTCGGATAATGTGATGGCGGACATACTGTCTAGATGCCCACATGATTCCACTTAAGTCTTGTGTCCTAGATTTCATGATACATTTCCAGACTCATGTCTGTTCATAATATACATTAACACATTTGTTTCACCTTAGATTAGTAAATTGATTGTTTTCTTTCTCTATTACTATCTTTGGTGTAATGTCGAAGGTTGAGTTAACATAAAATAAAGGCCAAAAAAATAAGAAAAGGAAAAATTTTAAAATGGCCACATATAATATTTAAATAATTTTGTAGTGACTATAGTGCATTATAGCATGTTACTAATTAATGTCATTTATATTGTTCTCAGTGCAAACTAGTATCAAGTACGGAGTGCTTGTGAGAACCATGATGACGCCATACCTTACTTTTGTTCAAGAGATCGCAGCACTTATTTGTATATAATATACTTCTATTGTTAGATAATGTGTAAGGAATTTAACAAATTTGGTCATGTCCATCTATTACATTGAATGCAAAAGTAGGAAAAGGAAAATACAAGAAAATAGTAGGACAGTATGGATTAGGGACAAGAAATGATAGAGGAGACAGACTTATCCAGTTCTGTGAAGAAAACCAGCTGGTCATATGTAACACCTTTTTTGAACATCACCCAAGGAAATTATACACATGGAAAAGCCCAGGAGATGTAACACGTAATCAAATCGACAATAAATACCAACAGTTATTGACAGAAAGCATGGAGCAGTATAGAAGAGAAAACCCAGAAGAAAAAGCAACCGCAAAATGGGAATGCTTAAAAACAAGCATACAATCAGCAAATGCAAATTTACCTAAAAAGGAGTCTAAGAAAAATCAAATTTGGATGACAGATGACATCTTGAATAAAATGGCAGAAAGAAAGAAAGCAAAAAACACTCCAGAATATAAAACAATAGACAATGACATACGTACTATGTGTAGAGAAGCAAAAGAACGGTGGATAGAAACAAAATGTAAGGAAATAGAAGATTTGGAAGCGAAGCACATGACAAGAGATATGCATGAAGAAATAAAGAAATTATCAAATCGGTCGCGGTTTGCACAAGGAGGAAGCTGTATCAAGAACAAAAATGGTGTAATATTACTTGATGAGAAAGACATATCAAACAGATGGGCAGAATACGTAAAAGAACTATTCGAGGACAACAGAGGTAAAAAACCATCACCAGATTCTAATGAAGGCCCAAACATTCTCAGATCAGAAGTAGAGAATGCCATTCATATGATACAAAAAGGAAGATCAGCAGGCATGGATAACATAAACATTGAAATGATAGAAGCTCTGGAGAGCTTTGGTATAGATACAATCACAGAAATATGCAATGATATATACAATACAGGATATTTACCACACGACATGAAGACATCAGTTTTTATAACATTGCCCAAAAAACCAAATGCAACAGAATGTTCAGACTTCAGAACAATCAGCCTGATGAGTCATGCAATTAAGATACTGCTCAAAATCATACAGGAAAGAATAAAAAGTAAAGTAGACAGCGAAATCCAAGAAGAACAGTTTGGTTTTAGACGGAACAGTGGAACAAGAGAGGCAATATTTTGCCTAAGAAGATTAGCAGAAAAATATACAGAGGTCCAAAAAAGTATGTATATGTGCTTCATTGACTATAAGAAGGCTTTTGACAGAATCCATCATGAGAAAATAATTGAATGCCTCAAAGACATAGGTATTGATGGAAAAGATATAAGAATACTCAGTAACCTTTATTGGGAGCAAACTGCCACAGTAAGATCGGGAAGGAATTATTCACCATACATAGACATAAAAAGAGGTGTCAGACAAGGTTGTGTGCTGTCCCCCTGCCTATTTAATTTATACACCGAAAAAATTTTCAAACAGATACAGGAAATACCAGGACTGAACATCAGTGGAAGATCAATAAACAACCTTAGATATGCAGATGATACCGTGTTGTTAGCTGAAAGCGAACAGGAGTTACAAGAACTAGTGAAGCAAGTGAACAGTATAAGTCATGAATATGGACTCGACATTAATATTGAGAAAACTAAAACTATGATAATTAGCAAAACAGACGATAAACCCACATTAAAGATAAGCGTAAATGGGAAAATCCTGGAACAAGTCAAGAGCTACGTATATCTTGGTCATATAATAACAGAAGATGGCAGATGTGAAACAGAAATCAAGAAGAGAATAGGAATGGCCAAAGCTACATTCAACAACATGAAACATATACTGACATCCAAACAGTTATCTCATAAATTAAAACTGAGAATCATAAAGTGTTTATATATATTCTGCATTTCTGTATGGTGCAGAAACATGGACGATGAATAAGCATTTGGAAGAAAGAATTGAGGCTCTTGAAATGTGGATATATAGAAGAATGGGGCGTATCTCATGGAAAGAGATGAAAACAAATAAGGAGGTCCTAGAAAATCTAGGCATGAAAAGAGAACTAATGAGAGAGGTCAAAGTTCGGCAGCTAAAATACTTTGGCCACATAAAAAGGCATAACACCTTGCAGAAGACCATAACAGAAGGGAGAGTTGAAGGCAAACGTGCAAGGGGAAGACAGCGATATAAGTGGGAAGATAACATCAAGAGATGGACGGGAAAGAGTCTATCAGAGTGTACCACCAAGACAAGAGACAGAAGACGTTGGAGATCCATTACAGCCAACCTTCGTTGTGGAGATGGCAACTGATGATGATGATGATGATCCATTACATATATTAATGGGATAACATTGTAATTTGTATATTGATATGACTTATTGAGATAGATTGTCATTTGTCATTGCTATAATTATAGTATTGCATAATTGTTTGATAGTTATGTAATTTTTGTTAGTATCACCAGCAACTGAGGTTTCTTTGATGGTACCTTCCCGAAGATATTTTCTATTATTTGGTGAGATGATTTGATTCTCTCCGGTTGATTCTTTCATTGGCGCATTATTCATGTGTCATGAGCTTGTGGTATCTTGCTCATTGAGGTATTTAAAAAAAAAAAAATGGGTCATTTTTTTTTAATACTGGGGGTGCGGTAGTCTGTTGCTGTCGTTTTTGACGGAGGCATAATAGGTAAATCTATTTAATACTTTTGTCGTTTTTGACGGAGTCATATAGGTAAATCTATTTAATACTTTTGTTGTAAAACTTTGTTGGTCAAAGTTGGATAATTGGGTATTAACTTCTATGACAGGTTGTTTAAAGGGTTATCTTCTCTTTCTTTCAATCGTTGATCTGTCTTAACGATGCTCAGTTTTATGCTGTCTAGGCATGCGCAGGTTCTGGGCGCGAACTGAGAAACTTCCGTGAGGGAGGTTGTGTTTTTGGGCTGTCGGACATGAAGTCCGTTGTGATTTTCTCTATGTCATCATGGGGATTGGAAAGTTTTTGATCTGACTGAAATGTCAATGTTTTCCCCAGTGACTTTTTGTTAAGTGTGTATCCGGAAGATTCTGTATGAAGGTAAATGACATTCTTATTACTATGCCTTTGGCTGCAGAACATTTGAAGTTACCTATCTGCAAGTGAAGCTCACAGATCTTGAGAGACAGAATTCCTTCTTTGCTTCTTGTTCTAGCCAAATGAGACTATGTGTTTTCAATTGAACAGAAGCCTAATGATGATGATAAATTATTGTGGACGCCGCAGGTTGGTGGTATATATATGTTTAGCATGGTTTGATCGTGCCTGCTAACAAAGGATACACAGCTGTCTACATATTGAGGCCCTGTATTATGGCCAATATTTTTCAGCAAGAGGAAATATACCTGGCGGGCTATGCCAGTTAAATAACAGCCTTATGTATTATTGCTACGCAATTTAGGAGCTCGTTTGTTGGACGACAGAGCTAATTAAGTACCTGACGCGCTGAGTCAATGGTACGGAAGCTACATTACCAACTGTAACATTAGGACAGATGATGTTTGGGTATGTCCTAGTTGATGTATGATGCAAGCCTTTGATTACCAGACATTTAACAGTCATTCATTATTTATGTGAAGTCCTTGATCTTGTTGATTTGACTGTCCTGTTGATGCTACTGTCAGTTTCGTAAATAAATGTTTGAAACGTGCCAGCAGTCTTCAATTCATCATTGACTACTGCATGCGAGTGGATGGGTGCTTTATTGACTTAACTAAGAGCTTCAAGCATTCGCGTTCTCATCTACACCCACACTCAGCACATCATAATACCAATACCACATATCTACAACATGTACGCTGTTTACTGTGAGTGATCATAGTACGCCTGGCAGTGCCTCACTCTGGTGGCTGCTACATTCCTGGCCGTTACATTTCTGGTGACCTACATCGACACTGCAACATTACACAGTCCAGGTGATAAACGACACGTTCACTCTGCCAGCTTTCACATCACGCATAAACAGTGCATTACAGATGTATTAAAAATAACACAAATTTACATACACTGAAATATTCAAAGAAGGAAAAAAACTAGCAAATGCAAGATGTACAAAACAGTGGCTTGTATTTAAAAGTACTTTCAGTTTTGTACTTGATTTGTGAAAATCAGACAAATATTATCATAAATTCATTAATAAAAAAAATTAATTAATGTGTTAGGTAGAAAAGGAGAACGATTGAGCATTTGAACACGATTATGATGACGTCACAAAATAACACTTAAAATCTTGAAAAATGTATGAAACGAATGTACATTATACATAGATATGTTTGAAAGTTAATAAACTGTATATCTGTGGCATTTACAGCAATAATTTTTTACAATGTAATTATCCAAGGTCGAAATGATTGCATTATCTGACACAAACATGTACATAAACTGAGATAATAAAGAATGAAAAAGCCTATATAATTAAAATAATACAACAAATTGACATTTATTTAAAAGATTATCCAAGTATGCAACAATTTAAAACAAAACTTAGAGATTCTGACAGTAAATTAAAAAATTAAAAGCTAATTAAAATTGGCACACAGAAAGGGGCAATAAGTGGAAATGTATAATTTTAAAAAGTAAACTGAGATTTGTGGGAAAAAAGTGACATCAACAAGCAAATCATATTAGCTGAATCAAGAAACAAAGAAACCCAGCGCATGTCTTTGCGAGCTGATTTTTTTTCAAATGATTTTATTTCTTTTAAAGATTTTGTAAAACCTTTTCTATTTTTGATAATAGTTCCACATGCACAAACACCTTTCTTTAAAAGATCTTTTAGAAGCTGTACACTCATGTAAAAATTATCAAAAAATAAGTGATAACCTTGATTAATAAGAGTCTTTATTAGTCTCATAACTACATCATAAGCCAAACCAAATGGGTAACCTTGGGTACCCTTACCAAGGTAAACTTCAAAATCATATGTGTATCCTGTTTCAGCTTCAGCAAGGATCCATAATTTCATTCCCCATTTAGTTGGCTTATCTCTAATATACTGCCTAAATGGATACCTGCCTTTATTTCGAACCATCCTTTCATCAATGGAAAGGTGTTGTCGAGGCTGATAAAGCTTCTGGCATTTTCTATGAATATAATCAAACAGAAAGCGTACTTTACTTAGCTTATCAGTTGAATTTTCAGTCTCAAAGTTGGAAACTTTTAGAAATGACATTATCTGTAAAAATTACTTTTTTGTCATGAAAGACCTAGCCCACAATCCATGGTACAAGGAAGATGTAGACCAATATTTCTGTACACCTGGTATTTGTACAATACCCATGTACATAAGAAGTCCCAGAAACTTATAAAATTCTTCAACCATTACATTCATCCATCCCCTGTAAACTGATAGCCCATACATCATGGCATATTTATTTGTATATAAACATAAATACGATCCAAGATCAACAGTAAAAAAAACAACTTGAAAAAATCCATAGGCCTTAAAAATTCTCAGACATCTTCTCAAGCATGGGAAACAAAGAGCCAGGGATCCAGACCTCCAGGACGACCCAGAGTCCGCTGGGAGGACAACATTAGACAATCTTTGAAGGACCGAGGACTAGAATGGAACCAGGCCAGGAAGAAGACAGCTGACAGAATAGTCTGGCTCTCTCTCTTCCAAACCTCTACACCTCACGGTAGAAGGGGAACGACTAAGTAAGTAAGTAAGACATCTTCTCTTGTTAGAATTTCCTCCTTCAGATGAACCCCAGGCTTTCGACGGGGCAAAAACTTTGGAACTGACATAGGGGCTCCAGCATCCAAATCATTATAGCCTTTGGGTCTGTCAAACAAAAAAACTTTGAACAAGATTTTATCATAAAATAACGATATTAATTTTTTAAAATGTTTTAAGGTTCTTTCAGCGGCTTCGGAATTTACCTGCCAAATGTGTCGGGTTTTATAAGGATAGAAATGAATAGAGTTTAACAACAATAACAACTGCACTTTTAAATATTGGTGGGAGAGCGCTATTCTGAGCTCTAGTCTGAAATTTCCCTAGTTTAAAAATTCTGTTTTTTTTAATCACACAAAGATATATGACATCATCCCTAGTGAGCTACCAGTAGATTGTGATTGACTGGTTTCTGACTCCAGTTTTAGAGTATTTTGTTCAACCTGTATCACACAACATCAGTCAGAAATGATGAAAAAATGACTGGCAGTATATGAGATAACATGTACACAGCTTTGATTTGGCTCCTAACTTTTAAGGCTGCTCTAAGCTCCGTGGAAAATTAGTTGAGCGCCACACAAAGAATTATAGCAGCAGCTCAAACACCAATGCTGAGAATAAAGATATATAGTAAGTTACTGAAATGTACAAAATCAATCCTGAGACTAATTAAATTCATAGATTAAGTTCGCTCACGGGAGCAAGAAATGCTGAGGTTTTTCGGTCATATGGAGGGACATGGTGGTCTGGAGGAGACAGTGATGGAAGGCATGGTCTCTGGAAAAAGGGGAAGGGGTCGACCTAGACGACGGTGGACCCAGGACATCACAGAGAGTCTGAACTTGTCTTTGGCTGATGCAGGTCGACTTGCCCAGAATCGTGATGCGTTCAGAGCAGCTGTAATGGAGACAACGTTCTGGAAAGAATACGTCACATGATGAATGTTTTGTTAAAAAAGTGAATCACACTTGCGCAAATGAAATCTGCAAAAAATACTACCTACCTTCAGCTCACAGAAGTTAAACATTTTCTGATGGGAACAAGTGGCTTGAGGTTTAGAGAAGAAAATCTGGTCTGCCAAATCACATGAACCAGGCACAGGTGGTATTCGTTTACAGCTAGTCTTCGTAAACTGTGAATTCTGCACTCTGTCAGTATTAGGCTGCAGAGAAAAAATCTCACATTCGTTGGTAGTTTTAGTTCTCTGAGCATTTTTATGCCTCTGCCTCAGCTGTTCTTGAAATTTGAAAGCATCTACCTTTAATGTGTGCCCATCTAGCACAAACTGATTCACTCTATTGTTGACGTAAGACAATGTCAATAAAAATGCCCCCAGCAGGACACAAAACAAGCATGGATGATGAGATAAACAGTTTAATGTGACCATTTTCCATCGTGTAAATTTTCTATACATGCCCATCTGTGGAAATAAAAAAATAAAAAAATAAAATAAAAAACAGAGCATTCAGACAGGTAAGATAAACTGTTTAATGTGAACATTCTCCATCATGTAAATTTTCTATACATGCCCATCTGTGGAAAATAATTTAAAAAAAAGAAATTGGAGCATTCAGACAGGTGAGATAAACAGTTTAATGTGAACATTCTCCATCATGTAAATTTTCTATACATGCCCATCTGTGGAAAATAATTTAAAAAAAAGAAATTGGAGCATTCAGACAGGTAAGATAAACAGTTTAATGTGAACTTTCTCTTATTTACTTAATTAGTCGTTCCCCTTCTACCGTGAGGTGTAGAGGTCTGGAAGAGAGAGCGCCAGACTATCCTATCGGCTGTCTTCCTCCTGGCCTGGTTCCATTCTAGTCCTCGGTCCTTTAAAGACCGTCTAATGTTGTCCTCCCAGCGGACTCTGGGACGTCCTGGGGGTCTGGATCCCTGGCTCTTTGTTTCTCATGCTTGTCGTGGTAGCCGATCTTCTCCCATTCTGCAGACATGGCCAAACCATCTTAGTTGGGACTGTTCCACTTGGGTCTGCAGGGGGTGGGATTTTAGGCCTTGACGTATCATCTGGTTGCGGACCATGTCTCTTCTTGTTACTTCAACCACCTTCCTCAGATACCTCATTTCTGAGGTTTGGATCTGGCTTTTGTGGGTTGTAGTCATTGCCCATGACTCGTATCCATATGTCAAGACTGGGACATAGGTGGAGCGGTATACAGCCATCTTCGTTTTCTTACCAACCTCTCTCTTTCTGAGGAATCCTTGATTTATGGCCTGAAAAAGTCTCCCAGCTGCTGCTTTTCGAGTGGCCAACTCTTCTTTGATGCCTCCCTTTCGGTCTATAATAGCACCGAGATATTTAAAGTGGTCGACCTGCTCCAGGACCTGTTCTCCCAGCTTAATCTGATGTCTTCTTTCTTCTCGTGATGTCACCATGGATTTTATTTTAGAGCTGCTTATGACCATCCCTCTCTTCTCCAGCTCTTCCTTCCAGACTTGCAGGTTGGATTGGAGATGTGCCTCTGATTTAGCAATCAGGGCAACATCATCAGCAAATGCCAGCTCTGAAATACATACCTGTCTCATCTTCCAGTACCCCACTGAATACTTTCTTGTTCTCTCCTTACATGACTTGATAACATCGTCCATGAGGAGTATGAAAAAATAAGGTGACAGGATATCACCTTGTCTTACACCAGTGGTGGTCCTGAACTCTTCTGACTTATGGTTTGCTGTCCTCACATAATTTTTGCAAGACTTGTAGAAGCTCTGTATAGCATGAATCAGAGGTGCTGGAATGTTCTTCCTTGCCAAACAGTCCCAAAGTTTGCTCCAGGGGACCCTGTCAAACACCTTTTCCAGATCTATGAAACAAAGATGGATCTCACGCTTATACTCAAGGGCCTTTTCACTCAGCTGTCTGAGTGTAAAGATTAGGTCTTGAGTACTTCGGTTAGCTCGGAATCTGCACTGGACCTCATCCAATTGTGGCTCAGCTAGGCGTCGGAGTCTCTGCTCTAGGATTCTAGAGTAGATTTTACCAGGGACACTTATAGTGAGAAGGGATATGCCTCTATGGTTTCCACATTGTCGATTGTCACCCTTTTTGAAAATTGGTGTTAAGATGGCAATCTCCCAATCCTTTGGTATGGTCTTGTTGCACCATGCTGCCTGTAGGACCCTTAAGAGTAATAGGTCGCCTGATGCTCCCATGTACTTAACCATCTCTGGTGTTATACCATCATGCCCTGCTGCTTTGCCCATCTTGATTTTCTCCAGTGCTGCCTTCAGTTCTTCCATCTTTATGTCATCTTCATCACCATCGGTTTCCTCTTCTGTGCTAGTGGTTATCATTTCTGATGCTTGACCTTGCTCACCATCAAGGAGTTCTGAGAAATATTCTTTCCATCTTTCCATTACTTCCTTTGGGGCAGTAAGAAATTTGCCTTGCTTGTCCTTTATAAATTTGAGAGGGCATTGTTTTTCCTTCCTAAGGTGAAAATGATGAGGAGAACATGGAAAGAACTTGAGATGATGGCACGTGACAGGAGGACTTGGCATGTGTTTGTTGAAGGCCTATGCTCCTTTGGGAGTGGAGGGTTATGAAATGTTCTTTAGGGTCTTATAGAACAATTTCTGGTTTTCTTGCGCATCTTTTTCTAGCTTATCTCCAAATTCTTCCCAGGACTTCTGTTTTGCTGCTAGCACCTTGTTCTTTGCTTCTGTTCTGAGTATCACATATTCTCTATTTGTCCTGCTGTGTTTTTAGCTCCTAAGTATTGTTTCCATGCCATTTTCTTCTCTCTTATTTTCTCTTTGACTTTCTCTGTCCACCAAGGTGTCCTCTTTCTCTTGTTCCCAAGTCGGACTTCACCACGTGCTTCTGCAGCAGCTGTCTTTATGATGTCCTTGAATTTAAGCCAGAGGATTTCCAAGTCATCAGGTTGTTATTCTGTGTTTCTCACCACTGTAGCAATAAGCCCCTGATATCTGGTCTTAATTTCTGGCTCTCTCAGCTTGTAGGTCCCGTTTGTTTACTTGGTTTCCTGCGTGATGTTGGGCAGTTCCTAGGCTGAGCAACTCTTTCAGTTGTTCTTTTGATTGTAAGCAGGTAGTGATCACTTCCAATCTCTGGCCCCCTCCAGACTCTAGCATCCCGGACATATTTGAATGAGCTCGTCCTAACAATGGCATAGTGGATCACTGACTTCTCATTCTTTGTTGGTTCACATCTATAAAATAAAATAAAATACAGAGCATTCAGACAGGTAAGATAAACAGTTTAATGTGACCATTCTCCATCATGTAAATTTTCTATACATGCCCATCTGTGGAAAATAATTTAAAAAAAAAAAAGAAATTGGAGCATTCAGACAGGTAAGATAAACAGTTTAATGTGTGGATGTGAATATTCTCCATCATGTAAATTTTCTATACATGCCCATCTGTGGAAAATAATTTAAAAAAAAAGAAATTGGAGCATTCAGACAGGTGAGAGAAACAGTTTAATGTGACCATTCTCCATCATGTAAATTTTCTATACATGTCCATCTGTGGAAAATAATTTTAAAAAAAGAAATTGGAGCATTCAGACAGGTGAGATAAACAGTTTAATGTGAACTTTCTCCACTGCATAAATTTTCTATACATGCCCATCTGTTGAAATATAAGATCAGAAACAAAACAGAATTCAGACATTATGCCCGTTTAGCTCATTTTATATCATATTAAAAGCACCAAACAATGACTACGCTCTTGGGTCTGTTCAAGTCAGGCCTCCATGTAAGCATTCAAACATTTTTTTCTCCACCCACTTTTTACAAACAAGTAGTAATATTTCCTTAATTGGTTGTGCCCTTTTTAAAAAAAAAATCTTATGAGGTCCTGAATGTTGGAACTTCTAGATTTCATCTGTGAGCTATAATTAAGTTACTTCACAGCTCAACTCATGACTTCTATTAAAACTAGTAACATTAATACTTATCAGGTCCTGTACAATAAATGACCTCCAGTGTATTACTGGGGCCTGAAAGGGAAGCAAACAGTAGTAACATTGTATCCTACCAGGAGGGTTGGACATGAGCAGTTATCTCATTCTGTAGAAACAAAGTAAAAAAATGTCACCCAAAAAAAAATTCATTATGATAACTGATTTATTAACTAATGTTTTTTTTAAACACACTTTTTCTGAAGATATGTCTCATGTCAATAACTCAAGTATTTTCTCTGGGTTACATCCTATATACCTAAATATGTCTTTAAAACTGCAAAATGTAATATCAGACATGCCTAACAACAATATTACTTTTTTTTGGAACGTTCTTTGTTTCTGTTTTTCATTCCAACATTGTTGTTAAGGGACCAAATAAAATTTCATACACTCATTGGTCTTGTCAAGAATCTACTGCATGCAGAGAGAGAATATATATATATTTCAGTGTATGATTTATTGAAACTATTGGGGCTGAAGGGACAGTCGAGAGCAAGGGCACTGAAGAGGCTTAGTGAAACAGCAGAAAAGGCATCATGCTGGCTGTGGAACAACCGCAATGGGCTATGGAACTCGGGACAGTAAACTATATCTCCACCTGCGTTACAAGAAACATCCGGAAAGTGGAAATTTTTCTAAGTCCGCAATACACTGAGTTTTTCGTTGTATTGGTGAAGGGGCGGTGGCTTACAGGCAACACACGGCGTATATTATACGAGGTTTCGGGCGCAAGTATATTTCAGTTGCTAGTGTGCAGTGGCTTCAAGCCTCGTTGGCTTTGCGCAGGTGGGTCAGTGTCTGTCCCTAGTCGTGGTGTGCTGTGACACAATAATTTGTTTTCAACATAAGTGTTACTTTCACAATTGCCTCTGGCTGGCAGAATTGTGGATTTTAAAGCTGCAACCAAGGTGGAATGGGTTCATTATCTACATAAGACAACAGGAGGTGGAGACACTTGGGAGTTATGAGCCAGGTATATATACACATATCGATTGGAGGCCGACCTCTGTGTAACCTACGTTTTGCTATATATATGATCTATAGCTGGATTATATAATCAGAACTATATATATATATATACCTATAGTATATATATATACGAGGGAAAGTAACAAAAAGTAATGCCTCCTATTTTTTATGTATGTAAATACTGCATCGGTGTGCAATTTGTAAATTTAGCAGGATTCCTCAAACACTCTTCTGCACTGAATAGCATTACCAACCTGTTTCAGTAACAGGTGGCACACTGTTACGTTTAAATGGCTGTCAAGACGGTTAAAACAACGTTATGTCATAGAATTCCTCAATGCTGAAGGCGAGACCCCAATTCGCATCCACGAACGTTTGAAGAATGTTTATGGAGATTCAACAGTGGATGTTAGCACTGTCGGACGTTGGGTACATCGTTGTGATGAAGCTGAAGTAGGTCAATCCTCAATGGCTGACGAAAAGTAACATGGTTTTCCATCTACCGCAGTGACTCAAATTAACATTCATCGAGTATGATGGCATTCTCTTGTTGTGGTGACCGGCAGGTAACACTCATGCAACTTTCCATGTTGTCCATTAGTAAAGGCAGTGTCCAGAACATCATTAAAGACCTGGGTTATTCAAAAGTTTGTGCACGGTAGGTACCCATTAAAAGATCAGAGAACTGCACTACTGTTGCACGATAATGCCACGCCACACACCGCTAAACGCACCATTGATGCGATTGCAGAATTTGGCTGGGCATTATTACCACATCCCCCTTACAGTCCCAATCTTGCACCTTCTGACTTCCATCTGTTTGGACCACTGAAAGAAGATCTTTGCGGACATCACTTTGGGGACACCAAGACCCTTAAACGCGCCGTACGCCAGTGGTTTAGGAAAAAGGACACAAATTTTTACCGTGCGGGGATACATGCCCTTGTGAGAAGATGGACAAAAACTGTAACAAATAACAGAGACTACATTGAGAAATAAATTTTTGAAGTTCAGACTTGGGGCTACATTTCAATGTGAATTTTATCTGCTTTCTTGCCTATTGAATGAAATTAAAAATTACGAGGCATTACTTTTTGACCTTCCCTCGTATATATATACATACAGGGTGTCTATAATAGATTGTACCCCTTTCAAAAAATTTATTCTCGACCCCATGATGTGGTACGAGGATGCTTTCTTGCACAAAAGTAAGATAATCTCTGCAAGTTTTTAAGCATAACTTACAAAGACTCAAAAAAGTGTGCATGCTTTTTTGAGCAGCGGGTATTTCAAGTGAAACTTTCACAGTTGAGTTGCAACCGGTAACTGTTACATGTCTCTCAACACATGGTCAAGTAGGTGAAAAAAAAAATAGGTACATTCTTTTTCAGTCTTTGTAAGGTATGCTTAAAAACTTGCAGAGATTATCTTACTTTTGTGATAGAAAGCATCCTCGTACCACATCATGGGGCCGAGAATAAATTTTTTGAAAAGGGTACAATCTTTTATGGACACCCTGTGTGTATATATATATATATATATATAATTATATATATATAAATATAGTCAGAGAGAGAAAAAGAGAGAGAGACCATAAGTAAAGAAACAACAGCATACATGCCACATGCTATGGTTTACCCATAATCTGTAGAAGGTGTTTGCTTTTTCAGATGTGTACACCCTGTACATAATTTCTGTACAGGTTTTCTAACCCATTTCCCTTACTACTGTGTCTCAGATTTTTTTTAAGGTCCTATTGAACATAGGATTTCCCAGTCCGTTAGTGATAATTAAGCGCAGAAATAGACTAAATGATGACACCATCACATTATTTTTACAGTGTAAAATAAACTCAGACATTTATTGTTAGGGTTTTAAAATAAGTGAAGACCTGCTTTAAAAGGCAAAGTCTCTGTGCCTCATTTATAAAGCAGCCCACTGTAATTGAAAATATTTTTTCACGAATGAACTCTTTTGATATGTTTTTTTCAGTCTATGTAGTCGAGGAAGTTGAGGGGAACTGCTGTAAGACATGGAGTACAATGGATGGGTGTGAAAAAAAATCGAAAAGAGGTAATTCGTCTTACGAGGACAAAAGACAAAGAAAATAGCCAACGTTACGGCCACAAGGCCTTCGTCAGGGAAAGGAAAGAAAGTGAAGGCTAGATAGGACACATAAGAACCTAAATAAATATAAAAATTAAAAATAAAAACCTAGGTTTAATTTTTATTTAGGTTCTTATGTGTCATATCTAACCTTCACTTTCTTTCCTTTCCCTGACGAAGGCCTTGTGGTCATAGCGTTGGCTATTTTCTTTGTCTTTTGTCCTCGTAAGACGAATTACCTTTTTTCGATTTTTTTTTCACACCCATCCATCTTTCAGTCTATGTACAGGTTTTGCGATTTTTTGTAGGCCTATAGGTTTTTCCTCTCCAAGGTGTGGCATGTTGGCAACAGTACAAGCTTTTTTTTTTTTTTTTGTTTGGACTAATTAGAAATTCTAGTGACCAATATAAAATTATTATCAAAATTTGAATTTCTGTGATTTCCCCCAGACGCTATTCCTACATCTTTAAAAGGTCTACCTACTTTTAGGGCCATTCTAGCTAATTTCTTGTCAAAAATAATTATCCAACTTGGCAACACTTGACGCAAACAAAAAGAACTTACTGTACCGTACCACTAAGTTCAACTGACGTCTCTATACATTCCATAGTTTTGATTTGATTCGTTGACATGATATTAAGTCAGTGAAATGTACCCACCCACCAATGGCATTCAAAATTACCTCGATGACATAAGGTGTGATAATATCTGCAGACAAAATCTGAAACCTTCAATCACCAAATTAGAAAGTAGATGTGCCGAACTAAAATGGGGTATGATTAATTATGGTTCAATTGATTTCATGATTTCTGTGGCACAACATTAAATCTACATTATACTCACTAAGCTGAAATCTAGCTTCCAAACTCATTCCAGGCAAACTAAATAAAGCCTGCCTACTGTTTCTCTTGTGTTCTAATATGCATACAAGGGTGAATCCCATATAAATCCATGATTTCTTTGGTTCTCGGTGCAAATTAGTGATGCCAGATTTTTAAAATTAACCAGAAGCCTTTTTTTTTTTAATGAAGAAAAAAATTACCGTTCCACCTCCGATGGGTTATAACTTTTAAAATGTTTATTTATTTGTTTGTTTGTTTCTTGGAAAGGGAAGGTCATACACAAGTTTGGTTACGATTTGCTCTATTTGGACTGGGGGAGGGGAGAAGTTACTATATTGTCTTGAATTTATTACAATATTTATCC
This sequence comes from Oreohelix idahoensis, assembly GCA_024509875.1. Classification (NCBI taxonomy): domain Eukaryota; kingdom Metazoa; phylum Mollusca; class Gastropoda; order Stylommatophora; family Oreohelicidae; genus Oreohelix; species Oreohelix idahoensis. Next base: position 230,658 of record JAMPIV010020742.1, read on the forward strand.
TAACGGGATACTTTAAAAAAAAAAAAAAGTATCATTTCACCTTTCCAATTATAGTGTTGTTTTGATAGTTGTTTTGATTCATGATTGTACAATCATGTATCAAAACAACTTTCTATAAAAAGACAACGACGTTAAGGGAGATTCCAAAGGAATCACCTCGTCCGGTAGGGAGCATCATGTTCATTCATTCATTCATTCATAACTCTCCACTCCCAAAGGAGCATAGGCCTTCAACAAACACATGCCAAGTCCTCCTGTCACGTGCCATCATCTCAAGTTCTTTCCACGTTCTCATCATTTTCACCTCTGTTTCCAGCTCTCTTCTCCATGTGCTTCTTCCCTACCTCTGCCTCTCTTGCCCTGGGGGTTCCAGAACAAGGACAGCCTTGTAATGCTATCAACAGGTTTCCTCAGTGTGTGTCCTATCCATTGCCATCGTCTTCGTCTCATCTCTTGTTCCACTGGCACTTGTCTAGTTCTTGTCATCAGTTCCACGTTGGTAACCTTGTCATACCTTTTAAATCCCTCTATTCTACGCAAGCACCCATTTATGAAAGTCTGTAGCTTTTTGGTAGTTGTCTTTATTGTTCTCCATGTCTCAGAGCCATACAATAGGATTGACTTCACATTTGAGTTGAAGATTCTTATTTTCGTGTTGGATCAGATTTCTCTTGATCTCCATATATTTCCCAATGCAATGGAAGCTCCTCTTGCTTTTTGTATTCTTATTTTGATATCGCTGTCTGTCCCTCCAACTTTGTCTATATTGCTGCCAAGATATGTGTACGATTATACATCTTGTAGTGGTGTTTCTTCAAGTTCAACCCTGTTATCATTACCTGCATTTATTCTCATTATTTTTGTCTTTTCCTTGTGTATTTTCAGACCCAATTGCTGTGACCTCTCATCAAGTGTTTTCAATTTGTCCTGCATCTGATTACGGTTACGGGACAGAAGAGCCAAGTCATCAGCAAAATCCAGATCATCCAACTGCTTAGTCAGAGTCCACTGGATTCCATTTCTGTTGTGTGTTGTCGATGTTCTCAAAACCCAGTCTATTGCTAGTAAGAAAAGAAATGGAGACAAGAGGCATCCCTGTCGCACTCCTGTTCTTATCCCAAATGGTTCTGTAAGCTATCCTTCATGAAGAACTCTGCATGTCATGTCTTCATATATTTTCTTTATCAAATTAATGATCTTCAGGGGAACTCCATAAAGCCTCATCAATTTCCAAAGTGATTCTCTGTCTACACTGTCAAATGCCTCTTCGTAGTCCACAAATCCGATGTATAGTGGTGAATTCCATTCCAGACCTTGTTCAACTATTATTCTCAAAGTGGCTATCTGGTCTGTACAGGATCTGTTTTGTTGAAAACCTGCTTTTTCATCTCTCAGTTTCTTGTCTATGGACTCTTTTAATTTCTCAAGGATAATCCTGTTTAATACTTTCCCTGGCACTGATAGTAACAATATTCCTCTATAATTTATGCACTCTTGTAGATTTCCCTTCTTAGGCAACTTAACCAGATATCCTTCCTTCCATTCTGCTGATATCTCTTCCTTTTCTCAGACTTTACCAAGTAATTTATATAACATCTTTGTAGCCGTGTTGATATGTGCTTTGCTGGCCTCTGCTGGAATGCCATCAGGTCCAGACGCTTTTCCATCTCTTAGGAGCTTTATGGCTTTCTTTATTTCTTCCTTCATTGGTCTTTCACCGTTAATTTGTAGCCTTTCTTCTACTGGCTGGATGTCCGGGGGGTTTTGTGGAGCTGGTCTATTGAGAAGGTCCTCAAAATATTATGTCCACCTCTTCATTTGCTCTTGTATATTGCTGAGCAGTTTTCCATTCTTGTCTTTTATGAGGCAACTTGTTTGCTTGTATTTCCCTGTTAGCTTCTTTGTGCTGTTATACAGTTCTCTCATATTTCCTTTGGCTATAGCATCTTCTGCCTGTCCTGCCAACGCCTCAATATACTTCCTCTTGTCTCTTTTGATACTTCTTTTTACTTCTTTGTTTGCTTCTGTGTACACTTCTTGAGCCTTGGCTTTGGAACTTTGGTTTTGCTTGTGTTTAAATTTGCTTTCTTGTTTTTTCTGTCTTTTATCTTATTGATGGTTTCTGTTGTTAATCATGCTTTTTGTTGTCGTTCCCTTTTCCCCAGTATTTCTTCACGTCTCATTCCATACAGATTTGATTTGCTGCCAATAGTCTTCTGTATTCTCTACATCTTCCAGCTGTTGGAGCACTTGGAATTTGTTGGATATTGTGACTGCAAATTTGTCTCTTGTTTCTTGATTTCTTAGATGTCCTACATTAAATTGTTGTCTATAACTTTGCATTGTTGCATATCTCTTGAGTTTCATTTTTACTTTGGCTATCAGAAGGTGGTGATCTGATGCCACATCTGCTCCTCTATATACCTTTACATCCTGCAATGATGATCTAAACTTCTTGTTTATGCGTATATGATCAATCTGATTTTCTGTTCTATGGTCTCGTGATATCCACGTTGCCTTGTGTATTAACCTTATGTGGAAACATGCTTCCTCCAATAGCCAGTTGATTTGAAGCACAGAAGATTGAGAATAGTTCCCCATTTTCATTCATTATTCCTAGCCCATGTTTTCCCATGACTTCTTCAAAGCCGGTGTTGACTGTACCTATCTTTGCATTCATGTCACCCATCAATATTGTGATGTCTCTTCTTTTTACTTTTTCCATAATTTCCTGTAGTCTAGTATAAAATGCTTCTTTCACACTCTTCTTTGTCATTAGTTGGTGCATAACATTGGATGACATTTACATTTATTTTCTTTTTAGCTAATTTAAAAGTAGCTGTTATTATTCTGGGTCCAAAGGCTTCCCATTCAATGAGTGCTTTCTGTGCTTCTTTAGATAACATAAGAGCTACCCCTTCACTGTGGTGTGAACTTTCATCTTCATGTCCTGAGGACAGCACCAATTCACCTGTGATGAGTTTCTTCTTGTCTACCCCCTTCCACTTTGTTTCACACATTCCCAGAACCTCGATTTTATATTCCCTCATTTCTGCTGCTACTTGTGCCACTTTCCCTTGTTCGTTTAATGTCTGAACATTCCAGGTGCCAAATCTGTAAGTTCTCCTAGAAGAAAGAAGGTTTGTCATTAACACAGACTCCTTTCTGCTTTCTCTGTGTTGCATCATATGCCTCCCTGGGAGAGGACTGTCGTACAGATAGGTTTGTGAGTTATTTATGGTCCCGTCTGAGTAGAGTGGATGGTGATAAGTATGTGAGAAAAAGGTGTGAGAAATAGATTTCATGTGTGAATAGCTTAAGGAGAAGATATGTCTCTGGAATGAGTTTCTCTAGTCCAGCCTATCTATATGACTATAATTTGGTACAAGACAACCTTTCCCTCCTCATACATATAAATATAAGTTTAACTACACACACACACACACAGCTATGTGACAACCAGACACACAAACGTGAAAAACTACGGTTAATTGGGTATTGGTCTGACCAACACACAAAGTTAAGTTTCTTTTGTTGTTTATTATCATTTAAACTTGACAACATCAAATATCTAAAGAAAGATCAAATAAAATCAGATTTACATACATATGAAATAACGGAATAAATGTGCCCTCCCCCTATTGAGAAAAAGAACCCAAAAAGTTAATAACCTAAAGGTTAGCACTATGTTACAGAATAGACAGTAAAGAACCAAAGTTCCTACTAAATGCTACCCAGTAAAGTAAACAAGTTTAAGCAAAATCCAATGTTGGTAAAAGTTCATGTAACCAAGAAAATTATTCACTCTCTCTGTCATACAGTGGCCACTCAATCACGCTTACCTACTCTTGGTGATATCCCTTGGAAATACAATTATCCTGAATATAACAATTGCCGGGTTTAATTTCCAAATTGGCCCCAGTCCATCCTCTAACAAATCAAGACTAGTGAAGTGAACGCCAAATCTGGTACTTTAATTTTCCTTGGATGAACAAAATGTCACCGCAAATAGTTAGTGTAGCACAACGTGCTCTTGAGGTTCACAGTTAAAAAAGGAGAAAAATACTTCCAGTATTGGGAAACATCTAGTTGCTAAAAAATATTACAAATGATGATGATGGTAATTCTATCAGCTGACTCTATGGGAGAGTGCCGATTCTGAAACATCGTAACTTTCTGGATAAATCCACTTGAATACGGCTGTCGGGAGTAATGTTATTTTATCTACAACCCAGTGGGCTGATAAAAATTGAAAAAAAAAATATTGCTGGGTTTTGTAAGTCCAGTTAATTTTACAAGTTAAAATGTTTCTCATGTATCTTTGGCTCACAAATGACATTGGTGATGCACAAGCCAAGAAAAAGACAACATTAACCAATCAGTAAATGTAGGAAAAAAGACCACTGGATGCCCTTGTGATCAGGTCCGCTAGGAATAAAGAAACATTTATGGAAAAATGCTACTATTCTATATTGCTACATATATTCACACGGACGGGGACAAGACGATCTCTTATCCACTCTGTCAGTCCTGATTAAATTTAAAAGGCACACGGTGTATTTCTTTTACACCTATATGGTCAGCTTTTCGCTAGCGCTGCATTTTCTAGGTTGGGTGAAGGTATGCACTCTCCCCGCTCCCTTGTGTGCGCTTTAACTATCAGCGTACAATGTCAATTATATTCAATTATCCATACGCGCACTTACTTAAATATCGCCTGTCGTTAATAGCTATTAAATTGTTGGCGTCTGTTGGTCATCGTATGGTATTAAATAATAGGCACTTATAATAAATACGCACAATGAAATATAACGTGAATTCTTTTCTGTCACTATCAGTCACGCCTAGCCTATAACCCAGTCAACTAAAACCGTCTCTTCTTGTGTGAGAAAGCGGGTGGTGAAAATTAATATTATAACTGAACATCTGGTATAAAATAGCTACGCATTATTTTATTTCATTGGTTTTAAAAGCTAGAACTCTAAGTGAATTATAATGGTAAAAGCTTAACACTTAACGCTTAAGCACTAATTTCTATTACCAGAAAATCATCATAAAAGATCCCCACGAATGCTATTAAAACATTTAGCGAAATGGTTCTAGAACTGCGTGCTTAGACTTTCCAAAAATTCTGAGTGACAACTGATAGCAGGTTTAAGAAAACACAGTTTATATATCATCATGTTTCTCTGATCTATAGATGATGTTACTTTTCACACTATTGTGTATAGCAGAGAATCAGAAACATGAGTTCCCCAGATAAAAGTTTACGGTCAGCTTTTCTCTGGCATTCAACCGCCATCAAAAGACTTATATCCGTGTAATGGGGTTCTCAAAGATTTTGCCCGCTTCTGAAGATCAAAGAGCCTGGGGTTTCTCTGCCTTCCCTCTGTGTATGAACTTCAAAGGTCTTTGGTTCTTCACGTGCGGTCTGTCAGGTATCGTATGACTGACAGATAAGCTCGCATGAGAAGACTCAATAAACAAACCTGATTCGCTACCTGTTATGACTTGCAGGTCACGAAAGTTTGTAAACCTTGTGTTAACTCGTGTTAAACACAGAAAAAGAGGTAGGACTAAAAAGTGAGTAAACACAGACTGTAAATGCATGGTTTTGCTAGCAAATCATAGACCGCTACGAGGTCACAAAAGACTGTCAGATTACCGTAGGCTCTTTTTTCCATTAAACGTCACAAGGACCTTCCCCTGTCTTGGATGGCTGTGTTTTATTTTCCTTAATTAACTTGTCCATGTTTGTTGAAGTTTTTTGTGGTTTAAATTTTTTACAGGATGGGGTAACCATCCTTAGTCGCTTTCTACGACATGCATGGCAGGGAACAGTGTTACTATTCTTTGCTCCCCTTTCGGGCCCCGGTAACACACGGGTGAATTTGGAATGTCAGGACACTAATAATAATAAATTCTTTAAGCACCAAACACGGCGCATAAGGCAGAAACCAGTGCTCTCCAGGTTGTTCGTTGTGACGCCACTCCTCTTAGCTCTTGCACATTATTTAGGCCCAACGTTCTTCCTTCTCTTATTATTGTTCTTCTGAGTGTTTCTTTTGGTCTTCCTTTTTTCCTCTTACCCTCAGGAACCCAAGTGAGCGCCTGTAGTGGTATTCTGTTGTTTTGCATTCGTAGGACATGACCGATATATGACCATCGTCTTTTCCTTATATAGTCGGAGACATATTTCTGCCTAGAGTCTTCTCTTATTTGTCGATTAGTCTTGAATTCTTTCCAACTGATGTTCATGAGTTTTCTAAGACATTTGTTCTCGAATGTATTCAGCTTGTTCTCCAATGATTTTGTTATTTTCCAACTCTCACAGCCGTATGTTAACACTGAGATAACATTTGAATTAAACAGACGAAGCTTGGTATGTATATTCAATGATCGTAATTTCCAAATGTTAGATAATCTATTGAAGGCGCTAGCTGCCAAAGCAATTCTAGTATGGATTTCTCTTGTTGTGTCAACACTAATGCAGACTGGAAAATTAGATAACATCAAGATGGAAATGGAAAGAATGAATGTAAATGTGTTAGGGCTATGTGATATACCGGAACAGGTGAAATGTATTCTGACAATTGCAAAATAATTTATTCTGGAAGAAATAAACATGAAAGAGGAGTAGGCATAATATTGGATGCAGAACAGGCAAGAACAGTAAAGGGATTTTGGACAATATCAGATCGAGTCCTGTTAGTTAAACTGAATGGTAGACCAATTGATATCAATTTTATACAAATATATGCCCCAACAGCAGATAGTACAGAAGAAGAAATAGATACACTTTACAATGAACTTGAAATGGCAATGACTCCATGTAAATTTCATGAGACAACTGTTTTGGAGACTTTAATGCAAAGATTGGAAATGAAAAAGTTGATGATGTGACTGGTGGTTATGGCCTGGGAGAAAGAAATGAGAGAGTTGACAGACTGATAGAGTGGGCAAGAACACATAATATGGTAGTAGGAAACACCTGGTTTAAGCAGCATCCTAGACGCCTTTGGACGTGGAAAAGTCCAGGGAACAATGTTCGTAATCATATTGACTACATACTAATATGCAGGAGATTTCGAACAGTTTGAAATCTGTGAAAACAAGGCCAGGAGCAGACTGCAACAGCGATCGTGTACCAGTAATAGAAAAACTTAGAATAAAATTGAAGAAAGTAAAGCGAGCTTCAAACAACATCAAATTAAACTTAGCCTTACTTAAATCAGATAAGGAAATGAGTGAAAGATAAACCATTATAGTACAGAATAGGTACAAAGCAATAGAAAAAAAGGGTATAGATGAACAGTGGGAAATGCTAAAGGAATCAATACATCCAACATCAAAAGAAATCGTACCAGAAGTAAAGAGATCTGCAAAGAAGAAGTGGGTGACAGATGACATTTTAAAATTGATGGAATGCAAGAAGGAAGAAGAAGCAAGACAACGAAGAATATGACACACTAAATAAGGAAATAGTAAACAAATGTAAAACAGCAAAAGAAGCATGGCTTAACCAGAAGGGCAGAGAGCTTGAAGTGCAGAACCGAAAAGACACAAAATCTATGTACAAGCAAATAAATGAGGTAACAGGCAGAAGGACACATACAGTCACTGGCTGTTTGAAATCAAAAGAAGGAACATTGTTAATGGGTCGTGAGAACATAATAGAAAGGTGGACAGAATACATCAAGGAGCTGTATGATGATGAAAGCCAGATTTGAACAACCAGGACAGTTGTGAAGGACCTCCAATACTTGCGGCAGAAGTAGAGAATGCCATGCGCCACATGAAGAAAGACCAGATAATGTAACAGTAGAGGAAATGGAAGCTTTGGGAGAATTTGGAGTAGAAGTGATAACAAAAATCTTAAATGACATCTACAACAGTGGTCAAATCCCTGAATAAAATCCATATTCATAGCTTTGTCAAAGAAACCTGGAGCCATGGAATGTGAAGAACATCCCACCATTAGTCTTATAAGTCATGTGACCAAAATATTATTACGAATTAGCATGAGACAAATGAGAAATAAAATTAAACCAGAAATCAGTGATGAACAGTGTGGATTTGTAGAAGGTAAAGGCACAAACAATGCTATATGTATTATAAGAACATTAATATAAAAAGCCATAGAGTTGAAGACATATCTGTACTTGTGCTTTATAGATTACACTAAGGCATTTGACAAAGTGAAACATGAGGAAATTATCAAAATTTTAGAAATCATCAACATTGATGGAAAGGACTTGAGGATAATAAAGAACATGTACTGGCAACAAACAGCAGCTGTAAGAATTAGCAGCCAAATAGGAACATTTCAGCAAGTAAATAAAGGGTGTCAGGCAGGGATGTGTGCTGTCACTGGATCTGTTCAATCTGTACAGTTAAAATATAATGAGATCTCTAGAGGACGTGCCAGGAATATCATTCAGCGGACATAATATAAACAACGAGGCACGCTGAAGATACAGTCTTAATAGCAAAAAGTGAAAAGGAGCTGCAGGAAATGGTTGATACAATTGTGATAGAAAGTGAAAATAAAGGCCTTAGCCTTAACAGCAAAAAGACAGAAGTAATGGTAGTCTCAAAGAAAAGGGCTTCCTCAGAATGCACAATCAAAGTAAATGGAACCGTTTTAAAACAAGTCAATAAATTCAAATACCTGGGAACATTAATAACAATGGATGGAAGATGCATCTCAGAAGTGAGGAGCGGAATAGCTCAGGCAAAAGTAACATTTAAAAAAATGAAGAGGATTTTATGCAACAATTCTTTGTCAATGGAAGTAAGAAAGAGAGTTATTCATTGTTATATAGAACCAATCCTGACATATGGGAGTGAGCCATGGACAATTAGTAAACAAATAGGGAAGACACTAGAGGCAACAGAGATGTGGTTTTACAGAAGAATGTTAAAAATACCATGGACAATCAAAAAGAGTAATGTGGATGTCCTGAATGAGGCCAATGAACAAAGGAAACTTATTTCACAAGTTAGAAATAAGCAATCCACTTTCTTGGGGCATATTATGAGAAGAGAAAAGCTGGCATATATCGTAACAACAGGTAAGATTGGAGGAATAAGAGATAAGGGAAGACAAAGAGAGCAAATACTGGACAGTTTGACATCATGGCATGGAAAGAAGTCAACAGCAGAATTGATAAATTGTACTGGAGACAGGAAGTTGTGGAGAGACATGATCTCCTACGCCATTAGGCACGGTACTTGAAGAAGAAGAAGAATAACAGTGTAGATTAACAGTGTCAAATTGTGTGGATGTGCGTGTGTGTTGTTTCCTTTGTCCCATAGTGTTAATCTCAAATATCTGGCATGTTGTTGATTGGGGGGGGCACCTCTGGTATCTGGGATGACACCCAATTCACTATAACCAAAAGCCGTTTCTCCTCTAACAGGGCCCTCAAAAGTCGTGGTAGCCGGTCGTCTCCTTTCTGCAGACATGACCAAAACATCAAAACTGGGACTGTTCCATTGAAGTCTGCAGGGGTTGGGTTTCAAGGCTATGACGTGTCGTCTGTTTTCGTACCCTGTCCCTTGGAGCACCTTACTGAAATACCTTATTTCTGAGGTTTGAAGCTGGCTCTTGTGAGTTATAGTCGTTGCCTACGACTCGCATCCGTAGATCAAGACTCGGGCATAGGTGGACCAGTATACAGCCATCTTAATCTTCTTGCCAATTTCCCTTTTGATGAGGAACTCTCGGTTTATGGCATGGAAAAGTCTCCCAGCTGCTGGTCTTCGAGTAGCCAACTCCTCATTGATGTCCCCCTTCCAGCCTATTACATGGCCGATTTATTTAAACTGGTTTACTTGCTCCAGCGCCTGTTCCTCCAGCATGATCTGATGTAAATATGTGTAAATTTGTTAAAGGCAGACGTAACGAAAAAAGATCAGTTTGGAGCCGTTGTATGAAGTCGGAGCTCGATGACAGACCAGGGATTTTGACCAGATGGGATGCCGAATGAGTTATGAACTCATCTGCCACGTTGTATTTCTGGAGCAATGTACAATACGAGAAGGATTGTATTCTCGCTTGTGAGCGGAACCAGTTTTTTTTTAAATAAAGTTTTGGCGAGGCGCGTCCCGTTCAACCTAGTCGGTTATATTAGGGCGCATGTCCAAATATAAAAGACCCTTATGTCTGAGGTTTTTTGTGCTGAAGTCACCGTACCTCAGAAATGCGAGATTTGGTGTTCAAGTTATTGAAATTCATGAAAGTGAAAGCTAAATAATTAAGACACCCGTGTGTTGCAGGGACCTATGACGGGCGCAAGGAATAGTAGCACTGCAATTTACCAATGTGGCTTAATCGTCTTCCTTGCTCCGCAATAGTGGTCCAACAATGGCCAATCTTAGAGTATTCTTCTTCTTCCTCGTTCGCCTTCAGACTTCCACATTTATGACTCTAATAAAGGCAGTAGTCAACCCAAGGCTCCCAACATCTCCAAACAGTTTTTCGTTGACAGAAGTGGGTTGTTGCCATATGCTACTCCGTTCATTACTGTAGGTTGGGCAGTATTGCAGCAGGTATTCGACTGTCATTGGGCTGGTACCGCAGGTGCAGAGATCTGTTGCACCAATTTTGTATTTGTGGTCTTGCTGAGCATGTTCTACAGGACTGTCCTCTGTATGACCAGTTAAGAAAGATATACTGGCCCAATGACTCAACACTAAACTCAAAGCTATATGGAGTTAAAGAGGAACTTCAAACAACAGTCGAATTCATTATGAGAACTCGTCTGACGGTGTAATCATCAAAGATGCGATCGCAAGAAGAAGAAGAAGAAGTATTTGTGGTACAGATGGTATCTCAATCTATTGTGACCAGTGCGTAGCCGAAAAATGATGACCTGTTCTTTTCTGGATAGTTGATGATATGCGTCATTTTTCAAATGTCCCGGGTGCTCTCTTTCCCATTTGGACTTGAATGTAGCCTTTATAGTGGTCTTTGCCGTTGCGTAAGTTGTCTCTATATCATTTTGTTGTAAGGCACCTCCTTCCTTAGCAAGTCTATCTGCCTCCTCATTTCCTGGTATGTTGCAATGGGCTGGTATCCACTGGATAGTGCACTTCTTGAAGCATTCGGCCAGTCTTTCAAGGGAAATTATCAGATCTTTCAATCCTTTAGTTTGGTGGCTCTTCAGTGCTGATATTATTGAGAGGTCATCTGAAAAGATTACTATCTGTTTTTCTGCCTGTGCTTTGCATTCAATAAGAGTTTCAGCTGCTTGTTTCATGGCTTCTGCTTCAGCACAGAAGTTATTGCAGTATTTTCCAGTGGCAATTGCCATAGAGTGAATTCTATTCTTTAATTTTATGAGGATGCCGGCACCCCCATTTTCAACTGCATTTGTTGCCGAACCATCAGTATATGCATGTGTCCAAAGCTTTGCTGGAAATGTTTGGTCAATATACTTGGTTGCTATACACTTTCTTTGTGTTTCTGTCTGTCTTAGAGTATAATGTTGAGGGTTTTCAAAGTTATCAACTTTCGCTCAAGATTACTCTTGGCAGAGATATAAATAGAAGAATGATGCTTTTATTTAAGGTTACATCATCATAGGATGTTAAAGAAAAGCAAGCATGACAACTGAGATCATCTAAGCTGCCATGAACTTTCAATATTCTACCACCCCTTCTATGGGGTAATTTTTGACCCGTCGCTTTTGAGCCTCTTGCTGAAGGTGATTCCGCAACTATTAATTTTATAGTTCTATATGGTTCTGTGTTTAACACAATATGAAGCATACGGGTGCAGACATATAATTCACTGAATATTTATTAATCCAACTATAGTTTTAAAGTTACAAATCAACAGGTTTAATAACACTGACTAACAAAAAAAAAATTTTTTTTTTCTTTCTCTAACATTTCTATGTTTTTCTGATCAATTTTAATGCGCTGTTTTTAAATCTGCAAACCGTTTTTCTCTATCAGGTCGGGATCTCTAGAAATACGCAATTGAAGTTTTTTAACAACGCATACAGTATTACAACATCATTTGTACAAGAAGTATAACAGTTATGTAGGCTTGAATTTCTTTGCAGTCGACTTTCGTCGGTGAATGGCATGTGGTACATCGCGATGAAGCATCCAACAATAATCAGCAAGCATGGTCACACTCCACCGTCCTTGATAACGTGACTCCATTACGGCGATATCTTGATGGAATCGTTCTCCATGTTCATCGCTGACTTCGCCAAGGTTGTCAGGGAAAAAGTCAAGATGCGAATCGAGCAAATGGATTTTGAGGGACATGTTACAGCCCATAATTCTGTATGCATCTATGCACTGCTTAACAATATGCACATAGTCGACAGATTTGTGATTTCCCAGAAAGTTATCGACGATCGATTTGAATGCCATCCATGCGCGAAGTTCACTACCATGTAACAAGTTCTCGAATTGTTTGTCTGCAATAACTTTCCTAATCTGAGGTCCTACAAAGATACCTTCCTTTATCTTTGCATCGCTAATCTTTGCATCGCTAATTTGCGGAAACTTTTCTCGAAGATAAGTGAAAGCTTTGCTCGTTTTATCTAACGCTTTTACGAAATTATTCATGAGCCCCAACTTTATATGTAACGGTGGTAAAATGATGCTGTCTTTGTTAGCTAATGGCTCGTGTATTACATTTTTATGCCCGAGCTGCATACGATCCCTGATAGGCCACACCTTTCTTGCATAATGTTCCTGTCTGTTGCGGCTGTCCCATTCACATAGGAAGCAACAAAATTTAGTATACCCAGTCTGCATGCCCGTGAGAATTGCAATGACCCTTAGGTCTCCACAAATCCGCCATTGGTAGTCATTGTACTTTATTTTTGCCAAAAGTATAGCCATATTGTCATAAGTTTCTTTCACATGAACAGAGTAGGCGACTGGAATTGATGAAAATAAATTTCCATTATGCAATAACACGGCTTTTAGACTAGTCTTGGAAGATTCGATGAAAAGTCGCCATTCGTTGACTATGTGCTCATGACCGAGGTGCACCATTAGACCTTTTACATCTTTGCAATAGCAAATGTCATCATCCATCTCAAAGTATTGAACAAGTTCTCTGTGTCTATGACGAAATTTAGATATCGGAGTATTGGGCGCTAAAAGATTCCATTCTCTGAGTCGCGAACCGAGTAATTCCGCATGTCCTTTGGTGAGAGCGAGATCACGTATTAGATCTGAAAGTTCTGAATGGTTAATTAAGTGAACACCATCATTCACCGGTACATAATCCGAGTCAGAATTAGTTTCTAAAGCAGGTAAACTATCACTTTCTGATGGTTCATTCACGTCCAACGGATATTGTTCTGGTGGAACTGGGATCGGACACGTGATTGGATCATGAGGCACTGGTTTCGAAACCGATTCAGTATTTGGATAAACCACAGACTTTCTAGTTTTAAAAGTGAAACCATAGATATTTTTCAAGCAGAAGTAACAATCAGTAGCGTGATTTGTCGGTTCACGCCATATTACTGGCACTCCAAAAGGCATCGACTTATGCTTCGGCGATTTTCGTAACCAACCTGCCAATGTATTTGCACAAGTCGAACAAACTGCATTTGGCTTCCAAGATTTATTTGCATCATCAACTTTCGAATCGAAATAAAGTTCATATGCTTTCTTTAGCAATGGTGTAAAGTTTTTCTGGTGAACACGATCGGTAAAATATCCGCACACGTAACAGAACAGATCAGCCGAATTTCTACAACTTCTAGAAGCCATATTTCACTCAAAATTATTTCAAAATACAGTAACTATTTGAAATATAACGTAACATATGTCATGCATCTTTTAGCAGTATAAAAAGTAGAATTATTTTGCATTTTATTAATTTTTAAAAAGTTATATAGTAAAAATGAAACGGAGCAAATAACGGTTTCCCAAAAATATATTTATTCACAAATATCTTAAGAACCCGACGTGATAGAGATAAACGGATTTCAAATTTGAAATCAGCGCAAGAAACTGACCTAAGAACACTTATTCTTATATAAGAAAGAAAAATGTTGTTTGTCAGTGTAATCACTTATGAGTATAACAAGATTTAAAATAAATAAGGTTGTTCATACAAACGAAAAGATTATATTGATCATCATCGGATGATTTAAACTGTGGTGGACTTATTGAAACAAATTTGAAATTACCCTTGATTGATGTTATGGTACTTAACTTCCGGTGGGGGTCGGTTAGTTGGCGTCTGCTTCAGCCGCTGTTTGTTCCCGCAGTTGCTTCGGACTCGTACTTCAATATCAAATACTGTAGCAGCAGCACGTCTCTTGCACAAGGCCAATGTAACTGCTTAGGTTGTCCAGTCAAGCGTCTTCAAGACCGTCAGAATCTGGTATCTAGCGTCGACTGCTGGCAACTTGAAACACAAACTTGTACCACAAACTAAGAGGAAAACAAATGCCTCTTTTGAGTATTGGGTCCCTGGTGTGAGTTTTATGTACCCGCCGCTTCCATCCACCACTTCCATCTTCCTCAGAATAATTTACCCTTCCTAAGTGTTATGTTTAACCCCAGTGAGTCTGATGAAAGTGCTTTTTGGATAGCAGAAGACAACAATTACTATATGAACAGGGAGTGGATGATGATGATATGGTGTACGTAGTTATTATACAAGAACTTTACTTATTTCACCGAGTGCCAGAACCCTACAGATCCTGAGGGCTACGAGAAGCAAAGTTCAACAAACTGCTCGACGCTGTGCAAATGACTACTGGCTCCAGCTCAGTGAGAGCATCCAGATCGCAGCGCAAACAGGCAACATTAGACAAATGTATGACGGTATAAAGAAAGCACTTGGCCCCCATAAAAGTAAGACGGCACCGCTAAAAACCATCAGCGGAGAGAAGCTAACCGATAAGGGTAAGCAGATGGAGAGGTGGGTCGAGCACTACTCTGAGCTCTACGCTAGAGACAATACCGTTACGCCTGCAGCCCTTGATGGTGTCAACAGTCTGCCAACTATGGAGGAGCTGGATGCCGAACCAACATTAGAGGAACTCAGCAAGGCCATTGATAGCTTGGCCTCTGGCAAAGCACCAGGCAGTGATGGGATTCCTCCTGATTTAATCAAATGCTGTAAGAGCACGCTATTACATCCCCTGCATAGGATGCTGTGCCAGTGCTGGGAAGAGACAACTATTCCTCAAGACATGCGAGATGCCTAGATTGTAACACTGTATAAAAATAAAGGAGACAGAAGTGATTGCAATAACTACAGAGGCATCTCTCTTCTTAGTATTGTTGGTAAGGTTTTTGCCAAAGTCATCTTAATGCGACTACACAAGTTAGCTGAGCGCATATATCCAGAGTCACAGTGTGGATTCCGAGCTGGCAGATCAACAACAGACATGATCTTCTCTCTCCGCCAGCTTCAGGAAAAATCAAGAGAGCAGAAAAGACCATTATATATCGCCTTTATAGACCTCACAAAAGCATTCGACCTGGTTAGTAGGGATGGACTCTTTAAAATCCTCCTGAAAATAGGCTGCCCTTCTAAAATGCTGGAAATGATAAAGTCATTCCATGACGGCATGAAGGGAACAGTCTAATATGCTGGAAGCACGTCACAGCCCTTTGATATACGAAGTGGCGTTAAACAAGGCTGTGTTCTGGCTCCGACCCTCTTCGGAATCTTCTTTGCCTTACTCTTGAAACATGCATTCAGAGATGCAACTGAAGGAATATGCCTTCACACTAGGTCAGATGGCCGTCTGTTTAATCTTTCAAGGCTGAAGGCAAAAACAAAAATCAGAAGGGTCACTATAAGAGACTTGTTGTTCGCTGATGATGCTGCAGTCGTCACTCAAAGCCAACAGGAGCTTCAGAGCTTGATGAATCGCTTCACTAAAGCATGCAAGGACTTTGGCCTCACAATAAGTCTAAAGAAAACGAATGTGCTGAGTCAGGATGTGGGTGCTGCACCAGTTATCACTATCGATAACTATGAATTGGCAGTGGTGCACCACTTCACATACCTAGGGTCTACCATCAATGACAAACTCTCACTGGATACAGAAATCGACAGCCGCATTGGCAAAGCTGCAGCTACCTTTGCCCGCCTCACATCGCGTGTTTGGGGAAACTCTAAACAATAAAGACCAAAGCTGCGGTATATAATGCCTGCGTCACCAGCACACTCCTATATGGCAGCGAGACCTGGACGACTTATGCTAAGCAAGAAAGAAGGCTCAATACCTTCCATTTGCGGTGTCTACGCCGCATCCTCGGCATCTCGTGGAAAGATAAAGTGACAAATGTCGAGGTGTTGTCACGTGCTGGCCTTCAAAGTATGTATACGCTTCTTAGACAGCGCAGACTTCGCTGGCTTGGCCATGTTCGCCGCATGGATGATGGTCGCATCCCAAAAGATATCTTCTACGGACAGTTAGCAGATGGCAAGAGAACAGTTGGGCGACCACAGCTGAGGTTCAAAGATGTGTGCAAGAGAGATATGAGGGCACTGGACATGGATCCAGCAACATGGGAGGATGAGCTGCCGATCGCACTAAGTGGCGATGCTATTTACGGCGCCACCTCAGATTGGGCGAAGAGAGGCTCACACAAGAAGCAGAGGTGAGGAGAAAACGTCGAAAGGAGCACCAGGAAAATAAGCAGCTGAGGGCTGTCACCTCAGGGGCGCATTCCCATAGTCAGTTATGACTGAAGGGGCTATTATTATTATTATATATATACATACACTACTACTGGACAAAAGTTAAGAGCCACCAAGAAAAACTCCTCTATGTACCAATTAAATGCAACCAGGTGTAAAAAATTTATTACAAAATAGAGTTGATTCATCCGTGGAAAAGATCAGTCAAGTTTTTTTAATAATGTGTGACTTACTAACAAAAAGAAATTCAACTCACCTTTTCACCTTTTGAACTAGTGGGGCGTGTTGCAAAAACCACGAGTTTTTGCAGCAAGAATGGCAATTTTCACGTGCGGGTTAAAGTGACCCAGTTTTTGGACATTTAAAAAAAATTAACCTAGTGCACACAGAAATGTATTCTGTGTGCACTAGGTTAATTTTTTTAAATGTCCAAAATGTTATATATATATATATATATATATATATATATATATATATATATATATATATATATATATATATATATATATATATATATATATATATATATATATATATATATATATATATATATATATATATATAAAGTTCTTGTATAATAAATACGTACACCATATCATCATCATCCACTCCCTGTTCACTCTGTAGAGTCTAGGGCTACCTCTGCTGTTGGTTCCTTATGAGGAAACCCGCACAAAGCAGTTACCATCTCTGGCAGTGGTGATTCATGTATCAAGTCATTTACAGTGATGAGGTTGCCAGCCTCATATGCCACTGTACATCCACAAGCAAATTATACATGTCAAAATGCAAAATATGAAATAATAAAATACATATTACAACTTACCCCGAGTTTTTCGGGTGAATTAAACGCAGACTTTTTGCACAGGAAACGTCCGAATATTGTCGGGCAACTGATTGAAGATGCAGTCTCTTCGGGTGAGTTGGGTGTCTAGCATAGCACTTGAACTGGGATCCTAGAACTTAAGGCACAAAATAGTTCTCTGGGGTTACTCTCTTCTGATTATAGAATTCACGTACTGTCCTCTGGCCTGTCCTATATTTGGGTCCTGATATTCTCGGTTCCTGGCTGTCTGTGATTTATACTTGAAGAAATCTGAAGTCAGTGAAGTAGGCTTACAGGGTGCTAGGTTATAACGAATATTTTCGCTTACTCACCCATATTGCTTCGTGGACGAGAAATCCAATCCAGAGCAGCCTATATTTGCATCTTCAAATGCCAAACCAATGGTAAATAACTCGCTGATTTTGGTAGGGGTCTATCCCTCATTACTCTCGTTTATGTAGAATATTCTACATGATAGCATAACAAATTGTTTTCAAACTCCATTACTTTATAAGGGCTTGCTACTTCCGTGGGTATTTATCATGTCTACAACTCACTACTTCATAGATCTTTTACTGATAATCTCTTTCAAGATTGCACTGTCTTGTAATTATCGATCACAACAAGGTCTGGGCGGAAGCGATTACGTAACTTTCCATGCTCCAACATCTCGTTTGTCATCTGTCTGTCTGTGTCTTAATCTTTAGCAGTTTGGCATCGACCGAGTTTTTGCGAACTGCATATTTGCTAACTGCCGCCTTATCTCCAAATAAAGTCTGTCCATTCACATTGGAACACTATGAACAACATGGTTTCCTTGTACCTTCTCAGACAAGAAGTCTGAATTAACAGTATGACTGTCGATTGGTGGAAACTTTTACTGCATCTGGAGCGGCGAGAAGTCAATATGGCAACTTCGCTTGGCACTAACAAAATCAATGTTGTTTCAAAATTAGGTCATGCGCTCAGGCAAAATTAAGGAAGTGACAATTTAGAACCAGGTGTGACAAGAAAACATTGAACTATGGCAGCGTAAACAATAAATACAGCACGTAGAAAGAGTGGAAGATAATAATACCGGAGTGGAGAGAAAGACCAGAAAAAATAACGACCGTATTTTGTGACAACCAAGCATGTCGTTAAAGGAGACTAAGGAGTGCTGAGCATCGCCGGCTATCATTAATCGGACAAACAGTCAACTGGGTAAAGTTTTAGCAATGAATATGTCGTTGGTTCAGATGGCTAATTAAAGAGCATGTCAAAAATGCAGATGTTTACATTTCCGTGTAATAACACTACACGTTAATAAATAAGGGAGCTGTTGTAAAACTGGTAGGGAAGCTTCTTTGTTCCTATGTTTGATCATTATACCTTATCGTCCATGGTCTTTATATCTTGACCTTTCTATATTTCTTGTCTCTGTCGCCTGTTTGTAACTGTGGCTGACGAAGGGTGAACCACGAAACATCAAATGTTTCTGATGTACCGTCCATTTGTTAAACTGACTCCATAACATTTCATTTTTTTTAAACGTACACACTACACGTAAACAGCTTTATATACTGGGCATTCATTAATTTATTATCATTTAGCTTCCCAAGTACAAGTGCCTTCAACAAACACATGCCAAGTCCTCCTGTCACGTGTCACCAGCTCAAGGTCTTTCTATGTCTTCTCTCCATGTCTTATTTGGTCTCACTCAACCTGTCTTAACCTGTGGATTATATTAGACACAGTCGTTTCTGAAACGTTTTGGAGAAAGTATTTCTTAGGCAATATAAAAGCAGAAAGAAAATATTTGAATAGAAAAGTGATAATAGTCACTGTGTGCGATGTCTGTTTGCACTGGTAGCTAAGCATATTAGCAGACGTAGATAAAACTATCCGTGTTACAGGACGTATAACCTGTTAAAGCCTACGCAACCTGTTTATTATTGGGCACCATTGCCTGGACATTTCTTATCTACGTGTGCTCTTAAGGAAGTAATAACACTTTTAAAAATTGTTTAACTATGTCCGAATAAACGTTGAGTGGCGTCTATATAATATATACGAGGGGCGTTCAGAAAGTAATGCACCACATCGTTTTTCTCAGGAGCTGTTTATTCAAAAAGCATGAAATTTATACACAATATACATGGATATGTCATGTAAACATAGGTATTATTCAACATAATCCCCATCAACTTGTACGGCTTTATGCCAGCGCGAAACAAGTGCATGTATTCCTAGCCCGTACCAGATTTTGTCTTGATCATATAGCCATTTCTTCGCTGCATGAATCACTCCTTCATCATCTTCAAACCTTGTCCCACGGAGTGCAGCTTTAAGTGGACC
Organism: Oreohelix idahoensis; assembly: GCA_024509875.1. Taxonomy (NCBI): domain Eukaryota; kingdom Metazoa; phylum Mollusca; class Gastropoda; order Stylommatophora; family Oreohelicidae; genus Oreohelix; species Oreohelix idahoensis. The sequence goes on from JAMPIV010020742.1 coordinate 250,475, forward strand.
CAATAGATGAAAATCAGAGGGTACCAAATCGGGACTATAGGGTGGATGGGGTAGTACAGTCCAACTCAATTTGGTGATTGCTTCCCGTGTTGCCAGACTTGTGGGAGGTCGCGCATTGTCGTGAAGGAGAAGCAGGTCTGCTGGATTCTTGTGCGGCCGAACTCTGCGAAAACGTTGATTGAGTTTTTTCAATGTCTTAATGTAAGCTTGCGAATTGATTGTCTCTCCTCTTGGCATAACGTCCACAAGAATCACACCTTCAATGTCCAAAAAGACAGTGATCATGACCTTTCCAGCTGAAGGAATTGTCTTGAGTTTCTTTCTTCGTGGTGATTGCAGATGATGCCACTCCATTGACTGTCTTTGTGTCTCAGGTTCAAAATGATGTTCCCAGGTTTCGTCACCTGTAACGATCTTAGCCAAAACGTTCTCTCCATCAGCATTGAAAAGCTCCAACAATTCAGAAGAAATTGCTTTCCTTTGCAATCGGTGGTCATTTGTGAGACTTCGAGGAACCCATCTTGCGCAAACCTTAGAAAATCCGAGAGTTTTTATAACTGCATTTGCACTATAGTCCGTTCGGAAATTCGTGCCCACACATTGAACGTTGTAACTTTGCAACCCCTTGACGGATGTTATTGAAATTTGCTACGTGCCCTACTGATATCAATGCAGTTATTAATATGTTTCTTGCCCTTACAAAACTCATGTCATGTTCGAATTGTCTTCTTTAAGTTATATAAAAAAAACTCTTACCGTTGTCTGGGTTAATTTTTATTAGTTTTACAGGAAAGTTACAAGATCCGTTCAAAAAATGCGCACTTAATTTTTGTTACAGCACAGCACAAGCGATGAAATGTGCTATTCAATATTTATTTTGTTTGAATTAGTGTAGTGACTACATGTCTGCACGTGTGCGCACCTATTGTACACAGTCGCGAGTAATTATTTCAGCGGCGTATGCTAATCGCAGTGAGTTGGCTGTAACGAAACAAAACGACACCAGCGTATAATATATTAATAAACTAAACTGCATAATTATGAAAAGCGCAATGAATCTGAAATGCAAATTTATCACTTTGCAGAAGGTAACTGTTATATTGTACAGGCATTTTCGCAGAGAGGCTAAGATGGGTTGTTTATACCACGACATCCAAGAACCAGGTAGGAGAACACGAAAGGCCCTGGGTGTGGATAGAAGATCTTTTCGACGTTGGGTACAACAAGACGGTGATTGTACAGAGGCTGCGGTTAAGCAAGGAAGGAAGAAAAAAATTGATGATTTTGACAAGGATGTCATTAGACGTTTGATTTTGAAGATGTTTAATGCCAATCAACTTGTTACTCTCCGCATGCTGAAAAGTCGGCTGCAAGCAGAATGCGATATTAACGTCTCAAAACAACTCTTTGGCAACTTGTCAGAAGTGTCGGCTTAACTTTTAGAAAAACGTCTGGCGGAAGGAATTTTTTAATGTGAAAAACCACATCTGGTTGCAGCTCGAAGCAATTACCTTAGGCAGATTCGTGAGAGAAAGCAAGACGGCTATGATATAGTGTATTTGGACGAATCTTGGGTTAATGCTCATCATACGAACGAGAAAGAATGGCAATCTGTTGACGGAGACCATAGAAGGAAAATTCCCAGCAGCAAAGGTCAACGCATTATATTAGCACATGCTGGCAGTAGACAGAATGGGCTTGTCCGTGATGCAGAGCTTATTTTTCAATCAAAGTCTGTAGATGGTAGGGACTACCACAGTGAAATGAATGGGCAAATTTTTCGAGATTGGATAGTGAATACACTCCTCCCGACTCTAGATAGGCCGTCTTGCCTGGTGATGGATAAGGCGTCCTATCATAATGTTCTAGCGCAGGAGGATAAGCTCCCACTTCGGCAAGCACGAAAGACGAAATCAGGAGGTGGCTTGTGAATGAAAATATCTTCGCTGACAACAGCTATTTAAAACCAGAGTTGTTGCAGCTCGTGAGACAGAGGAATAAGACAAAAGTGTATCTGAGTGATAAAATCATCCAAGAGCAGGGTCATGTTTCTCTTCGACTCCTACCTTACCATTCTCACCTTAACCCAATAGAGCTGGTTTGGGCTAGAGTTAAAGGGCAAGTGGCCGTCCAGAACACCACTTTTAAAATGTGCAATGTTAAAGACATGACTCGTGAGGCCCTTTCACGAATAGGCACAGAGTACTGGGCTAAATGTGAAGAACACGTGCTACAGGAAGAAGAAGATTACTGGCAGCGAGATGGCTTGCAGTTTATCCAACCAATAGCTGTTGTGAACTTACTGGAGTCGTCCGATTCGGAATGAGGCACGTCGATCGCATTCCTTCGTTTGTGATAAACTAATTTCATGTGCCAATCTATAATAACACATAAACAGTTACGATTTGTCATAGCTTTCCGATGATTTACTGCTATCATGGTTCATTATCATAACATCATTCCTCGTATCAAAATCACGTGAACAACCAATCACACATTTAGGACACGCCTTTGAACCGTCTTGTCGCACAAATGTTGAGATTTACTGTAAGAATTAATGTTACGGGCAGATTTAGGCAAATGTTCCAAGAACATCAAAGAAAATCGCCGTTTTGCAAATTTCGCGACAGCTGTGGATGTAATGATCGCAAAATCTTAACTGCATGGAAAATCTAAGACTGCATGCAAAAATTCATGTCCATACAACAAACAGTTTTGGAGAAAATTGACGCTTTCTGTGGGCACGAATTTCCAAACGGACTATACCAATGCTGACTGACAGCTGTAAGGCCAATTGTTGAGTAGTGATTCGCCTATCAGTAAGAATAATACCCTCAGCGCATTTCAAAATTTCTGCGTTGGTGGCTGTGGCAGGACGTCCACAGCGCGGCCGATCAAGCAGCTCCGTATCTCTGTTAAGGTTAAAAAGGGAGGTGATACTTTGTATATGGGTTGGTCACAGTAAACTAAGGGTTACATCGCTTGTATACTTGATTAACGATGAATTGGGTTAACAAATATTGATAGAGGTCATAGTGTACAGATAGCGTCATCCTGGTCTGATTGTTGAACTGTAAATAGTTCGCACGGCTAGTCCGTGGAAGGGGCTGAGCGGTGGTGAACTGCGTAGTCCCGTGACTGTTTAGGCGGGAGTTTTTTGTGACCGCTTGTCGGGTTCACGTTGACAGAGTTTCCTTCAACGAAGGTGTTTTTCTAAGTGAAATTCCGACCAGTGTTCGGTGAATTCGCTGGTAGAGTAACGCAAGTGTGTCTCTGGTGGAGACTTTTTTTGAACAGGCCTGTATCTGAATATTCTTCCTGCATATGTATTCTTCCAATGTGTTAGATTATTGGAGGATGGCCGTATTAATATTTGACTGCAGTTGCAGCTTATGTGACATTTTTGTGAAGGAGTGCCATATATAGATGAGAGGAACATGACTTTTGTAGGCCATATGTATTGTCTATTTAGGGCTATGAAAGAGTCCGAGAGAGGTGGAGACATTACTTTGTAGGTCATAGACATTGTATGAAGGAGATTAGGCCATATATAGAGTCTGAGAGAAAGACATGACTTGGTAGGCCATAGATAGATATTATGCAGGTTATATTACTGCAGACTGCTGTGTGCGCAGTCTTCCCTTTGAGGAATATGGTGATGTGCATCTTCTAGAGGAAGTGCACCACTATTTATGATTAGGCCTTGAATATATATAGCTGACGATGATTATTCAACTACCACTGAATCGTTTTTCTTATTTATATAAAATTTAACCTATTAATCTTCGAACGTCGAATCAGGCGACCTATGTCTTTACTGACTGTGCGTGGTATACCACTTTGAGTGGAGACCTCCCAGTACCAAAGACTGCTGTGCCCGTCTTCAGATTTTGCTCTTTTCCTCAGACCTAACGGTCCTGAGAGTTCCTCTATAAATGCCTTTGTGCAGATGAGGAAGGACATCCCTCGAAACCTTCGGGTAAAAAAGTACAATGAGGCTCTGTCCAAAGTTTAAGATGACAGTATCTTACACTTGAGGGCAAGTTCGGGCACAATGGGCTAATCACCTGTTTGCCAAGTCACTTCGATTACATGTCCACCCAAGGGCCTTGTGCACTTGGGTCCCCTCTACACCTCGTTTCACGGGGTAGAAGAGGTTCCGATTATGAGATGAGATCTTCGAACGCCGTGGCGGCTCCAGTGGGTATATCTATAAATTGTTTTGTACTTATATATGTTCAGACTAGTGCAGAAACATGTAACACAGCAAAGTTTTAAGATGACAGTATCTTACACAGCAAAAACAGTACAGGTTACTCATCGTCAAGGATGCATTAACAATGATACAATAATAATAATAAATTCTTTAAGCGCCAAACACGGCGCATAAGGCAGAAACCAGTGCTCTCCATGTTATATGTTTACATGTTATATGTTAACTGAGGTTCAAAAATGTGTGTAAGAGAGACATGAGGGCACTGGACATAAATCCAGCAACCTGGGAGGATGAAGCTACCCATTGCACCAAGGGGCGATGCTCTCTACGGCGCCACCTCAGATTAGGCAAAAAGAAGCTCTCCTGGCAAGCAGAAGAGAGGAGAAAACGTCGAAAGGAACACGAGGGGAAAGAAGGGGCTGCCACCTCAGGGGCGCATTACCATAATCAGTTATGACTGATGGGGCTATAATTATACGTTGACATTTTTAATGAATTAAAAAAAACCCATAAAAGCCACAGTCAAGTCCAGATGGGAAAGAGAACACCCAGGCAATTTTTAAAAATGATGCCTATCATCAGCTATCTCTAGACGAGACCGGGTCATCCTTTTTCGGCTATGCACTGGACACAACAGACTGATATACCATCCATACCACAAGTATAGAATTAGTGGAATAGATCTGCACCTGTGGCATCAGCCCCATGACAGCCGAACATCTGCTGTAGTCCTGCCCAACATCCAGCAATGAACGGAGTAGCATATGGCAATAACTTATTTCACTCCACGAAAAACTGTTTGGAAATGTCAGGAACCTTGAGCTGGCCACTGCTTTTATTAGTCATTAATGTAGGAGTCTGAACGCGAACGAGGAAGAAGAAGAAGAAGAAAACGTTGACAAACTGACAAACTACAGTTTATAAGAACTTAAAAATTACTCGAAACCACTCGCGCTGAAATGTCAGTTTACCTGTAGGTTTGTACGTTTGTTGTTGACTAGAACAAAGCCGTTAGGCTGATATGGTCCTAAATGTTTTACATCTAATTTTTTTTTTTTTAAAGTCATTGCGCTGAACATTGTTTTTCAGCAAAAAAATAATACTTAATTGTTAAAATAGGTTTAAATTACTGACTTATCTAATTTAACACTAACTAGATCACAAGACATGCGCGTCAATAATAACACTGACTATCGTGAAAAGATTTTATCTTAGGGATGCGTTAACATTTCCCAGCTGCAGTAGTCTGCGCATGCTGATTTGGGCATATTTTCCTCGGCGTTGTGACGCCAAGAGTTTTGGAACAAAAACTTCGTTAAAAATTTGTTTCGCATTCCTTGGGCTGGTACTCGTCGACCTCCGAACTAAGGAAGGGCCGGAAAACGAAGCGCGCGCGTGTAGATAGTAGCAATGGGAGGAAGAGAGATGGTGAAGAGAGCTTGAGGATGGCTGAATGTAGAATATGTCAGTTATAATGTATTTACGGAGATTTGTTATAGGTCACTATTAAAATATGAAAATACAGTTTTTCCACAATTTATAGTTCTGGTGGGGAGGGACGCTCCTGTCCCATACGAACGAGCCACCACTGCTTAAATTATTATTATGAACAGAAAAGGAATAAAAGCTGAGCTTGTTACGTTTTCAAACTAAGCAAAAATGAAGTTGGCATTAGACGCAAGTTAAAACGAAAGTCCTACTCGTCACGGATTGACACACCACTTTATGAGCTGTTACAGACATTTCTTGGAACTGAAGCGCTAACATGTTTTGCATACGTTGAGTATACATTCGGAAAGAATATTTCTCAGAACTCCTGCATGGTGAAGCATCAGAAATGATAACCACTAGCACAGAAGAGAAAACCAATGATTGTGAAGATGACATAAAGATGGAAGAACTGAAGGCAGCACTGGATAAAATCAAGATGGGCAAAGCAGCAGGGCATGATGGTATAACACCAGAAATGGTTAAGTACATGGGAGCATCAGGCGACCTATTACTCTTAAGGGTCCTACAGGCAGCGTGGTGCAACAAGACCATATCAAAGGATTGAGAGATTGCCACCATAACACCAATTTTCAAAAAGGGTGACAATGACAATGGGCTAACATTAATTATACTGCGTTACCAAAACGAAAGACAGATGGACAAAAGGATAGCGGGAAGGGAGAGGCAGAAAGCCGAACACTAAACACGCTTCGCGCGATACACAAATGCTGCCATCACGCGTGTAAGACTACATGCACTAACTTTTTTTTCAGACGGACAGTGATAAAATACATTACCCATCCCAGAGTTAGGTTTATAAATCAAAAAAAAACGCTTATTAGGAAAGATAACAATAGATGGGTTTACGGTTGAAAACATAACAGTACCCAGACAGCACATCTTCGAAACAGGAGGTAGAAAATACATATTTTGAACGCAGCCACGTAGCTCCTTTAAATTGGGATATTTGGGTTCCTTAGGGCTTGCTGACAAAGAATATGTAAAACGTTACGCAAATAGTCCAGGAATTAATAAATTATACCCAAAATAAAATAGTGAGGATGCCTGACAGCATGAAATCATTTCTGCTCATAAATTTTTTTTATAACGTGTTTGAAAAAACTTGCGTTACAGAAATAGCCTACCATGTAAACTCCAAATTGATTGGAGCGCAACAAATGAAAGACTAACCACGATTGGTCGGGCTATAAATACTATCTTTCGTTGTTAGGGAGACGGGGAAAGGTAACATTTTTTCAAACACTTGTCGAAACGGGGCCTCATTGGCTAGACTCGCTGATATAATCACTTAGGAGCGTTAGTTCGAAACCACTTGTTTAAATAAGCTTGATAAAGCGACAGTGCGTTGAAGCCAGCTCACATTTTTGCTAAAATAAAAGCCTGGAACATAAGCAGATGGGAATTTGTGCCAGTAAATGTGCCAGAATTCATTGCTAATCAACGTATCTGTGTTTATTTCCATGAAATTGTGGTAAGCTTGAACCATTCAGTATCTTTTAATGAAAATTGAATGTAAATTGTTAATTTATGCCTGTATATATATGTGTAGTTCAGTGGCAAACAGGAGATAAAGCCTATAATGCTCCAGCCTGAACAGAGGGTGTCGGAGGGAAGTAAAACGGCATGGAATGGCCAAATAGTACACTGACACCTGGATGATTGATTAGACAGAAATAATGCTGGAAGTGCAGAGGCGTGGTAACCATTAAGGAGGTAAATACTGGTATAAAGTATTTCAGATGAAGCTGACAGTTGGCCTAACGCTCTGAACTCAATGTTTGTGTTGTATTGTGATCAGTGTAAAAGAGAATATAAATTAGTTATGAAGTAGAAGGTACATCCTTCTTGTTTTCAGGGACCGTGGTCTTGATGGTACTGAGCAGCACCTGGTCAGAGCTTTGCTGAATCCAGAGTCGGACAGCATACTCCTTGGTCTTTTTAGCTATCAGTGAGGTGTCTCCAGAGCCCAGGGGAGAATTCGAGCAGAGGAGTCCTTTCCTGCCACCATCACTCAAGATAAGCAGATTTGGCCAGCTGAGCTCAACATTATGTCCCCTCATCTTGAAATAACTTTGTAAAAATAACATTCAGAGGGGAATTTAATTGTCTTAATATCAGGAACTGAGAACATCTCCAATACTAGTCCCTAAAGACAAACTATTGAAGTCATGATGACAAATACCAACAGAGCTTGAACAAAACAAAACCAGTATTACCTCATTTTACTACTACACAACTGACACACATAGGATATTTGTAATAATATATGTCACTACTATATTCATATTGGTAAATTCTGTACATATAATTTGTAATTTAAATTGATTGTGATTCCTGGTTCCCTTGTAGTTGAATCAGGACACATATTCATTCATGCCAGTAATGAATACATATTGTTATTTGAAAAGTTATCAGTGACTCTTTTAAGATATCCTTGTAGAGTGTTATATGTATGTGAGTGTCACAGTGTTGTCAAGTGTAGTGGAATAAATTAAATTGTTTATCCGTCTGTTGTTGTTATGACTTACACTTCATCATACACATACCCTAGACACATAACGTAGTCATCACACTATTCCAGAATAATTCTGACTGAGATATATAGATATGTGGTAGCAAGTAAGGTTATCTATAATACACTACTCTTATTAGATATAGATACCTTCACAGCTGATCTCAGTCAGTACACTAAGTCCCCTATAAATATTATAACATCCCACTTCACCACATATATTGGGGTCTCGCTCTTGGGATTTTGAATCTTTCCCTATTAAAAATATTGGGGGTAATTCACTTCAGGGAATATAAGAATTAAAAGGTATCCTTGGGTGGAATTAAATAAGGTTGAGCTCACGGTGCCTGTGTTGTCCATTAAATATATTTAGAGATTAAATTGTTGGTTAGACATTGTAGAAATTTACCTGATAGACAATGGCGGACCTGGCCAAGTTTCGATCTGCTGCTGTTCAGACTGCAAAAGAGTTAGGATTAGATGGGCAAGTTATGGTTGCCTATGTCACGACGGAATGTGACAAATTTATTGAACGCGAAGAAAGAAGATTAGAAAAAGAAGCCGAAAGAAGGTTAGAGGCTGAAAGGGAAATTAAGAAGTTACAGTTTGAAGCTGAGGCTGAGACTAAGAGGTTGCAGATTGAGGCTGACAAAGAGGCTAAGAAATTGGAAGCAGAAGAAAGAAGATTGACTGCAGAAAGGGAAGAGAGGAAATTAGCTGCAGAAAGGGAAGCAGAAGATAAAAGATTACAAAGGGAACATGAGTTACGACTAAGGGAGTTTGAGTTTCAGGGCCATGCTCCTGAAAATGGTGCCAGTCCCTTTGCCTCTGATGCCACTGCTAGCCAAGGAGCCTCAACCTCAGCTATGAATTTTCATTTAGATCATTTTGTTGAGAAAGACGATGATATAGAGAGTTACCTAAATAGGTATGAACTATTAGCTACCACGTATGGGTTAGAGAGAGAAAGGTGGAGCTTAAAGTTATCTCAGGGACTTCGTGGGGCAGCTTATGAAGTTTTTGCAAAAATGAGCAGAGGTGATCAGGAAAATTATGACATGCTAAAGCAGGCTCTGTTGTTAAGGTATGAAAAGAATGCAGAATTTTATAGGAAAAAATTTAGGAATGCTAAACTACTGTCAGGTGAAACCTATCACCAGTTCTCTGCACGAATAGAGACATACTTGGAGAAATGGACTTCTCTGGGGAAAACCCAAGATCTTAAGGAAATGGTCCTTATAGAGCAATTAAGAGAGTCCATGGCTCCAGACCTGAGAAAGTTTCTCATGGAACAAGGTGCAGAGAGGCTGGATGAGTTGCTAAATGTTGCTGAAAGGTATCAAGCAGCTCAAGCAGAGGTAACAGGTAATAAAAAGAAACAAGTGGATAACTTTAGGGCACCACAGAACTTTAATAAATTTGATCCTAAGGATCAAAATAAAGGTAAGCACCAATTTGATAGGCCACGGTATGAAAATAAAAATAAATTCCCACAATTCGATGAAAGGAAATATAATGAAAGAAAATCTTTCAACCAAGGAAAAAGGTGGTGTAAAAATTGTCAGATGGACAATCATGACACTGACCGTTGCAGAAGGAAACCTGTGTATATGGCAACCCTTCAGGTCAGGTCGACCTCAAGACAGGAGGAGGATATTATGTTAGATACCACTCCAGAAGAGATGAGGAAGGCACAGGCTGGGGATAAAACACTCAAGCCTTGTTTCAGAAAATTGTCAACTTGTCATACAACTCCAGGCAAGGGAGATTTTTACATGAAAAAACAAGTTGATGTATAGGAAGACTGGAGCTAGATCCAAAGGTCAGGGACAACTGGTACTTCCAAAAAGATACAGGACAGACTTAATAAGGAGCCTACATGTGAAACCAGATGGGGACCATGAGAAAATAGGTACCATCATTCAAAAGGTGGCTCACAATTATTATTGGCCCAAAGCAAGATGGGACATTGAGAATTTTGTAGAAAGGTGTAGCATAGCACATGAGGGAACACCCACAAGTGGGAACATGGATCAGGACCTGGACACGCCCCGGGGCAAAATTAGGCCTGATAATAAAAAGAAATATAGATTTGATAAAGTGGACCAAATGGAATGGGAAGCCCCTTTTCACGGACAAGCTTCACTTAACTGTTTTACAATGGCCACTATGCGGAGAGTGCAAAAAGATGTCTTACCCCAGGATAAGCCGACAATCCCTCAATCGGACTTAAACAAACTGGAGGAAGAGGATGTAGAGAGGAAATCTCTCATCAAGAATTTTAAGTGGGGAGAAAGCCCCCAAAAGAAAAATTGGTAGCGGTCGTTTTGTGAATGATAATTCTGGGAGGAAAAATCATCACTATAAAGCTTCGAGTGGAAGAGACCATACCGGTGCATGGACAAATAGGTCCACACAATTAAAGGTCCATATGTAGCTATGTTAAGAACGTGGACTGATGAAAAGGCAGAGGAAAACATTACATCTTCATACCAATATGTGAATGAGCTGACCACTCGGTTAAAAACTGGCTGGAAACTTGCCAATGAAAATTTGAAACAAGCCAGGAAGAAACATGCTGCCTATTATAACAGGAAGGCGAAAGACAGAAATTTGGCTGTGGGAGAGAAAGTACTGCTTCTTTTGCCTGGGGTCAGAATAAGTTACAAATTGGATGGCAGGGTCCATATACAGTTTTAGAGAAGGTGTCTAGAACAAATTATAAGATAGATAAGAAGGGGAAAGAAAAAATCTATCATGTGAATCTCCTGAAGAAATATTTGGAAAGAGAAGATCAGGAAGAGACACACTTGTTGACCTTGTCCATCGCCATGGAGATGAAAAAGGAACCACTTTCATCATTTGAATATCCATTACACCCCTGTGAGACAGCAGCACAGGTGAAAATCAGTACACATTTAACGAAAACTCAGAAAGGGAGAGTGCAACAGGTTCTAAATAATCATGCAGAGGTGTTAACAGACCGACCAGGGCATACAAACCTATTGGAATATGATATGAAACTAATAGACTCCACACCTGTCTGTATGAAACCATATTCGATTCCGTTTGCTAAGGAAAAAGCTTTGAAGGAAGAGATAGACTATCTATTGAAGGAAGGAATTATTTCGCACAGTGAGTCTTCGTATAGTTCCGGTGTTGTACTCTTAAGGAAGCCCTCTGGAGAACATAGACTCTGTATAGATTACAGGAGACTGAATGCTATTACAGAAGGACAGGTGGATCCATTGCCGGATACAAATCAGCTGTTTGCCAGACTAAATAAAGCTAAATATTTCTCAAAAGTGGATCTGAGTAAAGGATACTATCAGATTCCAGTAAAGCCTGAGGTTAGACCATACCTAGCTTTTAGTACCTCAGAAGGACACTATGAGTTTAATAGATTGCCATTTGGATTGAAGAATGCGCCTAGTGTCTTCTCTAGAATGATGAGAAAATTATTGGATCCTCTGAATAATCCCTGTATAACAAATTTTATGGATGATATCCTTATAGCAACAGAAACCTTTGAGGAACACATTGACTCTCTGAACATGCTGTTTGATCGACTTAGGGAGGCAAATTTAACAGCCCGACCAACCAAATGTTGCGTTGGATGTAAAGAATTGGAATTTTTTGGGACACACAGTTTATCAGGGAAACATGACCCCTGACCCAAAGAATTTAGAGAAACTACAGAAAGCCCCGAGACCACAAACCAAGAAGGACGTGAGATCCTTTGTCTCATTATGTGGTTTCTACCAGAAGTATATCAAAAACTTTAATTCCATATGTGCACCTTTAACGGAATTGACACGTAAAGGACATCCAGATCGCATTACATGGACACCACAATGTGAAATGACTTACCAAGAATTGAAGGAAAAGCTCACAAGTAAACCCATTTTGAAATTACCTGACTTAAGTCAAGAATTCATAGTAAGGACGGATGCAAGTAATATTGGGTTAGGTGCAACTCTACTACAGAAATCAGATGCATTGGATGGGGAATTAAGCCCAGTGGCATATGCTAGCAGAAAGTTGAATAAAGCTGAAATCAACTACTCAACTAGCGAAAAAGAATGTCTTGCAGTAATATGGGCAATAAAGAAATTCAATATTTATCTATATGGGAAGGCATTTAAGTTGCAAACAGATCACAAACCTTTATCGTTTCTAGCACAGGCTAAGCATGAGAACTCTAGGTTACTCCGATGGTCTTTGCTTCTGGCTCCATATAATTTTAGCATCGAGTATATATCTGGAAAAACCAATTTGGGAGCTGATTTTTTAAGCCGCCATCCGTGTGATGAGAATCACCGTAAACCCCAGAAATAATAATAAATTTCTCTATGTGTATATAGAATAAAGGACTGACATATAATGTCTGTTTTAAGAGGGGAGGTGTCGTGGAATATTCTAATCCACATATATAAATTATCAAGTAAATATAAAGCCTAATAAATACATAAAATTAATAAAGAGAAGAGCAATGGAAAAATAACAGTGCTGTCACAAGGAATGTACTCGAAATCCCCCTTGTTTTCTGCTTCGTCTGCAAATTGTAACGCTTTCACGTTGATAGTAAAGCTTACTGTATTATTACCCGCCTTCTTCAATGAAACGTGTGCTGTATTTCTTGGAAAAAACATTGAGAGGCCCTGCGTAATGACCTAAATTAATCCTAACATTAATTATACTGCGTTACCAAAACGAAAGACAGATGGACAAAAGGATAGCGGGAAGGGAGAGGCAGAAAGCCGAACACTAAACACGCTTCGCGCGATACACAAATGCTGCCATCACGCGTGTAAGACTACATGCACTAACTTTTTTTTCAGACGGACAGTGATAAAATACATTACCCATCCCAGAGTTAGGTTTATAAATCATAAAAAACGCTTATTAGGAAAGATAACAATAGATGGGTTTACGGTTGAAAACATAACAGTACCCAGACAGCACATCTTCGAAACAGGAGGTAGAAAATACATATTTTGAACGCAGCCACGTAGCTCCTTTAAATTGGGATATTTGGGGTTCCTTAGGGCTTGCTGACAAAGAATATGTAAAACGTTACGCAAATAGTCCAGGAATTAATAAATTATACCCAAAATAAAATAGTGAGGATGCCTGACAGCATGAAATCATTTCTGCTCATAAAATTTTTTTATAACGTGTTTGAAAAAACCTTGCGTTACAGAAATAGCCTACCATGTAAACTCCAAATTGATTGGAGCGCAACAAATGAAAGACTAACCACGATTGGTCGGGCTATAAATACTATCTTTCGTTGTTAGGGGAGACGGGGAAAGGTAACATTTTTTCAAACACTTGTCGAAACGGGGCCTCATTGGCTAGACTCGCTGATATAATCACTTAGGAGCGTTAGTTCGAAACCACTTGTTTAAATAAGCTTGATAAAGCGACAGTGCGTTGAAGCCAGCTCACATTTTTGCTAAAATAAAAGCCTGGAACATAAGCAGATGGGAATTTGTGCCAGTAAATGTGCCAGAATTCATTGCTAATCAACGTATCTGTGTTTATTTCCATGAAATTGTGGTAAGCTTGAACCATTCAGTATCTTTTAATGAAAATTGAATGTAAATTGTTAATTTATGCCTGTATATATATGTGTAGTTCAGTGGCAAACAGGAGATAAAGCCTATAATGCTCCAGCCTGAACAGAGGGTGTCGGAGGGAAGTAAAACGGCATGGAATGGCCAAATAGTACACTGACACCTGGATGATTGATTAGACAGAAATAATGCTGGAAGTGCAGAGGCGTGGTAACCATTAAGGAGGTAAATACTGGTATAAAGTATTTCAGATGAAGCTGACAGTTGGCCTAACGCTCTGAACTCAATGTTTGTGTTGTATTGTGATCAGTGTAAAAGAGAATATAAATTAGTTATGAAGTAGAAGGTACATCCTTCTTGTTTTCAGGGACCGTGGTCTTGATGGTACTGAGCAGCACCTGGTCAGAGCTTTGCTGAATCCAGAGTCGGACAGCATACTCCTTGGTCTTTTTAGCTATCAGTGAGGTGTCTCCAGAGCCCAGGGGAGAATTCGAGCAGAGGAGTCCTTTCCTGCCACCATCACTCAAGATAAGCAGATTTGGCCAGCTGAGCTCAACATTATGTCCCCTCATCTTGAAATAACTTTGTAAAAATAACATTCAGAGGGGAATTTAATTGTCTTAATATCAGGAACTGAGAACATCTCCAATACTAGTCCCTAAAGACAAACTATTGAAGTCATGATGACAAATACCAACAGAGCTTGAACAAAACAAAACCAGTATTACCTCATTTTACTACTACACAACTGACACACATAGGATATTTGTAATAATATATGTCACTACTATATTCATATTGGTAAATTCTGTACATATAATTTGTAATTTAAATTGATTGTGATTCCTGGTTCCCTTGTAGTTGAATCAGGACACATATTCATTCATGCCAGTAATGAATACATATTGTTATTTGAAAAGTTATCAGTGACTCTTTTAAGATATCCTTGTAGAGTGTTATATGTATGTGAGTGTCACAGTGTTGTCAAGTGTAGTGGAATAAATTAAATTGTTTATCCGTCTGTTGTTGTTATGATTTACACTTCATCATACACATACCCTAGACACATAACGTAGTCATCACACTATTCCAGAATAATTCTGACTGAGATATATAGATATGTGGTAGCAAGTAAGGTTATCTATAATACACTACTCTTAATAGATATAGATACCTTCACAGCTGATCTCAGTCAGTACACTAAGTCCCCTATAAATATTTATAACATCCCACTTCACCACAGTGTCCCTGGTAAAATCTACTCTAGAATCCTAGAGCAGAGACTCCGACACCTAGCTGAGCCACAATTGGATGAGGCCCAGTGAGGATTCCGAGCTAACCGAAGTACTCAAGACCTAATCTTCACACTCAAGACAGCTGAGTGAAAAGGCCCTTGAGTATAAGAGTGAGATCCATCTTTGTTTCATAGATCTGGAAAGGGCGTTTGACAGGGTCCCCTGGAGCAAACTTTAGGACTGTTTGGCAAGGAAGAACATTCCAGCACCTCTGATTCATGCTATACAGAGCTTCTACAAGTCTTGCAGAAATTATGTGAGGACAGCTAACCATAAGTCAGAAGAGTTCAGGACCACCACTGGTGTAAGACAAGGTGATATCCTCTCACCTTATCTTTTCATACTCCTCATGGACGATGTCAACAAGGCATGTAAGGAGAGAACAAGAAAGTATTCAGTGGGGTACTGGAAGATGAGACAGGTCTGTATTTCAGAGCTGGCATTTGCTGATTGTGATGAAGTGGACTGAGATTCTGTCTTTCAAATGGCCCATGTCTTTTTCTCCCTGCATTTTGTTCATTTTTTTCTAGGAGGGATTACAGAAAATCCTTCTCCATGGTTCTTCTCCTTCTATTATTTACGTTTTCCAGAGTGAGATAACGGTGGAGTTTTATCTCATCTGCTTTATGGTTCTTCTTTATGTGTTTAGAGTTGGGGTGTAGAGAATTGTTGCAGTATTTTTCTATAGGGAGGACGATAGAGCCTAGATCAGTTGCACCAGTTTAGTCTTTTTAAAAGATTTGAGGGCATGCGGCTAGACGCATTTTCGGGATTTTATATATATATATATATATATATATATATATATATATATATATATATATATATATATATATATATATATATTATATATATATAATATATATATTATATATATATATATATATATATATATTTCGGCTATTTTGCTTCAATTGGCAGTAGAGGGCAGAGCTTAATCCCATTTCTTTGTCTAGCAGTAACCGGTTGCATCAGAATTGTTTACAATTCTGATTGGCTGAGATATAACGGCATTTGAAATCATTGGGTTGAAATCGAAGCCGCGTATATGACGTCACGAGGTCAGCGTGCTGTTAGATGATTATAAATAGGGCCGTAATTTAATTCTCGGTCTCTTTAATGTAATCGCCAGCTGCGTACAAGAAACAAGTCGGTTCGCCTTCAGTGGGAATTCGAATTTGGTAAGCATAATTTTGCGTGATACTCTATTTAATATTTCTAGTCCTAGGCGTATCGTTAAGTTTTCTTGCGCAGTTTAAGTTTAACGTTAATTCTTAACGCCAGAGCCATCAAATACGATCTTAGCGATAGACTTGAGAAACTTTATAGGTCCATTTATTTCCTTGTTGAAGGAATAGCGGTATGGTTTAAAAGTTGAGATATCCCCGCTTTGTATTATTTCAAAGTAGGTCGGGAGAGAAACCCGCATCTGCGAATTATATTTAATTGCAGAATGGCGGGCGCGTGTGTAATTTGTGATTTTATTAAGAATGTAATGCTGCTAGTTATTTATATATAGTTACACATCGATCTGTGGACGGGAGTGAAAGAGGTGTAAATTTGTGAGCACGTGGGTGCGTTGGTTACTGCATATTTATTTGAGACGATGTTCAGAGGGGTGAGGGGGAGAGAAGCACGTGGTCGTAAGAATTGTAAACACGTGTTGGTAACTATCGAGATGTAATGGGTAACCTGGGGTTATGTATAACTTCTAAGCCCTATGTATATGCTAGCATCTAACAGGGTTATACGTTATCGATTGTGCATTGTTGTTCTGTGTACTCAGAAGACGGGAGATGTAATTTTTTTAAGAGAATAATATTTGTATTATCATTTTTAAATGTGATTTAATATTATAACGGGAATCAGATTCCTAGAGATATTTTATTTTGTATGTCAGCGTAAGAAGTGGGCCAAAGTATTTTTGGACAGGTAGATAGGCCTCAGTAGAATACTGTTGTGAATTGTAACCAGCCAGGCAGAACCCTAGGTCTGCGTGTTGTATTATCGGGGTCGGTAATGTTTACTTTGGGCTCAGGTAGAGAAGGGAGCTGAGTGGGAGAGAGGGCTGTGTTGGCCTGATTATGGTTGTATGGAGGTGCATAACGGGAACAGACAGTAGGGGAGTTGTTTGTTATTAGAAATGTATTACTGTGTGTTTAGCTGTTGCATTTTTTTCTGTCTAAAGCAGCAGGTATCGTGGCGCAGTGGGAGGAGCGAAGGTTGCAAATAACCTTCCCCATGGCAAGACTTTGCATCTCAACCAGAGAAGGGTTTGAGACTTCGCCAGAGGCAGACGAAGAATAAAAAAAATACGTTTTCCCAAGGCAGGGAAGACATTCTCCAGTGACAAGGGATTTTGGTGGAAAAATCCGGAGCTCTGATGCTCAGTCTTTTTACACACGCAACTCGTCAGGTTGCCAGCGTGGGTGTAATTTATTTCGATTCGTCCCGGCCATAATAAAGCCGAAGGCCTGAACCCAGAGTCGGGAGCGGGCAGGTAAAACCAGTGGTAGCAGCAAAAACCAGCTAACTAGCCCAGAACCCAGCGTTTAAACCGAGTCATCAATTCCTGAATGTGTGGAGAGAGAAAGGGTGAAAATACTCTCTACAGATGTTAGAGCAGAGGCCAGCTGCTGAAGTGTAGTCTACAGGTAGTAGACCAGAAAGACAGAACTGAGACATAGTTTTGTGTAGATCATAACAGAGGACAGCTGTTGAAGTGTAGAGGTGTGGGTAGCTGTGCAAGAGAATTCAGGAGAGGCGTGGTAGAAACGAAGTCTGCGCAGTGATTGTGTAGAAAATTCGTGGTAGTTCCAGAGGACTGTAGGCTCGACATCTGAGACCCCACCAAGTGCAGTGTGGCTTATTTCATTTAATCTTACCTTCTTTCTCCATACAGGTGAAACTTGTGGGTGAAGGGTGGGGGTTTTGATGATACATTATTTGTAATTTTTTTTCCTGAATTTGGTTTTCCAGGAGTGCCTACACTGCATTTGTATGTATTTGACATGTATTTGAGTTTTGTTTATAGGTGTAAATAAAACTTGTAAATTAGAGCTGGAATCAGTCATTTTAATTACGTACAGTAGCTATCTGTTGTCTGTATCGTTGTGTATGTGAATCTTAATTGAACCTTATCCCCTTAGGGTAGTTAGAGGTGGTCGAGGCCATAGCAATTAAGACGTCCGAAGTGGCGAGGAAGAGTTAACTTCGGTTCTCAACCTCGGAGCCAATGGTCTCACTTTCACATTTGCACTGTCATTTTCATCTGAATCTATCATTTCAGTCTTTCTTCTCACTAATGTCTTGTCACTATATGTAGACAGCCTTTAGTCTTAAATCCATTTCGTGACACTGATGATGTTGCCCTGATTGCTAAATCAGAGACACATCTCCAATCCAACCTGCAAGTCTGGAAGGAAGAGCTGGAGAAGAGAGGGATGGTTATAAACAGCTCTAAAACAAAATCCATGGTGATATCACGAGAAGAAAGAAGACATCAGATTAAGCTGGGAGAACAGGTCCTGGAGCAGGTCGACCACTTTAAATACCTCGGAGCTATTATAGACCGAAAGGGAGGCATCAAAGAAGAGTTGGCCACTCGAAAAGCAGCAGCTGGGAGACTTTTTCAGGCCATAAATCGAGGATTCCTCAGCAAGAGAGAGGTTGGTAAGAAAACGAAAATGGCTGTATACCGCTCCACCTATGTCCCAGTCTTGACATATGGATGCGAATCATGGGTAATGACTACAACCCACAAAAGCCAGATCCAAACCTCAGAAATGAGGTATCTGAGGAAGGTGGTTGAAGTAACAAGAAAAGACATGGTCCGCAACCAGACGATACGTCAAGGCCTAAAATCCCACCCCTGCAGACCCAAGTAGAACAGTCCCAACTAAGATGGTTTGGCCATGTCTGCAGAATGGGAGAAGATCGGATACCAAGACAAGCATGGGAAACAAAGAGCCAGGGATCCAGACCCCCAGGACGACCCAGAGTCCGCTGGGAGGACAACATTAGACAGCCTTTGAGGACCGAGGACTAGAATGGAACCAGGCCAGGAGGAAGACAGCCGATAGGATAGTCTGGCGCTATCTCTTCCAAACCTCTACACCTCACGGTAGAAGGGGAACGACTAAGTAAGAGTATACATTCATAATTTCAAGGACATTTTAAGGACTCAACCCACTTGATGTAAACCCGATTAGGTTTTGGCAGCCGAGAAAGAGCTTGATCATATATACTCAGGGAATTGCGGTGTGGCGATTTCATTCATTCTCTCGATTCGTTTATTCATTCATTTTCTCGATTCGTTCATTCATTCCATCATTCATTTGTCCATTGCCCTTCAACTGCTGCAGAGCACAGGCCTTGAACAAACTTATACCAAGTCTTCCTGTCACGTGCTATCTTCTCAAGGTCTTTCCGTGTCGTCCTGATCATTTTTACGTCTGCCTCCAGTTCTCTTCATGTGTCTTTTGGTCTACCTCTACCTCCTACCCCTGTGGATTCCCGAACAAGAACTGCCTAGTGATGCTCCTATGGCCAACTTTCCTTAGTCCCTTTTTACGACATGCTTTATAGGAATCAGTGTTGCTGATCCATGCTCCACTTTTGGGTCACTTTGTATGGCGAGCTTCTTCTTCTCTTTTCTCTCTTTATGGAGCATGGGGTCAACATTACAGCTGTAGTAGTTTATGTTTCAGTGTGTTTTATTTGATGAGATTGTCAGCCCCAGACACAACCCTATATTAGTCGCCAGCTACGACATGCATGAGAACGCACTAGTCCTATTCTTTCTTTGTCTCCTCGGAGACCCCCGGGCACTTCAGGCGTGGGTGACGACCTACCAATTGTAAATTTACCTGTCCCAAGGAAAGCTGTGTTAGTCTGTGGCTGAAGAAGACAACACAGATGTGCCGATAGATATATAAGAAATAACGGTAATTCTATAGCAAAAACTGCTGCAGCGGAGTGAAATATTATAGACTTCACAATACTGGGTTCAGATTTATGAGGTTGGCATGACCAGTTCACTTCCGCGCTTCCCCAACTGAAGAGCAGTCAGGAACCCATTTAGATCTGGGTAGACTAGAGCGTGACGCTACCAGGTTTTGATCCCGTAACCGGGTAACCGTGTAACAAGAGGAAAGCTCTGTAACCGCTTAGCCAATCAGACGGCTCCGTGCAGATATACCCCCGCCCAAAGCTATCAGCCGTGGCTGGTGAAGGTCTGCCACTGAAGAAGAAGGCTCAGGTTTATGCATTGTATGGAATGACGAGTTACTACAAATAAAACCCTTAGTGGTAACGACTTCACAGGCAGTGGCGTAACTATAGCGTATGGGCCCCCGGACACCAAATTAAGTGGGGACCTCCTTATAAAATTAAGCCAACAACTATCATCAATATACGGCAAATCTGTATTTAAAAAATGTAACTACTCACCTCATCTTCATATCATAATTTTCCTTTATCTCCCCAAGGACTATAGGCCTTCAACTGTGCTGTGCCAGGTCTTGCTGTCCTGTGTACCATTTGCTCATGACCTCTGCATGCTTTTTAAAAATCACTTTTTCTGTGTCCAGGTACTGGGGTGTTTACACACGGGAACAAATGTAATTAAAACTATATATACAAAGGCGTTTTAGTTGGTGGCTCAGTTTGTAGAGCACTACTCTTAGGTCATCTAGATCTACATTGTTCTGGCTCTTCAACGATGCAATTACTGACAGTGCATCTGTAAAGAAAGCAACAATTGTCTCTCGGTGCTTTCCTCTGTCATTAGGACCTCTGCTGCAGTTTTCAAGGCCTCTGCCGCTGCTCTGAAGTTGCTTGAGAATTTTCCTGTTGCCACTGACAGCTGTTTTGTGTACCAGTACTTAAAGTTCAGCAACTCTCCGCCGCCTCCATCTTCTGTTGCATTTGTTGCTGATCCATCTGTGTAGGCATGGGTCCAGGTGTTGCTTGGGTAATGTTTCTTTATGTATTCTGTGATTATGGCTCTTTTCTCTGTTGCAGTCTGGCTATTCTTTCTCTCAATACCAGGAATGTTTTCTATAATTTCTGGGAAGCGCTGTTGTTTCAAAGCTGGGAGCTTGTGTGCAGTATAGATGGGTTTAGCTGTTGATATCGCATTTATGGGATCTTGCTCTCACCTTTGTTTTTGCTGATTCTACAAAGTTGCTTCACTTGAGTCTTCCCCTTCCAAGACCATTTATTCTATGGTACATTGGGTGGTCTGGTAGTCTCCTTAATTTCTAGGCTTGTTTCTGGGTCCTGCTATCTCTTCTATCCTACATTGGTTGAAAGTGTGTAATCTTTTCGAGTCTTTAATAGGTGTCTTCGTGCCTCCTGTTATGATTCTCATTGCTTGATTTTGGAGTCAATTGATTTTATCGAAGTTTGACTTAGCTGCTGTTGCCCATGCTGCAATGCCATATTCTAGGACTGGTCTTACTCGCCCTGTGTATAGCTTCTTGAGCACACTCTCATCTCCTCCCCAAGCTGTTCCAGCTAGTTTTTTTTACATGACTGCCATTCTTTGCCTTGCCCTCATCCGGTTACTTTCAATCTGGTTTTTCCAAGTCAAACGACGATCAAAGGTAATGCCTAGGTAAATCGGATTTTCATCCAGGCATAAGTTCTTCCCATTTAGCACTAGTTTGGAGCTCTGTGGTTTATTTGAGAGGGAGAACACTGTATAAGTTGTTTCCCCTTCATTTATCCTCAATAGCCATGCTCTGGCCCACTCCTGCAGTGATGTTAGGGCTTGTTGCATCCGGATGCTTGCCGTAGTGATATACTCTTCAGAGATCCAAAGGGCTGTCATCTGCAAATGAGGCATTGTGTATTCTTCTTGGAATCTTGTCTGTTATGTCATTTATCTATGCAAGGAACAGTGTAGGCGACATGATTCCCCCTTGGGGAACACCCTGCTCCAATATAAACTTCCTACTAGTCTGTCCTTATAGCTGTACTCTGGCGGTTTTATTTTCAAGGTAGTGGCCAATCCATTTGTACATTCTCTCACATATTTCACTTCTTTGCATCTTGACTTTCAGTCTCTGATTTATTGTAAGACAGACACGTCTGCCGAAGTATAAATAATGTCCTCAAAAATATCCTCTAGATAATAAAGGTTTTCCAAACCTAGTTCATTTAACAAAGTAGCAAGTAATGGTCCTTGGTACCTGCATCAACCGATGCAGTACAATACAGCGACATGTGAGCTAGGAAAACATCTCGTGACGACGACTTTCGAAGACAGGCTATGAACCAGAAATCGTTCACGACCAAAAATCGATAGAGTTAATGAAAATGTTAATTTACCTTGCCTTCCGGAAATACACAGAAATATTATGCCTCCCGGCATGTGCAAATACACTAGAGGTATTATCTCGAATAAACGAAATATCCATAAGAGGACTCTCACATTCCTGACAGAACAAAAAAAATAGCGGAGATCCCCTCTTCAACGAGGCATCTCTTTCGCCATTCCAAATCGCTCACTCCACTAGTGGTGGGCGGAAACCGATCGACCAAGAAGCAAGACAAGTCATGCGCAGTCCAGCGCAAAAAAACCACAGCTCAAAACTTAACTGCATTCGATACCAACGCGAGAAGACAAATGCTTACCGAGAAAAGTGACAATAAATTTCAAGCAGTTGTTGCCCTTGCGTTATAAAATAGATATTGAAATAAAACGATGTTGCGAGAATTTATCACGCAACATATCACCACCTCCTCCCGATTAAAAAAAAATGTGGAACATATTTTTTTTTTCAATATCAAAGAGCATGCGATAAGCGGCTCAAAACGCACGAATTATGCGCTGATAATTAACTAAATTGCCAAACAATAGGCTAATTATAGAGTGTCTGGTGAGGATATACCTCAACAGAAAAATAAATATGTCTCAAAAAATATTCACATCGGGGAGGTGTCACCAACACACATCACGTTAGCATGTAAACACAATATACGTATGCAAGTTACTATAATCATCATTAAACAGCATACTCTAATATTGTCTTTAAAAATGGATGTACAAATCTGATAGGAAAATTTAAATAGTACATTCTTTGACATGTAATGACATAAGTACATAGTAAAGTTAAACTACATGACGATCCAGGACATATGCTCTGGTATTCCGAGGGTAAGTACACAATCTAGAACTCGTCATGCTTGATACTAGTAAGGTAAGTCCTCAGCTCAACAATGACATTCTGAGAAAGTACAAGCAATATAATGCTAATTAGTAACTAATATGCTTCATAAGGTACAATACATTATTAATAATTGTGGCTGTTTAGTAAACTAACGGCCCTTATATTAACTACTCAGTCCTCCTCTATCATCTTAAAAAACGAACAGAAGAAGATGACAACAAAGCACGATAGTGTGTACATATAAAGTAAGTACAGATGTGCTAATCTATTGTAGAAATATAGGTGTGTTATGACTCTGTAATATATGGAAATATAGGACAGAAGTATTAGTTGGAGTCATGTGGGCATCTAGACAAAATGTCAGCCATCACATTATCCGCACCACGGATAGCTCGTACCGTGAAGTGAAAAGGTTGAAGAGCTATAGCATATCGAGTGGATCTCGAACTCTTCAAACTCTTAGTCTGAATAGCTGTAAGAGCTTTCTGATCAGTCTCTAGAATGAAATGTGCGCCCAAGAGGAATCTTTGTAGCTTTAGAATTGACCAAACCATCGCTAACAACTCACGGTCTAAAACCGAGTAGTTCCTCTCTGCCGCATTTAGTTTTCTAGAAATGTACATAACAGGATGCAGAGTATTTGCATATTCTTGCATCAGTGCTGCTCCAATCCCAGTGGATGAAGCATCACTCCGAAGAACAAAAGTCCTATCAAGAGTAGGTAATCTTAAGATGGGAGGAGAAGAAAATATATTCTTGATTTGGTCTAGTGAAGATTGGCATTCTTCAGACCAACGGACCAGATTAGGCGAACCTTTCTTCAACAATGTTGATAGAGGTGCCATGATCGAAGATAAATTTGGAATAAATCTCCCATAAAATTGAATTAAACCTAAGAGACTCCTAACTTGTTTCTTCGTTTTCGGAACAGAGATGTTCAGTATTTTGGAAGTATTGTGGTCTTCTGTCTTCAAGAGACCATGACCAACACGATGACCCAGGAAAGAGATTTCACCAAAACCAACAAAAGCTTTAGAAGGTTTTGCTGTCAAATTATTCTCACGTAGAGTGGACAGTAAGTCATATAACCCTAAATAGTGATCTTCCCAGGTATCACTGAAGAGACAGATGTCACCTAAGTATGCGATGACATCCGAACGATGTGACAGAATTCGACGCATCATGCGAACGAAAGTGGCAGGGGCGTTCATGAGACCAAAAGGCATAACATTCCATTGAAATAGCCCCTAGGTGTAGAAAAAGCAGTAAGAGGTTTGGCATGCTCTGCTAAAGGCACTTGCCAATAACCTTTAGACAAGTCAAGTTTAGTGAAGAATCTAGAATTAGAAAGTCTAATCAGTAGATCTTCTAACAAAGGCATCGGTTCAGCGTCGAACTTTGTGACCTGATTCAATTTGCGATAATCAACGCAAATTCGTATGTTCTTATCCTTCTTCCGGACAATAACCATGGAAGAAGAATATGGTGAAGTCGATGGTTCAATTATATTTAATTGAATCATTTCATCCAATTCCTTTTCCACTTGCGACTGAAAGTGTATAGGAATAGGATACGGCCTAACCCTAATTGGATTATTGTCGGTAAGAATTATGTCATGTTCTATGACATCTGTGTGTCCAGGAATGTCAGTGAGAACATCCTGAAATGTTTGTAACATCGACGAGACTTGTCGATGTTCGTCACCAGAAAGATTAGGAGAAACAGAAACGTTTTTCCAAGATTCCGTGGAATGTAATGGAACCACTGGAAGGGGAAGGTTGACATCAGAGAAGGTAGCTTCCTCATCCTGAATGACAGACAGGGATGAATAATGACCGTGAGGTGCAGGAGCATCATCCGTTGCCTGGAAAATAGGCAGCAAATAGTCCGGACGTTCGTGAAATTCCGAAAGCATGTTTATGTGGAAAGTTTTATGCTTTCCATCAATATCGACCACATAGTCAACATCGGAAATCCGAGAGACTATTGCATACGGACCTTTCCATGCAATAAGAAGTCTATTTTCCCTACTGGGGAGTAGGACGAATGCTTTGTCACCTGGACAAAGTTGTCGTAGACATCTATTCTTGTTAGCAAACTGCCTTGCCTTCTCTTTAGCAATTTCTGATGAAGCAGTTGCTAGCTTACATGCCTCAATGATCTTTTGTCTAAGAGCAATGACATACTCATATGAGGATTGAGTTTCATCGCTAATATCATCGGCAGTGATGAGATCGTGTAATAAAGACATAGGGCCGCGTGGACGCGCGCCAAAGACAAGTTCGAAGGGAGAAAATCCTGTGTGTTCATTAGGGACTTCTCTATAGGCAAAGAGAGCCGCGGGTAAAACCCTGTCCCAATCTTGAGGATGATCTTCAGTTATCTTACCAAGCAAAGTCTTGAGCGTTCTATTCAGACGCTCAACTAACCCATTAGACATAGGATGGTAGATACTACTGAGAGATCGTTCAATATGTAAGGTAGACATTACCTGTGACATAGTGTCAGATATGAGTTGAGTGCCATGGTCTGACAATATTTCTCTGGGGAACCCCAAGCGAGAAAATATCAACCAAAGAGCATCTGCGATATCTGTAGTAGATATGCTCTTAAGAGGAATAGCCTCTGGCCAACGTGTGCACATATCGACACATGTAAGGATAAACTGATGTCCTCTGGCCGACTTGACCTTAAAAGGGCCAATAATATCTATGGCCATTTTCTGAAACGGCCGAATAGGAATGTCAGCAGCCTGGATAGGCGCAGCATGTCGTGGTCCTCTAGATTTGACCTCCTGACATACCTTGCATGATCGGCAGTAAATACGAATGTCCTTATTGACAAAAGGCCAAAAGAAAGCCGCAAGGACTCTCGACTTCGTACGGGCAAAACCCATATGTCCAGCACATTGCGAGTCATGAGCATGTTGTAATATTTGAACTCTCATGCTCTTGGGAACAAGAATTTGCGAATGTGCCGACGTAGTCGAATCTTGTACCATACGTACAAGTACGCCGTTTCTCATTGCAATCCAAGATTTTCTATTTGTATCCTGATTCGGATCACCTTTCTTCGCAAGAACGAAGAATTTTTTTAAAGAAGGATCTTCTTCTTGCAATTTTATGAAAGAGTCACGAGTAATCACTAAGTGACTATCTTGGCTATCAACTTCATTATCACTATTCAGTGAAGTTTCGGGTGTTTGTAGAGCTTGTGCTCTTGTAACTACTGCATTTGTAGCTTGCATGTTATTATCTTCCCAAGCAGCAATCTGCTGTGGGGTACACTCCCTAACTCCGTGAATACGACCAATAATAAGGTCCGCAATAGGATTAGGTAAGAGACAAGCATGCACATCTCCAGTAAAGAAAGGAGTGGCAATGCGAATTACAGCAGTAGGATATTTTTCTAGAGTGCCGCCAAATGTGACACATTTAATAACCCTTCCTGTAGCACAAGATGGATCTACAAGCGATTGTCTAACACCAATAGTGGTGCATCCGGAATCGAAAAGTAGTGAGACCGGAGTATCATTAACAAGACCCTTATGTAGAATTAAAGAACCCCTCCCGTCAATGCGCAACAGCAGCAGGAAGAGCGGGAAGTGGGTGACCACAACTCAAAGTAGTTATGGTACCCGGTTCGAATAAAGTACTGCATTGGGGGCATTTGTTTGCTCTCTCAAAGTCAAAAGCAGAACCAGTGACAGCGTCAAAGTTTTTACTATCAACAACATGATTACAGGCTCCCTCAGTTTCCTGTTGTACAGCATTAGCCTGCTGATATCTCTTTTTTTGTGTTGAGATCTACCCCGACTATTATTACCTCTGAAGTTATCAAAGTTATTATTATCTCTGCAGTTATTATTGTCTCTATTGTAATTGTTATCCTGGTTCGAATTCCAGTTTCCACTATTACTATCATGTTCACATTGATGCGAACATCTATTTGTTTGGTTCTGAGGTCTTCGGCAGGAATAACCTCTATTACCATATCCTCTTTTGAAATGCCTATAATTATTAGGGTGATAGTAACGAGTACTATCAGGTTGTCTCCAATTCTTCGAAGAAGAATCACCATGAAATTGATTTCCATGATTTTGACAGAAATTACCGCTACTCTTTCTATCAAAATTTTGTTGGAATCTACGAGCAAAGTTTTGGCCATACGGAGCTGCCGAAGCAACTGGTAAACCTTCTTTCACCTTAGAGTTACCCATGGTTATGTGTGGGTGCGCAGTTACGTATTGGCAACAGAAATCTTCCATTTCCCTTATTGTTTTAGGTTTACGTTCATGAAGGAAAGCAAGGAAAGACTCATTGACAGACGACATGACTTTGTCTCTAAGTATTAAGTCCATAAGTCCTTCATAAGTTTTTTCCGTCTTAGATAGTTCAACCCATCGTGAGAAAGTAATGCGTATTCTTGCAATAAACTCGGAGAATTCAACTCCATTTTCAGGTAACATGTTTTTAAATTGTAGACGATAGCCGTCTTCGTTAAGCTGATATTTCTTTAACAAAGCGGCCCTGACAACCTCATAATTGTTCTTGTCAGGTTCATCCACCATATTTAATATACTTAGAGCTTTACCTGTCAGTATCCCTGATAACTGATAAACATATTTTGCTTTGTCTATGTTATGAGCTGTACATGCTTGTTCAAATCTGTCCAGATAGAACATTATGTCATCACTGGAAGGACTAAATGTTGGTAACTTAATCTTAAAAGTATCATTATTAGCCTTACCAGAAGATGAACCCTTGTTTGAATCATTACCATTACTCATGCTTGTCAATTTCAATTTTTCCAACTCTAAAGCTAAGACCTTTTCTTCATGTTCCATTTTTGCTTTCTCTTTCCTCTCATCAGACTCTCTCTGTAATCTTCTTTCCTCAGCCTGAGCCTCTTTTTGAAGTCTTTCATTTTCAGCTTCTTTTTCAAGTCTTTTATTTTCAGCTTCTTTTTCAAGTCTTTTATTCTCAGCCTCTTTTTGAAGTCTTTCAGCTTCTAGCTGTAGCTGGAGTTTTCTTTCCTCAGCTTCTGATTCCCTTTTTTTGTTTTTCCATTTCCATTTGGAATCTCTTTTCATCCACCTGCATCTGCAGTTTCTTTTGTTCAGCTTCCATATGCAGTTTGTTTTGTTCAGCTTCCATTGCTTTATCATATCGAGCAGTTGCAAATTCTTCTAACTTATCACCAGTCTTCCCAAGCAATTTACCCTGCTCAATAAAGTGCTCAAATGTAGACATGTTGTCTAACATATGAGTCCAAAACCTGAAATAATTAACTAATTTATTTCAAACCTAAGTATAACAAGTCTTAATTAAGCACTTGTATATTCACATCACATTATATTATCCCAGTCTCTGTGGGAAACAAGTCTCCAATCAAAGAACTTGTATATGAAATATCAGCACTCAATTCTTGATCATAAGTGCACTTCTCATTCAATAGTGCACGACACTATTCATCATTCATTTATCATCAGTGTAGTAGTAACAGTGCATTAGCATAGCCCATTAACTAATTACTATAACTGTAAACAATGACTATGTAAACACATGCAGAATGTAAACATTGAAAATGTAAACAATGCAAACAATGTAAACAATAACAATGTAAACAATAACAAAGATCAGCAACAATACAAAAACGTTCGCAGAAATCAACTAAAAATAAAGCAGAAATTAATGAAATATCACAAAAAATGTGACGATATCTGCGATAGAATTAAACAAAATACATGACACCACAGTGTATAAACAAAAATGTTGTATGAAACTAAATTATAGACAAGAGTAGGCTAACAAATAAAAACAAATCAAAACAAAACTAAAGAATGCGAAATAATAACGAAAACAATATTAAAACATGTCATCACAGCTAACATAAATAGCAACAGAAGTCGCTTAGCAAATTCCAGTATCGGAAATTTGCAAACCCTACAGAAAACGCTCACAATAGACGACCTCTATGACGTGGCATAATCTAACGGAGACACCACCCAACCGAGAACCCGCTGAAATATAAACATATAAATATACGAATAACATATAAACATATAACATATAGAATGAGATGATACACAGAAGACTCAGCAGAAGTATAAGGGCACAGTTTACATACAAACAGGCCACTTAACTTATAGGCTTCCAATCGTAGAACAGCAGAAAAACGGATGTCAATCAACGTCCTAAAGAGCGAAGCTCCAACGATGATGGCACATCTGAACTGCTTCCACTGCTAACACGATGGTACAAGAGCTTCTGAAATACTGTGTGTTGAGTTGTTTCGGCACTTGACCTTCTAATCCAAAAGTAAGTTGATGGCAATCGGTACTTGGCCTTCTTCAGAAAACAACCCGTTTCAACCGGCACTTGACCTTCACAAAAACGACAGCACTGGAACCTTGACAGCAGCAACTTGCTTGACTTGCGTAAAAGATAACAGCAGTCCGAGTTATCCGGCAACATGTAACAACGCCGGGTACTGTCAAATACTTGTTTCCGTCAAAAAGTTGAAATTTTGACTTTTACCGGGCAACGCCGAGTACTTTGAAAATTTTGAAGATGTTGACTGTATTGAAGAATGTTAATTTCTTGAAGGATGCTGATGAATTCTTGTTGAAAATGAAGTGGGCAAGGGACCCCGTGTTTGCTGGGACCAGAATCAAACCAGCTTATGGCCACCAAATGATGGCCACATCAACATCTTTCCATACTTTGTCAAATGCTTTCTCCAAATCTACCCAAACTACGACTGTATGCTTTTTCTCTTGGAAGGCATCTTTAATGTCTTGAGCTATATATGTGATCTGATCTTCAGTGGATCTGTGTTGTCTGAATTATGTTTGGTGTGGGGTTAGAAGTTGTTTTTCTTCTAGGTCCCATATCAGTCTGGTATTTATCGTGCGCTCCTTCAGTTTACCTACAAAACTAAGTAGCCTGATTGGTCTGTATCCATTTGGTTCTGCCATGTGTTTGTCTTTCTTTGGAACAGGTATCAACATGGTTTCCTTCCATGCCTGCGGAACAATTCCTCTTTTCCAGCTGCAGTTTAGTACTGCCAGGAGCTTTTTTTTTTGCCTTTGTGTCTAGACCTATTAACATTTCATTGGTTATCCTATCTTTTCCTGGTGACTTCTTTTTCTTTAGTGACCTTATTGCCTATTCCATTTCTTCCATTGTCAACTTTGCCATCATGTGCTCTTCTGGTGCAATCTTTCTGTTTTCATGACCCAACTGTTCACCTATGATGACTTTCTTCCTGTCTGTAGGGACATCAATGTGGTTTGCACTATCATAGTATTCTATAAGCATATTTGCAGCTTTTTTGCCTTTGAGCATGTTGTCACCTTGTTTGATTGTGATTTGTTTGTTATAAGATCTTTCGTTGTTCAAGGCTCTAACTAGTTTCCATAGTTTGATTCCTTCTTTATCTAAGCTGAGATTTTCTGCTTTTACTTCCTTCCAGCAGCCTCTAGTTGTTTGATTTAATGTTCTTTTGTATTTTGCAGTGGAGGCTTTGAGTGATTGTCATGAAATATTCTAATCCACATATATAAAATTATAAATATGAAGTAAATATAAAGAAAAAGTCATGAAATATTCTAATCCACATGAAGCCTAAAATTAATAAAGAAAAGAGCAATGGTAAAATGACAGTGCTGTCACAAAGAATGTACTCGAAATCCCCCTTGTTTTCTGCTTCGTCTGCAAATTGTAACGCTTTCACGTTGATAGTAAAAGCTTACTGTATTATACCCGCTTTCTTCAATGAAACGTGTGCTGTATTTCTTGGAAAAACATTAAGAGGCAGACTGCGTAATGACCTAAATTTTAAATTCCATTCATGTCTTTTTCTACATTACGTTACCAAAACGAACGAACAGATGGACAAAAGGATAGCGAGAAGGGAGAGGCAGAAAGCCGAACATTAAACACGCGTCGCGCGATACACAATTACTACTATCACGCGTGTAAGTCTACAAGCACTAACTTTTTCAGACGGACAGTGATAAAATACACTACCCTTTCCCAGAGTTAGGTTTATAAATCATAAAAAAACTCTTATTAGAAAAGATAACATTAGATGGGTTTACGGTTGAGAACATAACAGTACCCAGACAGAACATCTTCGAAACAGGAGGTAAAAGAAATTGCATATTTTGAACGCAGCCACGTAGCTCCTTTAAATTTGTATTTTTGGGTTCCTTAGGGCTTGCTGACAAATAATATGTAAAACGTTACGCAAATAGTCCAGGAATTAATAAATTATACCCAAAATAAAATATTGGGGGTGCCTGACAGCATAAAATCATTTCTGCTCATAAAATTTTTTATAACGTGTTTGAAAAAAACCTTACGTTACAGAAATAGCCTACCATGTAAACTCCAAATTGATTGGAGCGCAACAAATGAAAGCCTAACCACGATTGGTCGGGCTATAAATACTATCTTGGTTGTTAGGGGAAACGGGGAAAGGTAACATTTTTTCAAACACTTGTCGAAACGGGGCTCATTGGTCAGACTCGCTGATATACACACTTGGGAGCGTTAGTTCGAAACCACTTGTTTAAAATAGCTTGATAAAGCATCAGTGCGTTGAAGCCAGCATATATTTTGCTCAATAAAAGCCTGGAACATAGGCAGATGGAAATTTGTGCCAGTTTGTGCCAGAATTCATTGCTAATCAACGTATCTGTGTTATTCGTATGAATTGTGGTAAGCTTGAACCATTCAATATCTTTTAATGAAAATTGAATGTGAATTGTTGATTTATGCCTGTATATATATGTGTAGTTCAGTGGCAAACGTGAGGTAAAGCCTGTAATGCTCCAGCCTGAACAGAGGGTGTCGGAGAGAAGTAAAACGGCATGGAATGGCCAAATAGTACACTGACACCTGGATGATTGATTAGACAGAAATAATGCTGGAAGTGCAGAGGCGTAGTGACCATTAAGGATGGTAATGCTGGTATAAAGTATTTCAGATGAAGCTGACTGTTGGCCTAACGCTCTGAACGCAATGTTTGTGATGTATTGTGATCAGTGTAAAAAGAAAATATAAATTAGTTATGAAGTAGAAGGTACATCCTTCTTGATTTCAGGGACAGTGGTCTTGATGGTACTGAGCAGCACCTAGTCAGAGCTTTGCTGAATCCTGAGTCGGACAGCATACTCCTTGGTCTTTTTAGCTATCAGTGAGGTGTCTCCTGAACCCAGAGGAGAATTCGAGCAGAGGAGTCCTTTCCTGCCGCCATCACGCCAGATAAGCGAATTGGCCAGCTGAGCTCAACATTATGTCCCCTCATCTTGAACTGACTTTTTAAAATTAACATTAAGAGGGGAATTTACTTGTCTTAAAATCAGGAACTGTGAACATCTCCAATACTGGTCCCTAAAGACAAACTATTGAAGTCATGATGACAAATACCAACAGAGCTTGAACAAAATAAAACCAGTATTACCTCATTTTACTACTACACAACTGACACACATAGAACATTTGTAATAATATATGTCACTACAATATTCATATTAAATACATT
Organism: Oreohelix idahoensis; assembly: GCA_024509875.1. Classification (NCBI taxonomy): domain Eukaryota; kingdom Metazoa; phylum Mollusca; class Gastropoda; order Stylommatophora; family Oreohelicidae; genus Oreohelix; species Oreohelix idahoensis. Next base: position 283,318 of record JAMPIV010020742.1, read on the forward strand.
CTGTACATAACTTGTAATTTAAATTGATTGTGATTCCTGGTTCCCTTGTAGTTGAATCAGGACACATATTCATTCATGCCAGTAATGAATACATATTGTTATTTGAAAGTTTATCAGTGACTCTTTTAAGATATCTTTGTAGAGTGTTATATGTATGTGAGTGTCACAGTGTTGTCAAGAGTAGTGGATTAAATTAAATTGTTTATCTGTCTGTTGTTGTGACTTACACTTCATCATACACATACCCTAGACACATAACGTAGCATCACACTATTCCAGAATAATTCTGACTGAGATATATAGATATGTGGTAGCAAGTAAGGTTATCTATAATACACTACTCTTAATAGATATAGATACCTTCACAGCTGATCTCAGTCAGTACACTAAGTTCCCTATAAGTATTTATAACATCCCACTTCACCACATATATTGGGGTCTCGCTCTTGGGATTTTGAATCTTTAACTATTAAAAATATTGGGGGTAATTCACTTCAGGGAATATAAGAATTAAAAGGTATCCTTGGGTGGAATTAAATAAGGTTGAGCTCACGGTGCCTGTGTTGTCCATTAGATATATAGTTAGAAATTGAATTGTTGGGTAGACATTATAAAAATTTACCTGATAGACAATGGCGGACCTGGCCAAATTTCGATCTGCTGCGGTTCAGACTGCAAAAGAGTTAGGATTAGATGGGCAAGTTATGGTTGCCTATGTCACAACGGAATGTGACAAATTTATTGAACGCGAAGAAAGAAGATTAGAAAAAGAAGCCGAAAGAAGGTTAGAGGCTGAAAGGGAAATTAAGAAGTTACAATTTGAAGCTGAGGCTGAGACTAAGAGGTTGCAGATTGAGGCTGACAAAGAGGCTAAAGCATTGGAAGCCGAGGAAAGAAGACAAGCTGCAGAAAGAGAAGAGAAGAAATTAGCTGCAGAAAGAGAAGAGAAGAAATTAGCTGCAGAAAGAGAAGAGAAGAGATTAGCTGCAGAGAGGGAAGCAGAAAAGGAGGAGAAGAGATTACAAAGGGAACATGAGTTACGACTAAGGGAGTTTGAGTTTCAAGGCCATGCTCCTGAAAATGGTGCCAGTCCCTTTGCCTCTGATGCTACGGTTACTCAGGGAGCCTCAACCTCAGCTATGAACTTTCATTTAGATCATTTTGTTGAGAAAGACGATGATATTGAGAGCTATATAAATAGGTATGAACTATTAGCCACCACGTATGGGTTAGAGAGAGAAAGGTGGAGCTTAAAGTTATCTCAGGGACTTCGTGGGGCAGCTTATGAAGTTTTTTGCAAAAATGAGCAGAGGTGATCAGGAAAATTATGACATGCTAAAGCAGGCTCTTTTGTTAAGGTATGAAAAGAATGCAGAGTTTTACAGGAAAAAATTTAGGAATGCTAAACTACTGTCAGGTGAAACCTATCACCAGTTCTCTGCACGAATCGAGACATACTTGGAGAAATGGACTTCTCTGGGGAAAACCCAAGATCTTAAGGAAATGGTCCTTATAGAGCAACTAAGAGAGTCCATGGCTCCAGACCTGAGAAAGTTTCTCATGGAACAAGGTGCAGAGAGGCTGGGTGAGTTGCTAAATGTTGCTGAAAGGTATCAAGCAGCTCAAGCAGAGGTAACAGGTAATAAAAAGAAACAGGTGGATAACTTTAGGGCACCACAGAACTTTAATAAATTTGATCCTAGGGATCAAAATAAAGGTAAGCACCAATTTGATAGGCCACGGTATGACAATAAAAATAAATTCCCACAATTCGATGAAAGGAAATATGATGAAAGAAAATCTTTCAACCAAGGAAAAAGGTGGTGTAAGAATTGTCAGATGGACAATCATGACACTGACCGTTGCAGAAGGAAACCTGTGTATATGGCAACCCTTCAGGTCAGGTCGACCTCAAGACAGGAGGAGGATATTATGTTAGATACCACTCCAGAAGAGATGAGGAAGGCACAGGCTGGGGATAAAACACTCAAGCCTTGTTTCAGAAAATTGTCAACTTGTCATACAACTCCAGGCAAGGGAGATTTTTACATGAAAAACAAGTTGATGTATAGGAAGGCCGGAACTAGATCCCATGGTCACGGACAGCTGGTTCTTCCAAAAAGATACAGGACAGACTTAATAAGGAGCCTACATGTGAAACCAGATGGGGACCATGAGAAGATAGGTACCATCATTCAAAAGGTGGCTCACAATTATTATTGGCCCAAAGCAAGATGGGACATTGAAAATTTTGTAGAAAGGTGTAGCATAGCACATGAGGGAACACCCACAAGTGGGAACATGGATCAGGACCTGGACACGCCACGGGGCAAAATTAGGCCTGATAATAAAAAGAAAAATAGATTTGATAAAGTGGACCAAATGGAATGGGAAGCCCCTTTTCACGGACAAGCTTCACTTAACTGTTTTACAATGGCCACTATGCGGAGAGTGCAAAAAGATGTCTTACCCCAGGATAAGCCGACAATCCCTCAATCGGACTTAAACAAACTGGAGGAAGAGGATGTAGGGAGGAAATCTCTCATCAAGAATTTTAAGAGGGGAGAAAGCCCCAAAAGAAAAATTGGTAGCGGTCGTTTTGTGAATGATAATTCTGGGAGGAAAAATCATCACTATAAAGCTTCGAGTGGAAGAGACCATACCGGTGCATGGACAAATAGGTCCACACAATTAAAGGTCCATATGTAGCTTTGTTAAGAACGTGGACTGATGAAAAGGCAGAGGAAAACATTACATCTTCATACCAATATGTGAATGAGCTGACCACTCGGTTAAAAACTGGCTGGAAACTTGCCAATGAAAATTTGAAACAAGCCAGGAAGAAACATGCTGCCTATTATAACAGGAAGGCGAAAGACAGAAATTTGGCTGTGGGAGAGAAAGTACTGCTTCTTTTGCCTGGGAGTCAGAATAAGTTACAAATTGGATGGCAGGGTCCATATACAGTTCTAGAGAAGGTGTCTAGAACAAATTATAAGATAGATAAGAAGGGGAAAGAAAAAATCTATCATGTGAATCTCCTGAAGAAATATTTGGAAAGAGAACATCAGGAAGAGACACACTTGTTGACCTTGTCCATCGCCATGGAGATGAAAAAGGAACCACTTTCATCATTTGAATATCCATTACACCCCTGTGAGACAGCAGCACAGGTGAAAATCAGTACACATTTAACGAAAACTCAGAAAGAGAGAGTGCAACAGGTTCTAAATAATCATGCAGAGGTGTTAACAGACCGACCAGGGCATACAAACCTATTGGAATATGATATGAAACTCATAGACTCCACACCTGTCTGTATGAAACCATATTCGATTCCGTTTGCTAAGGAAAAAGCTTTGAAGGAAGAGATAGACTATCTGTTGAAGGAAGGAATTATTTCGCACAGTGAGTCTTCGTATAGTTCCGGTGTTGTACTCTTAAGGAAGCCCTCTGGAGAACATAGACTCTGTATAGATTACAGGAGACTGAATGCTATTACAGAAGGACAGGTGGATCCATTGCCGGATACAAATCAGCTGTTTGCCAGGCTAAATAAAGCTAAATATTTCTCAAAAGTGGATCTGAGTAAAGGATACTATCAGATTCCAGTAAAGCCTGAGGTTAGACCATACCTAGCTTTTAGTACCTCAGAAGGACACTATGAGTTTAATAGATTGCCATTTGGATTGAAGAATGCGCCTAGTGTCTTCTCTAGAATGATGAGAAAATTATTGGATCCTCTGAATAATCCCTGTATAACAAATTTTATGGATGATATCCTTATAGCAACAGAAACATTTGAGGAACACATTGACTCTCTGAACATGCTGTTTGATCGACTTAGGGAGGCAAATTTAACAGCCCGACCAACCAAATGTTGCGTTGGATGTAAAGAATTGGAATTTTTGGGACACACAGTTTATCAGGGAAACATGACCCCTGACCCAAAGAACTTAGAGAAACTACAGAAAGCCCCGAGACCACAAACCAAGAAGGACGTGAGATCCTTTGTCTCATTATGTGGTTTCTACCAGAAGTATATCAAAAACTTTAATTCCATATGTGCACCTTTAACGGAATTGACACGTAAAGGACTTCCAGATCGCATTACATGGACACCACAATGTGAAATGACTTACCAAGAATTGAAGGAAAAGCTCACAAGTAAACCCATTTTGAAATTACCTGACTTAAGTCAAGAATTCATAGTAAGGACGGATGCAAGTAATATTGGGTTAGGTGCAACTCTACTACAGAAATCAGATGCATTGGATGGGGAATTAAGCCCAGTGGCATATGCTAGCAGAAAGTTGAATAAAGCTGAAATCAACTACTCAACTAGCGAAAAAGAATGTCTTGCAGTAATATGGGCAATAAAGAAATTCAATATTTATCTATATGGGAAGGCATTTAAGTTGCAAACTGACCACAAACCTTTATCGTTTTTTAGCACAGGCTAAGCATGAGAACTCTAGGTTACTCCGATGGTCTTTGCTTCTGGCTCCATACAATTTTAGCATTGAATATATATCTGGAAAAACCAATCTGGGAGCGGATTTTTTAAGCCGCCATCCGTGTGATGAGAATCACCGTAAACCCCAGAAATAATAATAAATTTCTCTATGTGTATATAGAATAAAGGACTGACATATAATGTCTGTTTTAAGAGGGGAGGTGTCATGAAATATTCTAATCCACATATATAAATTATTAGGTAAATATGAAGCCTAACAAATAAAATTAATAAAGAAAAGAGCAATGGTAAAATGACAGTGCTGTCACAAAGAATGTACTCGAAATCCCCCTTGTTTTCTGCTTCGTCTGCAAATTGTAACGCTTTCACGTTGATAGTAAAAGCTTACTGTATTATACCCGCTTTCTTCAATGAAACGTGTGCTGTATTTCTTGGAAAAACATTAAGAGGCAGACTGCGTAATGACCTAAATTTTAAATTCCATTCATGTCTTTTTCTACATTACGTTACCAAAACGAACGAACAGATGGACAAAAGGATAGCGAGAAGGGAGAGGCAGAAAGCCGAACATTAAACACGCGTCGCGCGATACACAATTACTACTATCACGCGTGTAAGTCTACAAGCACTAACTTTTTCAGACGGACAGTGATAAAATACACTACCCTTTCCCAGAGTTAGGTTTATAAATCATAAAAAACTCTTATTAGAAAAGATAACATTAGATGGGTTTACGGTTGAGAACATAACAGTACCCAGACAGAACATCTTCGAAACAGGAGGTAAAAGAAATTGCATATTTTGAACGCAGCCACGTAGCTCCTTTAAATTTGTATTTTTGGGTTCCTTAGGGCTTGCTGACAAATAATATGTAAAACGTTACGCAAATAGTCCAGGAATTAATAAATTATACCCAAAATAAAATATTGGGGGTGCCTGACAGCATAAAATCATTTCTGCTCATAAGATTTTTTTTTAACGTGTTTGAAAAAAATTTACGTTACAGAAATAGCCTACCATGTAAACTCCAAATTGATTGGAGCGCAACAAATGAAAGCCTAACCACGATTGGTCGGGCTATAAATACTATCTTGGTTGTTAGGGGAAACGGGGAAAGGTAACATTTTTTCAAACACTTGTCGAAACGGGGCTCATTGGTCAGACTCGCTGATATACACACTTGGGAGCGTTAGTTCGAAACCACTTGTTTAAAATAGCTTGATAAAGCATCAGTGCGTTGAAGCCAGCATATATTTTGCTCAATAAAAGCCTGGAACATAGGCAGATGGAAATTTGTGCCAGTTTGTGCCAGAATTCATTGCTAATCAACGTATCTGTGTTATTCGTATGAATTGTGGTAAGCTTGAACCATTCAATATCTTTTAATGAAAATTGAATGTGAATTGTTGATTTATGCCTGTATATATATGTGTAGTTCAGTGGCAAACGTGAGGTAAAGCCTGTAATGCTCCAGCCTGAACAGAGGGTGTCGGAGAGAAGTAAAACGGCATGGAATGGCCAAATAGTACACTGACACCTGGATGATTGATTAGACAGAAATAATGCTGGAAGTGCAGAGGCGTAGTGACCATTAAGGATGGTAATGCTGGTATAAAGTATTTCAGATGAAGCTGACTGTTGGCCTAACGCTCTGAACGCAATGTTTGTGATGTATTGTGATCAGTGTAAAAAGAAAATATAAATTAGTTATGAAGTAGAAGGTACATCCTTCTTGATTTCAGGGACAGTGGTCTTGATGGTACTGAGCAGCACCTAGTCAGAGCTTTGCTGAATCCTGAGTCGGACAGCATACTCCTTGGTCTTTTTAGCTATCAGTGAGGTGTCTCCTGAACCCAGAGGAGAATTCGAGCAGAGGAGTCCTTTCCTGCCGCCATCACGCCAGATAAGCGAATTGGCCAGCTGAGCTCAACATTATGTCCCCTCATCTTGAACTGACTTTTTAAAATTAACATTAAGAGGGGAATTTACTTGTCTTAAAATCAGGAACTGTGAACATCTCCAATACTGGTCCCTAAAGACAAACTATTGAAGTCATGATGACAAATACCAACAGAGCTTGAACAAAATAAAACCAGTATTACCTCATTTTACTACTACACAACTGACACACATAGAACATTTGTAATAATATATGTCACTACAATATTCATATTAAATACATTCTGTACATAACTTGTAATTTAAATTGATTGTGATTCCTGGTTCCCTTGTAGTTGAATCAGGACACATATTCATTCATGCCAGTAATGAATACATATTGTTATTTGAAAGTTTATCAGTGACTCTTTTAAGATATCTTTGTAGAGTGTTATATGTATGTGAGTGTCACAGTGTTGTCAAGAGTAGTGGATTAAATTAAATTGTTTATCTGTCTGTTGTTGTGACTTACACTTCATCATACACATACCCTAGACACATAACGTAGCATCACACTATTCCAGAATAATTCTGACTGAGATATATAGATATGTGGTAGCAAGTAAGGTTATCTATAATACACTACTCTTAATAGATATAGATACCTTCACAGCTGATCTCAGTCAGTACACTAAGTTCCCTATAAGTATTTATAACATCCCACTTCACCACAGTGATCTGAAATTAATTAGAGGAAGTAGGGTGGGACAGTGCATACAATCAGGAGTCAACCAGCCAGTATAGCCATACATGTCCTTGAATGGAACTCACAGGGAAAGAAAGAGTTGGCTAGCGGGGGAAACTGGGCGCGGAGAATAAATGTAGATGGGGAAGTTAAAATATCCAGTACCACATGGACAGAAAGGACAACCAGAAAGAACCTTTGATAAATGAGTGCTTGCGTAGAATAAAAGGATTGAAATGGTATGACAAGATCACTAGTGTGGAACTGGTGGGGTAAAAAACCCCGACAAATACCATTACCAGTGGAACAAGCTGTGGGGAACACCTCTAGCTTTGGATGGGACACACATCATGAGAACCAGTCGATACCATTAAAAGGCAGACTTTGTCATAGAATTCCCAGGGTAAGAGTAGAATAGCCCCGGTAAAATCAACATTCAATAAACTGAAAAGTATTTTATGCAACAGCTCTTTGTCAATGAAAGTAAGAAAAAGAGTTCTTCAGTGCTATATAGAACCGATCTTGACTTACAGAAGTGAGTCATGGACAATTAGTAGATAAGTAGAAAAAGCCATAGAGGCCATAGATAAGTGGTTTTACAGACCAATGTTAAAAATAACATGGGCAGCTAAAAAAGAGTAATGAGGATGTCCTTAAAGAGGTCAGTGCGCGAAGGAAGCGTATTCCTTGTAATAGAAAGAAGTAGTCCCCTGTCTTTGAGCATGTTATGATAGGAATGAGGTTATCGTATAATGTGACAACTTGAAAGATTGAAGGGAAAAAAAAGACAGAGGACGAAAAAGACAGAAGATTCTGGACAGTTTGACATCATGGCATTGAAAGAAGTCAACAACATAATTGATAAATAGTACTGTGGACAGGAAGTTGTGGATAGACATGATCGCCTTTACCACCAGGCAAGACATTTGAAGAAGAAGAAGAAGAGAAACCGATGGAGATCAGAAATACGCGGAGAAGAGAATTAAACAGACACAAATGGGATAAAGAAGATATGCCTATGGAAAGACCTTTCACGGATAGCACATAGCAGCAAAGCTTGGCTTGTATCTGCTAAAGGTCTAGGCTTCAATGGCAGCTGAAAGGTGATGAGTGAACCAGGAACAGGCTGAAGACTGCCCAGGCTAGAAGTCGCTAAAGAGCAACAGATGCAGCTTTGTGATCTATGGGAAACCAAAGAGAGATAACAATAATTTGCCGCAGTCAAGCGGTCATATAATAATTGCAGACCGTGTGGACTTTTATATTTTGACATACGCCCTAATATAACCAACACCTCCTGCGTCTAGTAAACGGGATGTGCCTCGCCAAAACAAGGCACAGTTTAATAAAAAAAAAAAAAAAAAAATTTTTTTTTTGGGGGGGGGGGGGGGGGGTTAAATTGACCAAAACAGTCGTCCATACTGAAAGTCATTTATTCGATTCGTTCGTCTCGGGCTTGGTCACTTATTTCTACGTTTGTTAATTTTAATCAAATATTTAATTTTCGATATTCACCAGATTCAGCACAGCAACCAGCCCACACTTATTCTTCATGTACCACAGGCCACAACAGATTGGAATACCATCTACTCAACAAGCTAAAGATAGGAACTACCGATGAATGTAACTGTGTCACTGATAAAATGACTGCTGAACATTTGCTTCAAAGATGCCCAACATATGAGGAACAGAGAAAGCACTAATGGCCAACACCAGTACCATTCCCGGAAAAGCTCAATGGAGATACAAATAGCATAAAGCTGACTACTGCTTTCTTTGACGATATTCATGTAGACGTCTGAGAGTGTACGAAGAAGAAGAAGAAGGAGGAGAAGAAGAAGAACGAACGAACGAGCTTTATTGTCAAAGGGTTGAGAATTGGGCACCTGGCGGAGAACTGTGGAGGCCGAGATGCAAAAAGTGAACCAGAGCTGGGGCACTGCACGAAGGGTGGCCGCCGACTGAGGAAAGTGGAAGCAGTTTGTTGCTGCCCTACAAGACGCCATCAGGCGTGATGGCCACTGACTGCTTTGACAGTCGGCGGCTAAGGATCAAAGAAGAAGAAGAAGAGAATTGGGCACGCACCCCCGTCTAACATTCTGCCCTTCCTTTCTCTCATCTTTTATACTGAATTCATCTATTCAAGGAGAATAATAATACAGTAATTATTACTATTAGCCTAAGCCTATTATGAGACGCGTCTCGCCAAAACGAGGCAAATTTTTTTAAATGAACAGACCGTTGTTCGTATTGTAAATCATTTATTCGATTCGTTCGTCTTGGACTTCGTCAATTATTTCTACGTTAGTTAATTGTTATCGAATATTTTCAATATTCACCACATCAACAATTTACACTTCTTCCTCATGTACAACGGCAGGTGGTGTAGGTAATCATGTCTGTCCACAACGTCCTGTATTCAGTATAGTTGATCAGTTCTGTTGCTGACTTCTGTCCATCCCATGATGCCAAACCGTCCAGTAACTTCTGTCTCTGTCCTTCCAGCTTTCTTCTTCTCACAACAGGCCCAAAGAAAGTTAATTACTTTCTTGTAATATAACCACTCACACTTTCTTGTTCAAGTATCATACCTGCTGGATTAGGTGATCGTGGTTCTTCACCACCACCTGTTTCCGGCACTGTTTCCATGCCATTATGTTACACTGCCCACTACCTTCTCTCTTGACCGTGACCTCTCTCTTTTTCTTTCAATCTTTCTTGTTGTTAAAATATATTCCGACTTTCTTCTTCTCATAACATGCCTATAGACATTAAATTGCTTCCTTCTAACATGAGTAATGCGCTTCTTTAGCACAGTGGCATATGTCAGTTGCTGCCATCACCGGTGTCAATACCTTGTCGAGGTATGGCGGCTTGCGTACCCTGATTACCCCCAGAGCTATGCCAGCGGGAGTTTTACTCCTGGAAGGTTCTACCAAGCTGGACAGGTTTGCGCGGGCAGAGGTCAGACTAAAGCAGACACCCTGGTCCTCCAGGTTGGGGGTTTTAGCATAGGGCTGACACCCCTGTCTATGTAAAAAGAAACGAAGTTACGGAAACGACAACAAATGAACAAACTTTGCTGCGGGATGGACATCCGGAGTCTGAGGCTCGTATGACTGTCAGTGGTGAAAGCCGAAAGGAAGCCACTGAGACGAAAACGGACGTCCTGACCGCAAAACGTGAAACACGAATAGGATTTTGGAATGTCAGGACAATGAACGAGACGGGTAAACTAAGACAGGTCACAACGGAAATGAGAAACTATAGATTACACATTCTAGGGATAAGCGAGAGCAGATGGACAGGGACAGGAAAAGTAAAAACAGCAACAGGAGAAACAGTACTTTACTCTGGAAGAGAGGATGGACAGCACAATGAAGGTGTAGCCATTATTCTACAGAAAGGAATAGAAAGGACATTACTGGAATGGAAACCCATCAACAACAGACTGATAAGAAGAAGATTGAGAGGAAGATTCACCAACACTACAGTAATACAATGCTACGCACCAACGAATGACAGCGATGAAGAGGTCAAGGATGAATTCTATCAACAACTGCAGAAAGAAATGGAAGACACACCTAGATATGATCTTATCGTGGTAATGGGAGACCTCAATGCGAAAGTTGGAACACACAATACATATAATGGAAGAGTAATGAGGAAATGCGGCAGTGGAACAGCAAACGAAAATTGGGATAAATTAAGAAGTTTCTGTAGCATTAACAACCTGGTCATTGGAGGAACACTTTTCCCACACAAAGAAATTCACAAATTAACATGGGAATCATCAAATGGTCGGGGCAGAAACCAGATAGACCACATTATGATTAATGGTAGATGGAGACATGCATTACAAGATGTGAAGGTAAGAAGAGGTGCGGATGTGGGAAGTGATCACCATTTAGTAGTAGCAAAACTGAAAATGAAACTCAGAACGGCTGGACCAACTGTAACTACACAGAAAAGGTTTGACATCAGCAAATTGAAGGACCCCCTTACCAGAAAAGCTTTTACGGCTGATATAAAGAAACGATATCAATTTGCCAAAAGTCAGGAAAAGACATTGACTGATGATATAGACCAGAAATTCAACACCATTTCATCAATATATAAGGAAAGCAGCAAATCATGCTTGGGATTCCAGGAAAGGAAGAAGCAAGACTGAATAACACCAGAAACATTAAACACCATAACGATGAGAAAGGAAATGAAAATAAAAAAACAGAAGCGAAGTCCCCCAGGTTAAAGCAACTATATAGCGAACAGTACAGTCAGATGGACAAGGAAGGTAAACGCCAAACCCGAGCCAACAAAAGGTATTTCCTAGACTGTTATGGGCTTTTCCACTGATTTAAATGGGTTAGTCTAGTATTAAGTTTCGTACAATTATTTGATCGTCTATTCTGTGTTCCACCCGGTATCGATATTGATTACAACCATGGATTCTTTTGATACTTCTTTCAAGTAATTGCGTTTTAAACGTGCTTTCAATAAAAGTTCATATACATTTGAATGACCGTGTTATATTGTTTCATTTCGTATTACCAGTGTGACAGCGTGTGTATTCATTTGAAGGTCAATGGTCATTCTTCTTAAAAACAGTCATAACTGGAACCTTGAATACGTTACTGCATAAGATCAGTTTTTTGACGACATAATAATTTAATATGGATACATTCTTCCATTATGAACCACAGATAATACTTAATATAATTCACATCAAGAGCACTGGATACATTATAGCGTAGAGTCTATATTTCACAGACATTGCTTGTCCGATACATTATCGTTATAATTAACGTTCGATTATATTTCCACCAAAACTGTTTGGCATAATTCTTGTATTTATACAGAATCAAACATTCTGCTAGTTCTATTAGATACACTGTCTAATATATAAATTTACTTTGGCATTCAAAGCCAGGCTTAATCAGCGCTACATATTCTAACTGCGTTTCATATTTTACGACTTACGTTAATCACAAATTATTGCGGCTAATATTGCCGTCTTATATTTTAAGACTCAAGGTCCTTATACATTCTTTATTTCTGCTTTAAATATAACTTTCTAGTTATGCACTATCACATTTGAGTGGTTACACCACATCTTTAAAACACTTTGGCTAAGTGGCCATGCCACACATTTTGAAACACTGCCATTTGACTCGAAGGCCACACAACGACTATCGTTACTATGTCTAACGCGTCATGCATCGATATATGCGATCTATTTCATTTATTTATTCATCCGAGGTGTTTCATGGTGCAACCATCCGAATCGAGCTCAAACCCAGATCCTTGCAAACCATGCAACAATCCTCAACATAGACGATCTTGCAAGACAGGCAGAAGAGACAGCACTGATAAATGAACAAAGCACAGTATACAAAATAACTAAAATCATCAGCGGAAAACGAGGTGCAAACAATATTACATTAGTAAGAGATAAGCAAGGAAATCTCATCACGACAGCAGAAGGACAGGAAACAAGATGGGTAGAGCATTTTAGAGAAACTCTGAACAAGGAACCACCAGAGTCACAATTGAATGTTCCTGAGGCTAAAAATGATCTAGATATTAATACAGACATTCCACGAAAAAGAAATCATCACAGCAATCAAAGGGTTAAAGAATGGAAAAGCTCCTGGCCATGATAACTTAAATCCAGAGCTATTTCTTCTTCTTCCTCGTTCGTCCTGAAAAGGACGTTGGTTGCGTTGTGCCCGTTTACAGCAAAGCTGCGATATTTGCGCCTTTCGGCCAACACATCCGACTTCCGTACGGTATTTTTTGGGACCGGGTTAGCCTTCCCTCTTCGATACCTACTCACTCAGTGTTACGGTATTTTTATTGATGTCGTCTGCTATAGTTGGCAGTGCGCAATTTTAGGGTGATAGAGTTAAGTATAGATTAATAATTGATACTTCATGGATTAGTGAACACGGTCGAATTGTGACGTGTTAGCGTTGATAAAGTCACGCTCCGTGACTTAGTTACTGGACCTCTTTTTACGTCGTCCGTCAAGCCGGGAAGTCGTGTCTTACATCCTTCCAATTTTAGGCTTGGTAATAGCCGTATTTATTTGAATTATATAAGGACTCAGGGTCAGTTCATATTGATATGTTAAAGGATGAATTTATAAGGTTAGTGGATAACCTATAATGATGGAAGGATTATTAAATCAATTATTTGATGTATTTCGTCAAGACACATGCGCTCACTACCGGCTGTCTGAAACCCAGCAGCGCGAGTAAAAAGCCATGCTGTTCTGTTGACAGTAAATTATTATGACACGGACTGATGATGAAATGTATTAACATGAATCAGAATTAATGCACGTTGATTATGAACCATGCTCATGAGATCTTCAATGTTTATCGTAAATAAATTGTGTCTTGTTGGACTCGAATACTTGGACTTATCAAGTCAATATTATTCAATTGTTAACCAGTTCTAACCAGCACCCAGCATTCGCGTAATAGACAATAGAAGCACGATGTTTCAAAGCATGAATGAGAATTAAGGAATGTTAAGACCTGGCCAGACCTTACAATATTCTTTATTAATTACAAGTTGGACGTTGACATGCAAAGGACAAATGATAATGCAACCACTAATATAAAAAAAAGAGACCTGCAACACTCAACCAGACTGCAGTGATGCAGCCTATTTCCAGGACCACCACATGGAGGTGGAGTAAGGTCTTGGTCAGCTCAGGTTCGTTGACCCTGACGCAAGCAATCAAGCTATGGGTCGCTGACTGCATTGTCTATTGTTGCGTCTTTGGGTCCCGCAGAGCTATTTATATATACATGTTACCCATAGTTTGTATTCACGTCTGTACGTAATTCTGTCACAAAATTGTGTGTACGTGAGTGTTGTGTAACTTGTACTTTGTACAAGAAGAGAGAGTGCGTCTAGTTTAACTATTGTGTGAGATAGGCTGGATTAGAGCAATTACTCAATCCAAGACTGTTCTTTCTCTTACCCTCTCACCCCCCTCGTGAAACTGAAACTTTTTCTTACACCTTTTTCTCACATAGCTATCACTATCACCTCTGCTTGGACGGGACCATAAATATCTCAGGCCTATCTTATCAAAAATTACGACAAGTATACAAAATAACTAAAATCATCAGCGGAAAACGAGGTGCAAACAATATTACATTAGTAAGAGATAAGCAAGGAAATCTCATCACGACAGCAGAGGGACAGGAAATAAGATGGGCAGGGCATTTCAGAGAAACACTGAACAAGGAACCACCAGAGACACAGTTGAATGTTCCTGAGGCTGAAAACGATCTAGATGTTAATACAGACATTCCACGAAAAGAAGAAATCATCACAACAATCAAAGGGTTAAAGAATGGAAAAGCTCCTGGCCATGGTAAATGCAGAGCTATTTAAGACAGACCCTGAGCTAGCAGCAGAACTATTAGAACCACTATTTGCACAAGTCTGGAAAACAGGAACAACACAAAACGGAGTGGAACAAAGGAATAATTGTCAAATTGCCCAAGAAGGGAGATCTTGCAGACTGCAATAATTGGAGAGGAATCACTCTTCTCTCAGTTCCCAGCAAAATACTAGGCAGGATAATTATACAGAGAATTTCAAAAGCAGTAGACCACAAACTGAGGAAAGAATAAGCAGGATTTAGAAAGAACAGAAGATGTGTAGATCATATATTTACTATCAGGAACATTATAGAGCAGTGCTCAGAATGGCAGAGACAGTTGTACATTAATTTCGTTGATTTTGAAAAGGCTTTTGACAGTATACATAAGGACAGTTTATGGAAAATACTGAGGGCTTATGGAATTCCAAGCTGCATAGTGTCAATCGTCGGTGTCTGTGGCCTAATGGATATGAACGCAGTTTCGTAATCCAGATATACCAGGTTCGAAACCCGCTGCAGGCGGTTTGGTAGTAGATCGCTTTATGTGGATTTTAAACAATGGTATAAGCGGCGTACCGTTCAGAAAGCAATGGCAAACTACTGAATGAAAAAAATTGCCTAGAAAAATCACAAACAGCCAATAAAAGCTGGGGTTGATTGCAACGTCCTGTAAAAGATAGGCAACTAACTTTATAGTGTCAATCATAAAAAGCCTCTTTGCCAACTTTACGTGTAACGTTGGGCAGAGCAACCTAACCTTTGAGGTGAAGACAGGAGTACGACAGGGATGTCCCTTATCAACCACTCTATTTTTAACAGTCATAGACTGGGTGATGCGCCAGACAACAGAGGGCAGTCAAAGAGGAATAAGATGGACTACATTTTCTACATTGGAAGATCTGGAATATGCAGATGACATTACACTACTAGCACATTCACATCAACACATCCAGGAAAAAACGAATAGACTTAATAAGTATAGCCAGCAGGTGGGCTAGAACATCAATCTAAAGAAGACAGAGGTCATGACGCTCAATGTGAGCAACCCTGAGCCCATATCAGTAAGGAATCAGCAACTGGTACAGACAGACACCTTCACATACCTAGGATGCATAGTAACACCAGATGGCGGAGCAAGCAAAGACACCAACAACAGAAAGAACAAAGCAAGAACAGCCTTTTTTAGTCTAAACAACATCTGGAAGTCCTCTCAGTACAGCACAAGCACAAAATTAAGATTATATCAGAGATGTGTGCTTTCTGTGCTTCTCTACAGTGCGGAATGCTGGAGAGTTACAGAGAAGGAAATGTCGAAATTGTCCTCTTTTCACACAACCTGTCTAAGAAAAATTCTCCGAATCTTGTGGCCAAATACCATCACCAACAAAGATCTGCTTACTCGAAGCAAGCAAGAGGACATGCACACCATCATAGCTGGCAGATGATGGAGTTGGTTGCCTAGAACCCCTACATAAAAGGGCGTTACGACTTGTTTGCCTGAATGATAACATTCCCAGTGCTCAGCTATTTTCACAGCTGAATGTTCTTCCTCTTAAAAAATTCTTCTTCTTCCAAGATCTCCTGTTTGTGCATCAAATTTTACACGGCAGAACGCCTTCATACTTGCAAATGTTCTTTCGCTATAAATACTGCTCATATTTTATACGTGGCGACCTACTTTTGGACCTTGCAAAACCTCGAACTGACCTCTTCCGAAGTTGTTTTAGTTATGCACGTGCTTTAGCATGGAATTCTCTACCCAAGTCTGTCAATACTGATAATTACATCTCATTCAAAAGACATCTGCATTCACATGTCATGAAATCTTGTACACACATTTAACGACAATTCTGTTTCAGTTATTTCAACGTTTCCACGAGCATTTAACTGTCATTGTAATATTTTCAATTTTAAATTGAATTTGTTATATTAAGTAGCTTTATTGCTTGACCTCTCTCTCTCTCTTTCTCTCTCTATCCCTCTCTCTATGTGCGTAAATGACTATGAGTAAATGTACTTGTGTATGCTCAGTTTCTGATTGTGATGATAATATTAATTAATCCTGTCTGAAGTTGTTAATATTTTAATTTTAATTAGTAAAACGCTGAAAATTGTATTGCAGGGCAGAAATGTAAAAAGGCAATTATGCCTATTTCTTTACCCTGATGAAATAAAGATTTCGTTCGTTCGTTTGTTCGTTGGTCATGTCCTCAGAAGAGACCCCGATGCCATCACAAGAACAGCTATGCTATGAACCCCTGAAGGAAAACGAAAGAGAGGCCGACCAAAAAACCACTCGGCGGAGGACTGTGGAGGCTGAGATGCAAAGAATGAACCAGAGTTGGGGCACTGTACGAAGGATGGCCACAGACCGAGCAAAGTGGAATCAATTTGTTGTTGCCCTACAAGACGCCACCAGGCGTAATGGCCACTGACTGCTTTGACGGTTGACGGCTAAGGATCAAAGAAGAAGAAAGAAGATATGTCAGTTGAGTCAAAGGGCAGAATGTTAGACGGGCCTGTGTTCCTAATTCTCGAACCTTTTAAAATAAAGTTCATTCGTATACTGTACATACAGTATTTACCATTGCTACAAATTTTTCGAATATTGGCGACTTGGAAAGCTTGAGATAAGTCCAGCTGATGTTATTAGACAAATGTTAAGGCGTATCAACTTATCGTAATTAGCTCATTCTAAACACACAACCGCATCACAATGTTAATTAATGTTAATCAGAATCGACCCCACTGCACTACAGGCAAACCCATAGGTGCTCTGTCTCCCTCAGCAAATGTCGAAGAGTATGAATGCTAATTGTAACTGAAGCACGCTGGTTGTACACACGACGGATGCATTCTCTTTCACGTTCATCTCTGCCAGTCCCACGTTTGATACCAAACTCCAACAGTCTCAGCCTTGTTGATTCATCCATTGCAGTGTCATTATCTAGCAGGCGATCATTAATTGCCCTTAGTATCTCTCCCTTATTCATGTCCAGTGTCCCCACTATGGGTGCTCTCGAGGCTAGTCTGTCAGCTCTCTCATTGCCACGTACCCCTACATGACCAGGACAGTAGATCCACACCATTTCTTGAAGACATCACAATGTTCACACTTTTATTGATCTCGAACAAGGAGTTTATTTACTGTATAAAATAATTGCAGGTAAACTTTTACTCCATACTTGCATCGTTCGTTGTTGTTGGTTGACCATACTGGCATCGTTCGTAGTTGTTGGTTGACCATACTGGCATCGTTCGTTGTTGTTGGTTGACCATACTGGCATCGTTCGTTGTTGTTGGTTGACCATACTCGCATCGTTCGTTGTTGTTGGTTGACCATACTGGCATCAATGATGTAGACTTTATATACGTTTAGTGCAAGGCAAGGGGTTCTCAACCTGGAGTAATGCACCCCCATGGGTATGAAAAGATTATTAAGGGGGTACAGTAGATATTTCCCATATAACTACGTTATCCTTATAGAATGGTCCACAAGTTGTAGTTTAATTTTTTTTTTTTAATGATTGTGGCTTGGAGAGAGAACGTTGAGTCTTGTTCTAAATCAAATTCAAATCAAGGAATAGACTCGAGACTGAACATGATATAAGGGTATTTATTTTTCACAAATTGCATGAAGAATAAAGCTGTTAGTTGAATAGAAACAGAATCAATGGTCTCTGTATCAGTGATGTCTCAGTGATGCCTCAGTGATGTCTCAGTGATCTCTCAGTGATGTCTCAGTGATGTCCCAGTAATGTATTTTGACTGTGTTCTGAGAAACATTTAACAACTTTATGGCACTCAAAAATAGCATGTGCCAATATGTTTTCTTTATTAAAAATATTTAACTCTTTAAGTCCCAAGCAAAAAGCAGGGTTTGGCCCAAACAAAAACGGCCACCACAGTGCTTTTTTATTGTTATTGTTGTTTGGAAAAAAATACTTTCTAATGTTCATATGCATAAATACGAGTTATTTAAAATGAAAGTACTTCCTGTTGGAAATGACGTTTTGGGTTGTTAACAATGGAACAGAGCTCTAGACAGGAGCAAAAAATCCAAAGCCACTTAAATGGCTCCTGGGCCAAATAGGTCTAATCCCTGAGCAATTATAGTGGCTCTTGAGGCTTAAAGAGTTAATACGGTACGTTTATTTATTTTCTGATGTACATTGTACACTCTAGAATGTACTTCATCTCATATTGAATGGGGGCATGGTTAGATTTAGTAAATGCCAAGAGGGTACGGAGACCGAAAACGGTTTTCAGCCCCTGGCGTGGGGCCTTTTTAATACGGGGCCTTCTGTATACATAAGGCTGTGATAGGATAGAGAGCTTTTTTTATTTTTATATGGACTGATACTGGCAGCAGCACAGGTCTTTATAACAATGGTAAATGCAACACAACTATATGGTAATCACTTTGGCCATTGTGTCTTTGTGTTCGGTACAACTGTTTCCTGCTTCATTCTAAATGGCAGAACACACAGGGTCGAACACGCCAGTAGCATACTACTTCGTACCAAGAAGAAATAAATTGGTAATTTTCAGACTGAAGACCGGCAACCACAGAGTGTAATATCTTCTGGTCAATAAAATAAACTTCGGGCAGATACCATGTAGGGAAGACAAGCAAACAGTTGAATATATTGGCCATGATTGGCGACTCCATGACGGAAGTAGACTGACAGCAATTCCTTCGCCAACCCCTGAGGGAGAAACTGTATAGTGACTAGAGAAGTCCGAAACAGACCTCCAACTTAAGGAGAAAAATAGAAGTGGTTGTATGAGAGTGATGAGAGAAGCCTTTGTCTTGTGTTTCCTCCATTATGGAGCTTTAATACCCCGTTCAACCTTTTGGTTATAATTGGGGTATTTTGTGTGGTTTACGATGAAAGAAGTCTGAGACAGACCACCAACTTTATTGGAGAAATAGAAGTGGTTATATGAGAACGATGAGAGAATCAGCGATAGACCGTCATTTTTATGATAAAAATAGACTTAGTTAGAGAGAATTAGAAGTGGTTATATGAGAGCGATGAGAGAATCATGGAACAGACCGATTACTTTATGAGAGAAATAGAGGTGGTTATCAGAGTGATGAGAGAAGCCTAAAGCAGACGACCAATGTTATGAGAAAAATAGATTTGGTTATATGAGAGAGAACGAAAAATAGGAAGAAATTTCCATTCTTATGTTGTGTTGTTTTTATCATCAGTACAGAATCAGACAAAATTGATTTGCTCTCTTCATTCATACTATGAATATGTCTTAAACATGCTTATGTCTAGCAGATAATTCGTGAATCGTATCTAAACATACCGTACTGTATCATTTTCAAAAGACAATATCCTTTAGACCAGGGGTTCTCAATCTTTTTTTTTTTTCTCATGGCCCCATTCTGAGCCTCATTTACCTCTGGGGCCCCCCCCCCCCCCCCCCCCCAGTCGTTGTTAGCTGGAAAAAAGACACTTTACCATCTTACTTGCCCCCCCCCTTAGAAGTATGGCATAGTCCCCTATATAACCCGCGTTGAGAACCACTGCCTTAGATGATAGGGCACACACTGAGGAAACATTGTGATGGCATTGCATGACGATGTTTGTTCTGGAATACCGAAGAACACATGGAGAAGAGAACTGGAGGCATACATGAAAGGAATGAGGAAGACTAAGAAATATCTTGAGCTGATGGCACAGGACTGGATGACTTGGTATGGGTCTATGCTCCTTAGGGAGCTGAAAGGCGATAGCTGAATATTCGTTAGATACCAATGGGTGACATGTAACCATAGAAACTAATTGTTAGCATATTGCAAACCAGCTAATTGGCAGTTAAAGTGTCTCGGATTTTGAGCTCCACAACAGTGCTCTACAACCGGTGTGCCACGGCAGAATACACCATATAATGGCATACAAAATTATATGTGATGGTAAAATATTGCGAAAGAATCTCATAGGTACAATTTTACAAATAATAAATTAATTTACCATCATGCACCAGTCCATCACAAAAAATTATGGAGCGTTGTCTTGTGATTGCATCGAATTTTAAAATATTTGCCCTACCCACCTATTTAAATATTGTAGTGTGCAAGGAATTTTGATAGGCACTTTAAGTGTGCCGCGACGTGAAAAAGGTTGCGGAGCAGTGCTCCACAATACAGTTGTTGCATCAAAGACAGCACTACGTGCAGCGATGTTGGATATACATCTTCAACAATATTACTTTTTTTTCAACTCTTTGTGGACAGCATATGCCTTAAAGAAATTGACGCTAATCTTTCACGTCACGTCTTTACATCGTTCATATCTGAATCCAGCTCCCTGCTCCCAGGTAATTTTAAGTATCCCTGTATTACACATGTCGTGATGGTTCCAGAACAAGGTCTGTTGTATAATATGGATGTACAGTGGATGTCGATTATCCGAAAATCAATTATCCGAACCATACAAAAATAAAAATGACAGTATCTTCTTCTAGTGCACTAATTGTTTTACTGAAGTATTACTCCTGCCACTTATTGCATTCTTCTCCTATTATTTATTGGAAGATATGTGCAAAATTACAAAGAAATAGTCTTAATTTTTCATTACTGGAGTTAAAAATCAAATTTTGGCTTTAGCTACTGTGTGGAATCTGGACAGTCTCCCGTGACCTTAATTGTAGGAAATTACACTTTGTTTCGTATAAACTGGGTATTTCCATGTATGTTTGCCACGAAGCGTTTTGCACAAGCTACTATAAAACTTCAATTCATAACTGCCCAAGTTAAACAATTCTAAGGAAATAAAATTGGACCCCTCTAACATAAAAGTTATTAAGTCTATTGACGTGCACATTAACATTTATTGTCATGATCCCGCCACTGCTTATCATTATTCCAAAGAGTACAATACATAACTGGCAAGTGTCCTTCATTCATCTTCAAACATTGTATATTTCCACGTATAGTACACTCCTACTGCAGTCCACGTTAATTTTTACTTGTCCATCTACGGGACACTATTCGTCAATATTCCGTAAATGTTAGTGGGCTGAGCCACGTTATAATATATTCTTTTAAAAGGGCAATTGTTATCTATCAGTGTCACCTATTTTTATAATATGAACACAAGATTCTTACACACACGCTTTGTCCACTTGACATTGGACTTCTCATTTACAACACACGTCGAGTCCCTTAGGACGATAAGCATTTAAATAAGTAAATAAATATATAAAGGCAATTAACAGGTACTCGTTGGACATAAAGGATGGCACTAGACAACAGAAAAGAAAATATAAGTGATAGGCTTACCGGGAATCGAACCTAGGACCAACCAAACGGCGCCATCGCCTTGCTGTGACAGTACATCATGAATGGACGCTCAGCCAATTTTGCACCCTAAAAACAGTGCATTATTGGCTGAGGTCATTATCATAACACCCACACAAAGTATACAATACCCCATTGATACACCAAAGTCATGTCATCCTCACAGCCACACATAGAAAGGTACGCACCGATGCCTTTGTGCGCGCCAAATAGCCTTCAAATACAAGTTCCTGTCTAGCTAGCCAAAAGAATCGTAACAGTTTGACTATCTGAACCAGAGCTGTGGAGTCGGTTATTTTTTAATGGAGTCGAAATCGGTAAAAAATGTCCCGACTCTGAATTTTACGAGACTTAAGTCAAGGTAGATCCACGCTTAAAAAAATATTTTCAAATAACATTTTAAGTAGTAGAGATCCTAAAACTCCTTTCCTGTTAAAGTACATCCACTTTTAAATTAGGTGTGAAAATTTCAGTTGCTTCTGATCATAAATAAAGTATTTATTACAATTGGGAATTTGTTGGCACATTTAGAATAAGCACACAAGAAATGAAAATAAAATATTCACTGTCAATTTTTCCGTCATTGTTAAAATGACACTATTTTGCCTCAGTGATGTTTGTCAAAGCAGTCATTTGTATGTAGGTGTGGATGATTTGTTAATTTGTATTACTGTATGAATGAAGGAATATTCATAGTCTACGAAGGCCACGAATTCATTTATTCATTTAGTGAAACTGCCGAAAAGGCATCAGGCTTGCTGTGGAACAACCGCAATGGGCAATGGAAATCGTGACAATAAACGCTGCTGTATAGAAAACACCAAGAAGTTTTTTGGTGTACAAGTGAAAGGGCTGTGACTGAGGGGCAGCAGGCGGCGTTTATTATAAGGGGTGTCAGGCACAGAATCGTGGCTAGCGCGCAGTGGCAGGTGTGTGTCCTTAGTTGTGATGTGCGACGGAACGAGCGGAATGATTTGTCTTCTCTTTGTCACTTTCACAATTGCCTCTACGGCTGGCGGAGTTGTGGATTTTAAAGTTGCTACCATAAGTGAAATGGGTTCATTTTCGATACAAGACAACAGGAGGCTGAGACGCTTGGGAGTCATGACCCAAGTGGGCATGCCCCCCTTAGAGTGTAAAGGAGTATATCGGGCCGAAACACTTGTCGGACGGGGGGACTTCTTCTGATGATCAGATTGCTTCCTGTTGTATCGCTCTGTAAAGAGTTTCCTATCATCACACACAAAGCATACTTATACATATAATACTGACATGATCTCTCCATAAAAGTGCACAATTTTATGCCATGTCACTAGTTACAAAACTGTAGTCGGAGTTGGACTTCTCAAATTTGCGGAGTCGGAGTCGGAAAATGTGTTAGCCGACTCCACAACTCTGATTTGACCTATTTGATTAATCGAACCAACCTTGGACCCAATTAGTTCGGATAATCAACGCTCTGTTATACATACGTCCTGAAAAATACAAAGAATCCGGTATGACTCATAAGTTCAGTGTTGAAAAGACAAAGGTAAAGCACAATTTGTTCTTAAAACATAACACTTAAAATATGTAATGGGGGTATTAAAGATGTCAGTGCGTACCATGGATGGAAAAGAAGAATCCAAACTAAAAAATATATGTTTCATAAATCAACCCTTGCGTAAATATACGGTAATGTGCTGAAATGGTATGACAAGATCACCAATGCGGAAGTGATGGAAAGTACTAGCCAGATATTAGTCAAACAAGAGATGAGGGGAAGACGCTGGTGATGGATAGGACGCACATTGAGAACACCTGTTCATTATTAGGCGCAGTCTTTGTGCTGTAATCCTCAGAGTAAGAGAAACAGAGGGAGAGTGAAACCACATGGAGAAAAGAACTGGAGACAAAGGGATAAGGAAAACACATAAAGGCATTGAGCGGGTGGCACAGGACAGGAGCACTTGGTTTGACGGCCTATGCTCCTTGGGGAACTGAAGGGTAACGATGATGATAAATATACGATTTTTAAAAAGTCATCCATTGTGTCAGGGTTCAATAACCGGTCGATCGTAGTATACCCATAGACCACATTTGTTGATTTAGTAGATCGCTATATAATGAGATGGAAAAAATAATTAGAAGTTTCATGTTCAGGAAATGTCGGACTAGCACACTCCTGCTACACATCGTAAAGCAACTTTTTCAAAAAAAAAAAAAAAAAAGCAGTGAAGCTATTACAGTTTTGATTCTGGAAGCTATTACAGTTTTGATTCTGCATAAAGATCTGGTTTTTATTACATGGTTGTCTTTCACTGTAACAGTGACCGTAACTGGAAGTATGCCCTTATATTATGTTCCTGTTCACTTTTGGTGAAAGCCTTTCTTCAGGTAGTGAGTTGAACGTGGAAGTGGTTCTACTGACGTGTAATGCAGGAGAAGATCTTCCACACTTTTGAAATATCTGGTTTCATCCAGTGTTGAGCGATCAGCAGTTCCTAATATCTTGTACTCTTTCACTTGGCCGTTACCGGTCAGGTATGCAATGACTTTCTGATCGCCTTGTCTTGATTTTCGAATCAGGTACGTGCCTTCCATCTGCTTCGACTGCAGCATTGAAATGAGTTGATCCCGATCATGTTTTGAGTCGACGATGGTGCACATAGATTCAAGTGAAGGTTTTATTGCCTGTTTGTCATCACTTTTTCTTATAGCAGACACATTGACATAGTTAGAAGAACCATCGTCGTACTCTTCATCATTACAGACAGAGCTGTATCTAGGAGGCTGAGGTGAATTGGAATTCCGCTTCTTGGACGACGGGGACGAGTTTGATGGTGGTCTTGGCTGCGAATCATTAGGTTGTCTTTTCTTGGCATCTACAACCGTTTTCCCTGACGGAGTGCCTTCATAATCCTCGTAAGTATGCGAACTGCTGGAACTGTCACTGTCATTTATGCCAGTCGTTGATTTCTGCCGCGACGGTTTGTTAGTAGAAGATGTCTTTCTGCCGGATGTAAGTGAGTTGTCAGAATCGTCATCACTGTCATTTTCGTCATAATCATCATTGCAGCCTGAATCTCTCTGGCGGGTTATTCCTTCGTTAGGTGTGTAGACCAGCCTTTCCAAGGAGCTGTAGTCGTCGTCATCTGTAAAGGTAATCGATTTCATTTTGTTAGTTATTGTCTGGGTAGGTTTCGGGATCTGATTGGCTGCATACATTTGATTCTTTATTGCCTTCATCCACGCCTTCCTGTCGGCGTCACTG
The DNA here is from genome assembly GCA_024509875.1 of Oreohelix idahoensis. Taxonomy (NCBI): domain Eukaryota; kingdom Metazoa; phylum Mollusca; class Gastropoda; order Stylommatophora; family Oreohelicidae; genus Oreohelix; species Oreohelix idahoensis. The sequence goes on from JAMPIV010020742.1 coordinate 308,394, forward strand.
ACGCACGCAAATGTCTTCGCTGCCATAAAGTCAATGATTTCTGCAGGAACTACTGAAAAACACCAGTTTTGACCTTTGATCTCACACCTGGTAACTTGGTTGTATCCGGATAAGGAAAATTTTGAGTTCGGCGCTTTTGATGTCTCGTTGGCATATATGTACATAGAATCATATGTGAGTACAACAAATCTGTGCGGCCATTTTCCGATGTTTAACCTATTGCCTTTTTTGCGAAGTAGCCCATTCTTGATGACAGTTTCGTGAAGGGTAAGAAGTTCCTGTGCGGCAATGCTGGGTTTTCGTGAACCTGTTGGACTGAATACTGTTGATGACATCTTGGCGTGAGGATATGATATCTGCAGAACCTGAAGGAAAGGAAAAGAAAAACTTATATTTTATGCTAAGCTGAAAGCCTAAGAAAACAAACAAACTAGATGAATAGAGATAAATTAAATTTTCGTGTTCTTAAAATGCACTGGCTTTGATTTGGTTTGATTTTTGGTCCATGTACATGACTACCGGGGTTTGACTTAAGCATGAAATAACCACTTCAACCGCTTATGGGTTATAATTTGGAAATACAGTGTTTAAAAAAAAAAAATTCTTAAAGCATACTACGTTGTTGTTGTTTTATATTATTGGTTGTTGCAGGATGCAGTTTGTTTGCCGTTGTTGTCTAATGTCTGTAACGTTTATGGTGTATCCTCTTCCTTGTTTGTAGGTTGACCTCTCTTTACACTGTTATGTTTTGAGGGGTTTGTAGGTTGTGGTTTTACTGTATCTTTTTTTTCTATCTTTTTTTTTTTTAAATTGCGTTTGAACTTATGTTAAATGTTTCTACTGAATGTTTTGTTGCTTTCTTTTTATTATTTTTTTTATTTTAATTTGTAGTTTATTTTAATTTTCATACTGGAATTTTGTGGGAATATTATTATATTTACTTTATAAAACATGTTTTAATTACTTTTGTATTTAAAAAAATGAATAAATAAATATATATATAATTTTATTAATTTTTCATTTTATTATTATTTTTTTTAAATTCCAAAACCCAGGATTGTGACCTTTATTAGCATCGCGAAGGTCATAGTAGGGTCGCGTACATTCCATAACAAGAAATAAATAAATAACATAAGAAATATCGTTTATCCAAGCCCAGCACACTCCAGAGTGCCAGCTCCAGCTCTGCCCCTTTTAAACTGTTGACCACTACCTCTTTGAGTGTCCAGCACTCGATGATGTTAGGAAAAGGTTTCTTCCTCCGAGGCCATATTAATAAAACACCTTATATGGAGCACAAGAGCAACTTGCGGGCACATAGAAGTATCAATACATGGCACTGGACCGATCAATACATGGCACTGGACCGATCAATACATGGCACTGGGCCGATCAATACATGGCACTGGGCCGATCAATACATGGCACTGGGCCGATCAATACATGGCACTGGGCCGATCAATACATGGCACTGGGCCGATCAATACATGGCACTGGGCCGATCAATACATGGCACTGGACCGATCAATACATGGCACTGGGCCGATCAATACATGGCACTGGGCCGATCAATACATGGCACTGGGCCGATCAATAATACATGGCCGATCAATACTGGGGCCGATCAATACATGGCACTGGGCCGATCAATACACACTGGCATCAATACATGGGGCCGATCAATACATGGCACTGGGCCGATCAATACATGGCACTGGGCCGATCAATACATGGCACTGGGCCGATCAATACATGGCACTGGGCCGATCAATACATGGCACTGAGCCGATCAATACATGGCACTGGGCCGATCAATATCAATACATGGCACTGGACCGATCAATACATGGCACTGGGCCGATCAATACATGGCACTGGGCCGATCAATACATGGCACTGGGCCGATCAATACATGGCACTGGACCGATCAATACATGGCACTGGGCCGATCAATACATGGCACTGGGCCGATCAATACATGGCACTGGGCCGATCAATACATGGCACTGGGCCGATCAATACATGGCACTGGGCCGATCAATACATGGCACTGGGCCGAT